>JAOSBN010000179.1:19649818-19689292 GCA_027563595.1 Erythroxylum suave
TCTTGAAATGAATGAAAAGTATGAAAATATGAGAATTTGATGAAATGAAAGAAGCATGAGAGTGCAAATTTGCGATTCACTAATTTGAGCATAGATTTGTTTGTGATTGGGCAAGAGAGAAACCCGTTTCATTAGTCACGTGCTCGTTGACCTATAGCCTTTTCCCGGCTACCCGCTTGAGGCCACGAGATCTTAAGAAATCGACTCGTTTTGTTCACGGTGTAAACCGTTTTGCTCCACGGAACTCTGGAGCTATTTTGTGTGCATTTTATCATTAATTTGTGAGTATGATGCAAAACAAAATGTTATGCTTGATAAAAGATTTCATGATATGCTTTATCTGATAAATTTTGGTTAATTGTGAATGGTGTGATGAATTTGTGGATGAATGAAATTGCTTGATACATGTGTATTCATGCTTGTTGTGTGGCTCATTACCGATGGCTATAAACGTATTAGCCACTGAGCCGTGTTGCTCACCCCACTTTCCTTCCTCAGGTGCAAAGCAAGATGAGCGTGAACCTTGCAAGGCATCGGAAACTCCAAGGCATTAGATACTTTTGTATTAAGTTAGTAACTAGATTTTTGGATAGCTGTTTAAGCATATCAAACATTAAGCATCTCATGTATTTTGTAATATTGTGCTAAATTAGTGATGGACATGTTGATATGAAATTAAAGCTATGTATGAATATTCATTTTGATTTGAAATGAGAATGAGAATTCAACAATTTTTCCTTTTGGGTATGATTGTGTTACTTTATAGGTTGTGTATGATTATTGTGCAAGAGGAATATGCGTATGCGGATATTCTTCCTTGTTGAATTTGCGATTGATTGTTTGTTTTTGAATGGCATGTTAGAGCTTGGAAATTTGTATGGAATGCGTTGCTGGAAATGAGACTTAAAAGTAACCAAAAGGTACTTGGTAGTGAATGAATATGGAGGGATATTACGCTTAGCAAGCCTTCCTAGGTGTAGGGATGATGGGCAGAAATTCAATGGAAAAAATGTATCTATCTAGAGAGAATTAGGAAAAGTTTTCTTCATGAAAGTTGTAGCTTATCTTATTATCTTTCAAAGGGTATATAGCATGAAGTTTTTGGACATTGGAGTTGGAAGTTATGACCATTAAAAGTTGTGATGCTGTTTAGGGTGGAACTTTCGGGACAGTCACATTGATGTGAAATTTTGACCCTTGTATAAGTAGAATTTGCTTTTCAGTTTTGCATAAAAGTTGTAGGGATTTCTTTTATCTTTCCATTGATACCAAATTTGCAAAATTTGAAGCTCCAAATCAAAAGTTATAGAGATTAGAAATTAGATAGTCGGAGGAAGAAGGACCAGGAGGCCGCAGCGCGTCGCGAGAGCGACGCTGCGCTATGGCGCACGCCGCGAGGGCGACCTGATCCCCCTCCACTCATTTTGCCATTACTTTTTCGTCTGACCTCCGATTGACTTAATTTTTGAAGTGTTGGATTCCTAAGACATTCCTCTACCTCTTTATAAAAATTTTTAGGCTTTTTTATGTTAATTTGAAAAAGATGGATTGAATCAAAGTGAAGGGATCGGTTAAAAGAATATGAGTTGGATATTTTCTGAACATGCTTCAGTATTTTGTAGATATCTCGATCTGTAGAGATCCAATTGAGTTGATTATTATTGAAAACCAAACTAGAGACAAGGAGATACAACTTATCTGAAGGAATCATTTTTCAATTTAGGCTCCAAGACTTTCAATTTCTGAATTGAAGTTGGGTGTAGTGTTCAGTCTCGGATTAGTAAGAGCTGAAAGTGTTTTAGCCATAACTTCTTTATTTCTGAACCAAATTGAGTGTTTTTGGTGTCTTTAGAAACTTAATACAATGGAGAAAAATGTTATGAAGAATTTGGACTGAAATTCTAATTGGAATTTTCCCAAATATGCTCTGTAATTTATGTGTAATGAGCCCTCCATGGTGTTTTGACTTCCAAATGTTGGGCTTCGGAAACGGGGCCCAACATGATAAATCAAAAATCCTGAAGAAGAAAGCTACAAAAAGGATGAAATAAATTAACAAATGAAAGACACTAAAATGTTTGTCTTTCACTAATGATAATCGTATAAAATAAGTGGGAAGTGTCACTACCACTTGTCAATTTCCTATGGTCCTTTTTGGACCCTTTTTAATAACTAGTCTATTTGTCTCCAATTTTTAATCCAATTGTCTCCCAACTTTCAATGACACTTATCAATAATTCCTAAGGTTATTTGTCAAAATTTCTGCTGCCATTTAACACCTATTTCTACTAAGTTGTATCAATTGTCCTGCTGCTTAGCATTTTCCTAGTCTCCAAAATACTCAAATTTTCAGAAATTTTTAAAATTTCACCAAAAATCCTAAATCAATACTTACACACACCAATTTAAATTTTTAATACATAAAACCACCATTCACATCACAATCACAATAACCTGGAAAAATGTCAATGAATGTATGTACAAACATTTTAATGTCTGTAATAATCACTTTAACGTGTATGTGTGCTAAATGATGCATGAGCATGAAATGTATGTCCTAAGTTCTCATTGCTATTTCTCTCATATGCAATATTCTAGGGTTGGATAATGTGATATTACAACTCTCCCCTCCTTAAGAAATTTTGTCCTCGAAATCCTTATCTGATTCATCGAATAGGTGGGGATATTGTTTCATTATGTGCTCATCCGTTTCCCAAGTTACTTCCTCACTTGAGATATTCTTTGAAAGGACTTTCAGCTATGAAATTACTCGAATTGTCATCCGTCTCATCTGATAACCCACTATCTTTACTAGTTCTTCAATATAACTCAGATTACTAGTTATTTCAACCTCCTGAGTCGGTAATATATGCATCAGATCAGACTGATATCTCTTGAGCATACTCACATGGAACACATTGTGTATGTGAGACATCTCATTCAACAAAGCTAATTTTATATGTTGTTGGCCTAATCCTCTTAGTGATCTCATAAGGACCAACATATCTAGGGTTCAACTTACCATTTTATCAAACCTCAACACTCCTCACCAAGTTGACACTCTCAAAACTCTCTATCTACTACTAAGTATTCCATATCTCTCTGATGGTAATACTTATAACTCTTCTGTCTATCCTGAGCAGCTTTAATTTACTTCTGATCAATTTCACCTTATCCACAATATCCTGTATCAGTTTTGGGCCTTCTACCATTCTTAAATCCTCTTCATCCTAATATAGAGGCGATCGACATTTTCTGACATATAATGCCTCATACGATGCCATTCCGATACTACTATGATAGTGGTTGTTATATGCAAACTCAATTAAGGTTATATAATATTCTCAGGCTCCTTGAAACTCCAATACATATTCCCTGAGCATATCTTCAACAGTCCTAATTTTCCTCTCACTCTGTCTATCTGTTTGAGGATGAAAAGTAGAACTAAGTTTAACTTTGTACCCATAACTGAATGTAACTCCTTCAGAATTTTTCCAATACAATGGACACCAGAATCCCATGTAACCTCACTACCTCATTTACATATCCCCGAGCTAACTGGTCTAGTGAGTTATTCTCTCTCGCTGGTAGGACATGGGTCGACTTTGTCTATCAGTCCACTATAACACATATAACATCATGTTTCCTTGGAGTTATTAGTAATCCTATTATGAAATCCATAGTAATCCGTTCATCTTTCCACTCTGGAATAAGTAACGAATAAAGCTTCCCAATCGGAGCCCGATGCTCAACCTTAATCTACTGGCATGTTAAGCATCTAGCTACATAATCAACTACTTGTTTCTTGATCCCTGGCCACTAGAAATGTTGCTTCAACGTGTTATATATCTTGGTAGTATCAAGATGCATAACATAAGTTGATACATGCACCTCCTTTAGAATTTGTCAAATTATCAATGTTAGGAACACATAACCTCTGCTTCAACTGCAGCGTCTCATCTCTTAATTCAAATTCAGAATCTGGATTCATTTTTAGCTTCTAAATAAGCTACACCATTTCAAGGTCTTTATTATGAACTTTTCTAATTTTGTCTTGCAACATCGGTCTCTAGTGTGGTCGTCGATGCCTCATTCTGCTCTAGATTCAACTCCACATTCAAAGCCCTCAATTAAACTAGGCTCGGTAACCTTGATATCTGAATTTGAGCCATGCTACTATTTGATTTTCTACTCAAGGCATCTGCTACCATATTAGAACTTTTTTAAAAAAAGTAGTAAACTCTCAAATGTTTTGGAAATGTAAATATTTGTTTTAATGACTATAGAGTAAATCATGTTAGCAAATGAAATGAGTAGCTGAGTTTTTAAGTATTTTGTTATTATGTATGATGCCATATAAGTGGAAGTGATTGCTCTAACATGTCATTATCATAGGGTATGTTCTAGAATATCCTGTGGATGTTTGGGTATATACTCTATGGTGGTGGGTTATTATAATTTTTGGTATCAGAGTATGGTTTGGCATCCATAAGGGCATATAAGAACATTTAGACATGATATATAGGGAGAGAATTGTATAGTGAACACAATTATTTTTGTTACAGGTCATCCCTTATAAGTGATCAAATTACAAGGTCAGCTGACTTAAATGACGTAGAGTCTATAAAAGCCAATAGAGAGTCTTCTGTACCTAAGTTTGATCAAATTCCTTTGAGAATCCCAGAGAGGAGAGAAGGGAGATACGATAAACTTAGAAAGTAGGGGGCTGTAGACCTTACTAAGGCAGAGGGATGGTTAGAAAGGATAGAAAGAGTATTCAATCAGATGGATTATAAGTCAGATGAAAGGTTTGACTATGCAGTCTCACTTCTACAAGGTCCAACATATTAGTGGTGGAAGATTGTTCCATGCAGGGCCACCAGACCTTGTAGTTTGACCTGGGAAGATTTTCAGAAGGTGTTTAAAGAGAATTACATGCCTAAGATCTATTTGGATAAGAAGATGAAAGAGTTCCTAGATATAAAGTAGGACAATCTTATAGTAGTGGGGTGTGAGATAAGATTTAATGAGTTAATGGGATATGCTGCTACCTTGATTCCGACTGAGGAAGACAAGTATAGGAGGATTGAGGATGGGCTGTCATGGAAATTAGAACGAGGCTAGAATTTCTAATTTGGATAGTTTTATAGAACTACGAGTGGCCTCGATTAGAACTGAATAGTTGTTGAAAATGGTCAGGGAGAGTATAGAAAGGAGTCTAGAGTGAAGAGATAGGTTGAGTCTCAGGTTGATTATGGCAGAAGTTTCAGTAAATGTCAAAACAGATCATTTCAATCCTAGACTAGATCAAGACAATCGGGGTTTAGACTGAGAGGTGGTTATGTTCAAGCTGGTAGAGGTAGAGGACAAGTGTTAGGAGGGCAGCCACAACAGATGCCAAGTTGTGAACAGTGTGACAAGAAATATGGTAGGGAATGTTCGAGGATATCAAGAGCTTGTTTTCATTGTGGCTCTGATGAGCATCAGATTAGAGATTGTCTTAATACTTTGGGACCACAGTTTGAAGTGAGAGGAGGATCGGTGACTCAGATTACTGTCCAGTAGTGCAGAGCCAGTGGAGCAGGATAGAGAGGCAGAGATAGAGGTAGAACACAATCAGTAAGATCTAGTGTCAGGATAAAAGTACAGAGTAATTAGCCGCAGTCTCAGGCCAGAGTCTATGCCATCACCAGATAAGAGGCACAAAACTCCCCAGATGTTGTTGCAGATGTGTTAAATGTCTTTAATTTTGAAGCATTTGCATTAGTAGATCTAAGATCTACATATTCATTCATCACACCACATCTGGCATCTGAATTGTATTGTAAGAGAGAAATATTGAATTTTGATTTAAAAGTGATTACTCTAGTAGGTAGTACTACAGTGATTGGTGAAGTTTGTAAAGGGTGCATGATTCGGGTTAATTAGGCATAGTTAGAAGATGATTTGATTGTATTACAATTAAAGGAAATAGATATTATTCTTGGCATAGATTGGTTCACTACTTATGGGGCAATAACGAATTATTTCACTAAGGAGGTCATTCATGAATCCCCTAATAAGTCAAGAGTAGTTTTTCGAGGTATTAATCAAGCAGTGCCAACCAGATTAATTTACTTTGACCTTATTCCAGGTACTGCTCCTATATATATTCCTCCATATAGGATGGCACCTGTGAAACTTAAAAAACTTAAGACCCAGTTGCAGGAGTTTTTTTATATGGGTTTTATTAAGCCCAATATGTCACCTTGGGGAGCTTCGCTTTTGTTTAGAAAATAGAAGGATGGGACTCCTAGATTGTGTACTAACTATAGATTGTCGAATCGAGTGATAGTGAAAAAAAAAATCCTCTATAGAGGATAGATGATTTGCTTTATCATTTATAGGGAGCTCAGGTATTCACTAAACTTAATTTGAGGTTAAGGTATTATCAGTTGAAGATAGCTGAAGCTAATGTACCGAAGAATGCATTTAGCATGAGATATGGGCATTTCTAGTTTTTGGTGATGCCTTTTAGGCTGACAAATACCCCAGTAACTTTTATGGCTTTGATGAATAAGGTATAGATTTCAACCTTATTTAGATCATTTTGTGATTGCATTCGTTGATGACATTTTGGTGTATTCAAAAAATAGAGAAGAACATTCTAAGCACTTGAGACTAGTTTTACAGATAATGAGAGAGAAGCAATTGTATGCCAAATTCAATAAATGTGAATTTTGAATTGATCAAGTAGTATTCTTAGGTCATAAAGTATCTAGATAGGGCATACAGGCAGATCAACGAAATTTGAAGTAGTGATGAAGTGGGAAGCTCTGAGAAATGTGTCTGAGATCTGGAGTTTCCTTGGATTAGTCAGTTATTATAGGGGGTTTGTTACAGGATTTTCATTGATCTCAGCCCCTTTGAGCAAACTTATGAGGAAAAACGTGCCTTTTAGATGAATGATGATTGTTAGAGAATTTTTTAGGAGCTAAAACATCGATTAACTATAACACTAGTGTTAGCTATTCCATCTGGATCTTGAGGTTATGTTATGTATAGTGATGCTTCACATCAAGGGTTAGGATGTGTTCTGATGAAGCATAGCAGAGTGATAGCATATGCATCGAGACAGTTAAGGTCTCATGAGTTTAATTATCCAATACATGATTTAGAGCTTGCTGCAGTAGTATTTGTTTTGAAGATTTAGAGACACTATATATATGGTGAAACTTTTTAAGTATTCACTGATCATAAAAGTTTTAAATACTTGTTGAGTCAAAAGGAGTTGAATATGAGACAATGGCAATGGATAGAATTGTTAAAGGACTATGATTGTATAATTGAGTATTAGCCATGTAAAGTTAATGTAGTAACTGATACATTAGGCCAGAAATATAATAGCAGTATAGTTCAAGTACAGCCATCGAGGTTGCCTAACCTAGTGAAATTAAGAGCATTAAATGTTGAGATGAATTTGGGGCAAAATGAAGCATTGATGGCTACATTAAAATTAGACCGATGTTACATGAGAGGATCAGAAAGACTTAAAACAAGGATCCTGAATTAGTAAAGCTTATTGAGAAGTTAAAAGTGAATTCAAATTTTGAGTTTGAGTTGAGAGATGATGCATTAAGGTTGAAGCAGAGATTGTGTTTTCTTGATGTAGATGATCAAAGGAAAGAGATTATGGAGGAAGCACACTTAGCAGCTTATGCTACATATTCTAGTACGACTAAGATGTATAATATGTTGAAATAGCATTTCTAGTGGCCAGGGATGAAGAAACAAGTAGATGAATATGTGATTAAGTGTTTAACTTGCCAACAAATTAAGGCAGAGCATCAGGCTTGGTTAGGAAGTTCCAGTCATTGCCTATTCCAGAGTGGAAATGGAAAAAGATCACTATAGATTTTATTATGAGTAAGACTCCAAGGCAACATGATGCCATATGAGTCATTATTGATAGATTGACTAAGTCGACTCATTCCTTACCAGTGAGGGGGAACAATAAACTAGAACAGTTAGCTCAAAGATATGTAAATGATGTAGTGAGGTTACATGGGGTTCTAGTGTCCATTGTAACAGATAGGAATCCTAGATTGACCTAGAGATTTTGGGATACTTTACAGACAACTTTTGGTATAAGATTGAACTTCTTTACATCATTTCATCCTCAGACAAACGGACAGAGTGAGAGAACTATTAAGACTATTTAGGATATGCTTAAAGCTTGTTTTTTGGAGTTTCAAGTATTATGGGATCAATATGTAGCTTTGATTGAATATGCTTATAACAATCATTATCATAGTAGTATTAGAATGTCACCGTATAAGGCGTTATATGGAAAAAAGTGTCATTCACCTTTGTATTGGGATGAAGAGGGTCTAAGGATTGTTGAAGGCCTATAGTTAATTCAAGATACAATTGATAAAGTTAAATTGATTTGAAATAGAATTAAAGTATCACAAGACCCAAAAAAGAGTTATATGGATCAACACCGAAGGAATATGGAGTATCAAATAGAAGATAAGGTGTTTTAGGGAGTATTGCCTTGGTGAGGAGTGCCAAGGTTCTATAAAAAGGGTAAGCTCAATCCTAGATACATTAGTCTATATGAGATTACTAAAGGAATTAGACCATTGACCTATAAGTTAGCCTTATCAAATAAAATGTCTCAGATTCACAATGTATTTCATGTGAGTATGCTCAGGTGATATCGATTAGATCTGACGCATGTGTTACTGGCTTAGAAATTGAAGTTGCTAGTAATCTGAATTATGTTGTGGAACCGGTATAGATAGTGGAATATCAAACAAAACAATTGAGAAATCAAGTGATTCCATTGATGAAAGTCCTTTGGAAGAATTATTCGAGTGAAGAAGCTACATGGGAAATGGAGGAGTACATGAGGAATCAATATCCCCTTCTGTTTGATCAATCATATAAGAATTTTTAGGACGAAATTTCTTAAAAGGGGGAGAATTGTAATATCCGATTTCTGAAACATGTTTCGGGTTAGTTGAACATTGAAGGTGAAAAATAGCATTGAGAGAATTTTATTTGCATAGCATACATACACAAATTATAATTTGTACATATTACAAAGATAGTATATGCACTCACTTGATATATCTCGGGGTATGAAAGATTTTAAAATGACGATGATGTGAATTGTGAATTGTTATATCCCAAATTTTGGTTTGATTGAATTCCAATTAGTAATTTGGAATTAATTGTTATTAATTGGGAGATTGACGAATTAATATATACATTTGGACTAGGAAAAATGCCAAGTGGCTAGATAAATTGATAAATAAAAATTTTGGGTGACTAAGCTTATATTTGAGAGACATTTGGCATAGTTATTTGTGTGACAAATGAACTAGTAAATAATTGACAAATGGACCAATTATTGTGTGAACTAATTATTAGGAGACATATGGAGTGATTAATAGGAGACATATCACAGTTTAAGGAGTCATAGCATGTTGACGAAGCACATTTCTGCAGTAGAGTTTCTACTATTTCCTTCATTTTTTTCTCCATCGAAATTACTCATCTTCTCTTTGAATTGTGGTTAAACCTTAGCTCAAATTACTACATGAAAGCCACATTTTAATTCCTCACAAAATAATCAAGAAACTAGCTAAATATTACCTTTATCTTGCTATCCAAAAGCAACCTGTTTTCACCTTAAGTTTGTGGAGAATCTTGATTAGAGGGCTAGTTGAATTTGAAGTGTTGTGGTGAAATTGAAAGCTTAATAAGTAAGTAGCAATTTGATCCTTATGGGATGCTTAGTAGTATAAGAATGATGCTTAATTTGGAATGAAATGCATATAATGTTGGTGATGATATTTGCTGGAAATATGTTGAATGAATTTAGAAGTTTTTATGCTTGTTCTTGGACTATGAAAACCATGGAATTATAGGCTGATTCAAGGATGAATTGGACTGGAATTTGATGTATAAAGAAGGTAAATTTATACTAAAGAAAGATGTGAATATAGTGTTCTTTAATTGAGAAAGAATTAGGACTATATGCATGATAATGTATGATAGTTTCTAGTTTGATTTTTGATGCATGAAAGACTATAATTTGTGAGCTATCAAATGAATAAATTTAAGCTAGAATTGGAGTATAATTCAGGTGTAAATGAGGAGGCATAAATGAGCATGAATTTTGGAAAATTCGAAGTGTAAATGATGTTTCTATGTATGTGGAATTTATGGAAAAATGAAGGAAGAAAGGCAGGGCGCGATCGTGGCCTAGTAAATTAGGTTTTGTCACAATTGTGTCAGAGCCTCCATGATCATAGTCTGTTGCATAAGGTTCTGTCACGATTGTGGCAAGGTCCACTACAATCGTGGGAAAGGTTTAAACATGAATACTTCCTTTTTAAATGATCTTTGAAACAATTAATGATAAGGTACTTTCCTATGATGCATTTAGGTTGGAATGAGGCTTGAAATGAACTAATGTGATGACTGATTGATGAATTTAGATGAAACAAGTTAATTGAGGTGTAAACCTAACTGCAAATAGGACGTATCCAAGTAACAATGTTTGAATGATCATAAATTGTGATTAAGGAAACATACCCTAGGAAAGTCATTGAGCATGCACTGAACATTACACACATATATATGCTCATGATTGAATATGTATTTGATTGATCAACTTTGTAATATGAATTATGTGTGAATTGTATGATTTTAGATGTTGAAGTTGAACGCCTTCATCCAGACATTATTAGACCATCCAGGTAATAGCGTAATCTGGAGCATACTGTGAGTCATCCTAGATGTTCTCACTAGGATTGATTTATTTTTGTTTAACTCCCAGTTATTGAATTGTTAATAATCTAATTGTGATAATTCCAAATATTAATAGTCTGAGTAGTTTGATATTTGGGAATGTGTTGGGAGTGTTCTATTTACATATGAATCCGAAAGATATCTGTATACTCAATGAAAAGTTAAATGTTGGACTGAGATCTAATGAATATGTGGATCTGAATGTGCATTATGAATTAATGCTATTAATGGTGTATTTTGTAATTTGATGCATCACATTGATATGGATGATCAAATAAAGGCATTGTGACCGGAGTGACTAGTCTGAAAGAGCTTAAAGCTCATAAATGTGCATATAGAGTCACTCGCTCTGTGATTAATGAGCCTGTTATCTATAATAGATATAGGATAGTGTCTAAATAAGCTCGATATCAACAATGGATATGGGACAGTAATAGGTCCTCGGTCACAACAAAATAAAAATGAAAGTAGTGTCTTATATGCATTTCAATTTGTATATATATGATTGTGAAAACATTTTTGAATTGTGATGCTATTGAGATATGTTATATTTATGTACATTTGCTGATATGATTGATTGAGATAGATAAATGAATTATGCTAAAAAGATTATATGACGTGTGGAATTCATGATGATTTATTTAATGAGGAATTAGTTTATTTGAAATGTTTGATGTTATGAATGAGTGAGCACATCAAGGATGGTTCGCTTAATGAGTTCACAAAACTCATCAAAATTGCAATGTTAATTTTCCGATACGAGAGAGGAGACCTAGTTCTTAAGACACTCTAGAAGAACATCTTGGATTAAGATATGGCTCAAAGGTCTAGTCAACTGACATCTGAGGAGCTGTAGTTTGTGTTTATATAGTTTCTTTTATCGTGTAGAAAAGTAGTAAACTCTCAAATGTTTTGGTAATGTAAATATTTGTTTTAATGACTACAATGTAAATCATGTTTGCAAATGAAATGAGGATTTGATTTTTTAAATATTCTGTTATTCTGTACAATGCTATATAAGTGAAAATGATTGCTCTAACATGTCATTGTCATAGGTTATGTTCTGGAATGCCCTCTGGATATTCAGGTATATAATCTATGATAGTGGGATGTTATAAATATTATATATTTGATTTTATTAAGATTAAAATTAAAATTAAATTAGAATTTAATTTTAATTTAAAAATTTGTAATATCTTTTCTATAATAAGAAAGAGTCATCATGGAGCTAGCATTCATGTCTTTTCTTTTGATAAAGTATTTGACTTTTTTTCTTTACTCTATGGATAACATTAAAGATTGGATATTTGAACAGATTGTGATTGACTGGTTTAGAAGAAGAATTTTTGCAAAACTTCAAATTAAGTACATTTCAATCGTTTTATCTCTGATTTGTAATTTTCAATTTATTTAATTAAAAATATATGAACAAGAAATTATAAAATAATTTTTCACTGCACATGTAATTCGATTATGATTAATTATCCTTAAGTTTTTAAATTGAACCAAGTTTATGCAATTTGCAAGGAATAAATCCATGCTCTTCCAAAAACTTATAAAGTGACACAGTGATGGTTGTATGCATAGTAATTGGACCCGAGTGTAGATCAATATGACTAGTAACAAACAGTAAAATCTAGTTTGATCGATCATAAAATCATGTTCGGACTTGACCCAAATGGTTTGTATTCTTTATCTAAGACAACATTAGTTTAGATGATTTGCTTAGACTGGGCAACCTAGGCCTCCCTTCCTCCTGACTCGGACACTCGTTTCTAGAGTCGAGCTAATTGCCATCCCTATACTGATACACCAAATATAGTAATTTCTTAAAGGCTTGTGTAAAGATGTTGGAATAATCAATTATATAAGTCCATTCAATGGTATCACTAAGCACCAAGTAATTAGGTATACTAATGCTCTGAAGATTGAGTAACCTGATCATGATTTTTGTTTCACACACCTGATGACTAAAATTGTCCACATTGACCATCATCCATGACATTATCTGAGGTGAACCCAAATCACTATAGATATTGGAATTCCAAAAGGGTGATTTTCTCGCCAAGTTGATTGTCATTTTGGGTTATGGATGAACAGTCTCTTTTTCTCAAGAAGATGATAATAACGAAATTGAAAACTACGAGAGATTTTCCCTTGTTGCCATTGTTGGATATACGAGAATTTTAGAGTCCATTAAAGCAAAGAAAAAATGAACTTGGTGTTAGGAAAAATTACGAATTATATCTCACAGGTAAAATAAGTAAGGAAATGATAGACAAAATTTTTAACGTGATTCACCCTCTAATTTGGGCTACGTCTATAGGCCAAATTTTGAATAAATATTCCACTACTAAAAATAGCAGATACAGAGAGTGAAAAATGATACGACAAAATAGTAATACTCAGATACAAGTTGTTTCCTAAATTACTATCCCTAAGATAATATCTTCACTATTTTGTCACTCATGTTTCTTAGAAAAACATTTCCTAAAAATATCCTAAAATCACTCTCTCATAATCTTTTGGAGCACACAAAATGGCTCCTTAAAACTATCTCGGAAACTCATCGCATATCACATTAGCACATATATGTTTATGAGAAAGTGGGAGGAAGGATCATTTTGTAAACCCTCCACTACAGCTTACATAAACAAGTTGATATGCAATTTTTCGTCTAGCTTTGCATTGGCAAGTTGTCTTCCTCCTTTTTAAATACAATCTACTAAGTGCCAATACCCATGATTCAGTATCACCTTACAATTCTCCCCCTACTAACTACATAAGGTTTACTGTTATTCCTGCAGATAATCGACAGAACTCAAACTTTTCCCTTAGTAAAAATTTTGTCATCATATCTGATTCATTCTCATTTATATGAGTCTTCTCAAGCTACAATAGCTTCTTCTCCAACACCTATCTGATTACAGTAATATCTTAAATCAACATGTTTTGATCTTAAATGGAAGGAGGAATTCTTCCCAAGGTGAATAGTACTCTAACTATCACAAAACAACCAATATCTATCTGTCGAAAACCAAGTTCATCTAAAAACTTCTTCATCTATAGGAGCTTCTTATATGTTTCAGTTGCAATAATAAATTCCACTTTATTGGTGGATAAAGCAACACATTTCTGCAATTTTGATTACCATGACACAGCTCCCCTTCAAAGATAATTAAGTAACCTGAAATAGACTTTCTCAAGTCAACATCACTGGTTATGTCTGCATCTATGTAATTAACTAATACAGGTTTGGTAGTTCCAAAACATAAGCATATTTTAGAAGTACCACGTAGATATCTAAGAATCCACTTGGTGGTACTCCATTGTTCCTTACCAGGATTTAAAAGGAACCTACTCATTACTTCAATTATGTAAGTAATATATGGCCGTGTATATACCATAACCTACATCAAATTTCCAACTGTAGAAGCAATAGGGGACATTCATCATCTTTTCCTTCTCTTTATACATCAAAGGACATTGCTCAGTACTGAGCCTAAAGTGAATAACAAGAGGATAACTAACTGCTTTAGCGTTATCCATGTTGAACCTTTGAAGTACTTTCTCCATTTACTTCTCTTAAAACAACCATAATTTCTTAGCACTCCTGTCTCTGATAATCTTCATAGCAAGAATATATTTTACTAACCCCAAGTCTTTTATATCAAAATACTTGCTTAACTGCTTCTTCAAATGGTTAGTTCTGTCGATATTTTAGCCAACAGTCAATATATCATCAATATAGAGCAAAAGGATAATGAAATCATTATCAGAGAATTTTTTTACAAAAACATAGTGATTTGAAGTAGTCTTCATATAGCCTTACTCCGCAATCAGTAAGTAACATGTACTGATCAATGAAGTATTTAGTAAAGGTTTATCTTACTCACATTGATCTCCTTATTGAAACCTAAGTAGCCTCTAGTGCTATGGTTGATTTTGAACATCATCTTTATCAAAATCTTTATCTGATTGATTTATTTTTAAAGGGAGCATCATCATCAACTATATTCGACTAGCTATTTTCAACTTCATCTCTAAATTTTCTTGGCACTGTTTTTGGAGGAATTAACTCTAAATCCACCAGTCACCAATTTTTGGAACATCTTTTTTCACTTTTCTAAGATCTTCAATGATTTAATCTTTGACAAATATAGCATCATGGCTCCAAATCAGCTTCTTCTAGACTAGATCATAAAACTGATAATTGAATTGATCTTCTTCATAACCAATAAATATACACTGGTGAGTCTTGATATCAAGTTTGCATCTTTCATCTTTATGGATATAGACATAAGCTTTACAGGAGAATACCCTTAGATGATTATAGGAAACATCCTTTCTTAGCCATACTTTCTCTGAAACATCAGACTGTAAAGGGATGCAGCGTAAGCTATTTAATACATGTACTAAGCCTCACCCCCAAAATGTCTTTAACAACTTTGCATGTGAGAGTAAGCATCTAACTCTCTTCATCAAAGTTCTGTTCTTCCTCTCAGCAAAGCCATTCAACTGCAGTGTTTTAGGAGGAGTAGTCTGATGTCGAATACTATGCTCTTTGCAATAAATGTTAAATGGTCCAGTGTATTCTCCATTATTGTCTGTTTGAATGCATTTTAACTTCTTTCCAATTTATCTTTCAATTGATGCATGAAATTGCTTGAAAACATCTAGCACTTAATCTTTTAGTTTTCAAGGTGTATACCCACATCTTCCTAGAATAATCATCAATGAAGGTCATAAACTATTAAGCACCACCTAATGACTTTGACATTGGCCCATATAGATCTAAGTATACGAAATCCAAACACATTCTTCATTATGAAAGGAGAGGAACTTTTGAAAGTGACTCTATTTTACTTTTCTATTAGACAATCAACACACATCTTTAAATGCACCTAGTCAATTCCAAATAATGCTTTCTTTTTCACCACTAAGTCATTTCTTTCTTGCTCATATGACCAAATCTCCTGTGCTATAATTCCAGTGGACCATCTTTCTCCACTAGATTCATAATATCATTAGAGAGCTTTGTTTATATAAAGTACAACTTTGAGTACTTCTTACTTTTGGTGATTACCAAGGAACCTTCATTAAGTTTCCATTTACCATATTTGAAAGGTTGAAAAACCGTCATCATCAAGTATACTAACAGAGATTAGATTTAGGCAAAGATCAGGGACATATCTGACATCTTTCAATGCAATCTCAGGCCATTTTTTATCTCCTAATAAATATCACATTTTCTGATGATTTTAACCAAACCACTATTTCCCATTTTAAAGATACCAAAATCCCCTGGTGTCTATAATGAGAAGAGTTCTTTATATGATCTGATGTAAATAGTGGCACCACTATCAACTATCCAGTTGAACTTACATAATGCACTATTTACATCATTATTATATGAAATGATGTGAAAGTCATCAATGGTAGTAGTCGTCGATGTGTGTTTACCATCACTATTATCATCTTTCTTGACTTCTTTGCCTTTCTTCTTTTCTTCTCTGAACTTCCGGCAAAGCCTTTTGATAAGACCCTTCTTCTTGCGGTAATGGCACTCAACGTTTGTGTATTTATTTGATCTTCCTCTACTCTTATCTATGGAATTTAGACCTCTAGATTTGCTCCTCCTCCTGGAACTTGTGACCAAAAATTTTGACTATGTTGAAGAGGTCGAACTCCGTGATCTTCACCTCATCTCTTCATTCAGAATTCCATATTTTACATATTTCATGTTAGCAACATTTTCAACTGCAGAATTAGTAATTGAAATCTTCAAACTCTCCTAAAACTCTAGCAGAGAGATAAGCAAAAAAAGGGCAAGTGCTTCATCATCGAACTTTATGGCCATTCTTAATGATTGATCCATAATCTCTTGAATTTCATTCAAATGATCTGCCACAGAGTTGTCTTTTCGATATTTATCTGCACTAATTTTTTCAGGTAAAATAATTTATTTTTACCGATTTTTGAGGCATATAACTCCTCGAGTTTCTTCCAAAATGTCCATGTGTAAGTCTTGTTGCAAACGTGGTTATACACGTTATTTTCAACAAATTACCAAACAAAACTACAGACATGTTCATGCTCAAAAGCCCACTTCTTGCACAATTTTTGTTTGAGTTTTGTTGTGGTAAACATCGGTAAATGCATTTTTGTAAGGAATAGAAGATCTTTCATCTTGTTTTTTAATATGTGGTAGTTGGAACCATTTAGGCTAATCATCTTACTTAATTTTGCCTTCATCTTAGATGAGAAATCTTTTGACACAAAACCAAACCTGACTTTTATACCATTTATTGGGTAAAATTATGAATTATATCTCATAGGTGAAATAAGCAAGAAAATAACACACAAAAATTTAATATGGTTTAATCTCTAATTTGAGCTATGTCCTCGAATCAAACTCTAAATAAATCTTTCACTAATGAAAATAGTGAGTATAGAAAGTGAAAAATGACACGATAAAATAGTGGTACTCACACACAAGTTATTTTTCAAATTTACTATCTTTAAGATAATATCCTCACTATTTTATCACTCATTCCTTTTAAGAAAACATTGCCTAAAAATATCCTAAAAATCACTCTCTCGCAATCTTTTGGAATACACAAAATGGCTCCTTAAAACTCTCTCATCGCACATATCTATATGAGAAAGTGGGAGGAAGGGTCTTTTTACAGGCCCTCCACAGGGTACTGCCATTTAATAGATTGTATTTTAAACAACAGGGGAGAAAGAAAATGGAAAGTCTTTCTCCCCTTTTGTTTAAAATACAAATACAATCTATTAAATGGCCGTACCCATGAGTCAGGATGGAAAGTTGTCTTTCTCCACTTTTGTTTAAAATACAAATACAATCTATTAAATGGCGGTACCCATGAGTCAATACCACTTCACACTTGATCTTTTAGAAGCCGTAAACATTTGAGAAATCAGCTTTCAATTCTTTGGTCTGAAAGTCATTTATCAGAATAGGAGTAAGATTGAAAAGGTGCAAGTTTTGTTTTTTATTACGCCAGAAAGGGAAGAAGACTTTTGAGGTCCCAATTTTAACATAATATATGGAACAGATCTGTAAGTTAACAAAAGACCCTCCAATGAACAACCCATTTATACGTTTAAATCAAAGCAACAGTCGTAATCTATTTCAAGGATACATACGATATGAAGAGGGATAAGACGAATGCAGTGCCTTTTGAGGTGCCAAAACTCATGCATTGTAAGTGTTTAGGTAACTGATACGAAAACTTTCATTACCTTGCATAATCACTGGTCTTATTTCAACTCTTATTTGCCTCTGTTATCTGGGATCTATTCTCATATCCAGTTGGGTAAAAGTCTCAACTTGCAGAAACTCCTGATACGCAGCATAACAACATCTGATATAATTCTCTACTACTGGCGTTGCTCTTATTGGGTAGTTCACCTCAGATTCCTACCTCCGTCCCGGTCGTTCTGGAAAACAGTCACTTAGCTAACAATTTGGTCGTTACCTTTGTTGAAGATTAACGTTTCAACATGACTTAGCATATTTTTGGACCTTTTCTCCCAATTCTTTCCCAATCATTTCCAGGAGGTCCGATACCTGCAAAAACAGAAACATTATCAAATAATCAAAACCCAGAATGCTGTATCTAGATGATGAACAGTGACTGATCAGAATAATGTGGAAGATGCGGATATTGTAAAGAGGGCATCTTATATTAAGATCAAAAGAATTAATTGCCTCACCTCATGATATTGTTGCAACTCTGGAAAACGCTGATGCAGAGTGTTGTATACTTTTTCAAGCGAAGCCAAAAGTACATCCACTCGATCTCCCAGCAAATCAACCTGAAAAATGATTAGGAGGTAGCCGACATTACTCTTTTCGATATTACATATAGTAATCCCTAGCAAAATGATTCTGGGATAGGTAATTACACGTTCAACATCGCAAGCAAAGATAGGAAAACAAAAGCAATACTAGTATAAGCAGCTCAAACACCTCATTTTCGGCCTTTCTGAGGTTCTCACTTCTTCTAATAAAAGCCTCTTTGTAAAGCCGTTCCTTTCTCTTCAGAGAGCTAACAAGGTCAGAAACTGCATGCAAATAACCCAATGTTTTATCTAACCTGTAAAAGAAGTGGCAAAACAAGAGTTCATGAATAAGTGGTTGGTGACGGCCGAGGATTGGGGGAGGATAAAACCCAGTACCTCAAAATGTTCAGCCTGAGTTTTTCTTCTGTTATGCGTTGGAAGTGCATAAATACTTGTGAAAGTTCCAGGATGGGTGAAAATAGAAAATCAGAGGTCCCATTTTCAATTTTCTCCTTTTGGAATGAGGGATATTCCATGCTATTGAAGAAATGTACATTGGGATTCATTAAATTGCCAAAACTTTCCATGTCTTCAAGTGCTACTCCTAAACCAAACGTCAACTTACTCAAGATTGCTTTACTCATTGCTAATTTCTCCAAAGCTTTGAGAACTGTGCTGCTTACTGAACGGGAAGCGGTATCCATATCAACCAACAATCTACAAGATATCTTGAGCTTGTTCCACTGTTTTTGTTTTAGTCCCACAATGCCTAGCATTTGATTGCATTCATTGATATCTGAACTAGCAATTTGCATCAAGTTATCCTCAGCTTGAATATTCGATGATGAATTTTGATCTTGAGTCAAAATTTCTTCTCCACTAACCTTTAGATTTTCATGCAACTTCTTCAAAGAGGCGAAATCTTTTGAAATTCTGAAGTGGTCCTGGGACTGAGCTTCTGCAAGAACAGAAGTTGCCTCATTCATTGCGTGAATAACCACAAGTAGCAAAATTTCTTCCCTTATGGAACTTTCTAAGTTATAGGCTTCAATCTCTTCTTTCCAGTGCTTGGACATTTCGTTAAAGAAAACCTTGCAGATATCCTTGCTCATCCAGCATTCTATGCACTGGCACGAATCATTACTCTGTGGGGAGCCATACATATCGCTTTGCCAACTTTTTGCTTTTCTGATTTCACTTATTACCTGATTAGCCGTATCACATAAATCTCTGATGGTCTCTTTGAAGGCTATCAATTGCAGCTCTTCTTTAGCAGCAGTTTGAGCTTTGCACTGTTGTATAACCTCATTCCGTATTCTACACATTTCTCCAAAGTAAGCCATTGAGATTACTTCACTCAACTTGTCCTCTATATGAAGATCTAACAAGCAGTTTCTCTGAAACTCTGAAGTTCGGATTTCCGTTAAAGCCGATTCAAGAACACAGCGAATTTGATTCAGTGACTCGCTGAAGAAAGTATTACTTATCTCTTCTTTAATCTGAAGTTCATTCTTGTCTTTTTCCATTGTCCCGTTCCACTCGTTGGCCATTTCTTTGAAGAAACTTTTGCATACACAGTCCCGAACCAAGTTCTCCAAGTCATTTCGACGCAATTCAGCATAATATTGACTCATCAGACATTCTAAAAGAGCACCATAAGTGTGTTCCATGATCTGCATGCGGAAATTTACATCTTCTCTATCTTTTCTTAACAGGCATACTTTGTTCTTTAGTTTTTCATATGCTGTCTGGGAAACTGATTTGTTCAAATTTTTCCAGACATATCCCAAAGTGTCAATTTGAGATTTGATCTGTTTTTCCATATTTAGATGACTCAAGCCCTTTACTGAAGAAGTTTCATCATTGTCATCGCCTTCATAGCCACGGAGAGAATCACCAAGTCTTGTGTTCCAGTTGACTAAACTTTCCAGTCTTACTATAACCTCTTGGATCGTTCTTCTTGGGCTGCTTGGATCCTTTTCTTTACTAGGGGATGGGCAAGTAACAACTTCTCTCTTAACCGCATTTACCTCTTTGCTCTTTTTTTTGATGAAGAACTCGTGACTCTTAATCATTTTTGCGACAAGATTGCTGCCTTTATCGTCTGTATCCTCTCTGCCAAGCTGGTTCCTTTGATTTTGATGTGATCTTTCTACAATCGCGCTAGACTTATCAGATTTGCTACAACTGTCACGTTCTAATGAATTTGTACTTCTTGTTTTTGATGCGCTGAAAGGCTCAAGCTGATCATGCAAGCATTTGACCTCTTGCAACAACTTCGACAATTGCTTGCCCAAATCAGTTGACACTTGTTTCTGTCCGTTCCGCATTTCTGAATTGAATCTCTTCTTGGTATCCCTCATAAAACCTTCGATTAATATAAAGATTGCATCTCTCTCAATAGGCCACCTACACAGCTGCTCTATTGGCTCCAACTCAGGGAAGAACATAACACTTTGCATCTTTCCAAAAGCAATGTCCATCGTTTCTTTCAAGATATCTATGTCAGAACTCATTTGCTCAATCTTTATGCAATCAAAACTTTTATTGCGCCTTCTATCGATGAACCTGAATTGAGGATCAAGTTTCTGCTTGATATTCAACACTTGCTGATCCACTGAACTCTTCAGCTCTGAAAATTCTTCGTCTCTATCCTCATCTTTGCTTGCCCAATTCCCATGAACAAGCTCCTCACTGCCCCCTGCCTTTGTCCTCCCAACCTGGAGATTGGCACGTAAAGAATCCAATTCTCTCTCTCTGAGTTTCAAAGTGCGTTTATTCTTCAACTCATTTTGTAATCTCTCTGTAAACTCTCTATCCTTTTCTGAAATGGCTCTCTCTGTCTCCTTAAGGCGTCCTTCAAGACGGTCTCGAATCTCTGAGAGTTCTCCAAGCAGATCTTCGTCGCTGCTTTCCAGACCGCTCTCCGCTTCCTCGTGAACAACCTTCAGGCAGCCCTCTAATTGCATCACAGCCAACTCATAGAACTTTGAAATTTCACTTAAACGTTCAATTGCACCGTCCTTAGACTGAACCCTTTCGTAGGCTTTGTTCATTGCAGAGTGTAAAATCCACATCATGGTGGAATCTGTTATGGAAATTTTGAATCTACCTCCCATTTTACCAAGTATATCTTCCATTGTCTCAAGATAACATCAGCAAAAGCAAGAGTAGGAAGCGGAAATCTCTTACAGATGCAGAAACAACATAGAACTAACAATTTTCAGTGAAATTACAATCTTTTTTCTCAGTTGATCCATGGTTGGAAAGAATTCCAAACATGTAAAAGAAAGGATCTTCGAACTAAATGAAAATTCCCGAGTGATGGGTTAAGTTAATCAAGTGTAGAAATGCGATAAAGGGTTGGTCAACAGAAAATGTGAGCAATATCCCTATTCTCTCTTTTGTTCTGCTTCATTTTTTTATGTATATGTCATTTAGAGCTTGATTAGAGGATGATCCAGCTAAATTTTCTTAGCTGTTATAAAGTCCTAATATTCCGCTGCCCACCTGTCGATGGACGCAGCTTTAGCTCTCACCTTCTCTTGGATACCCTGGGAAAACGGTTACATGCGATTAACCAAAATAGAAGCTGAAGCAGGCTTTGTATTGATTTGGACAAAACCGTGCTCTCACCAGGCTTCATCAATGGGTGTATCCGCAAAAAGTGAAGTCCAAGCGAGCTCACGTTCCCAAATATAGGCCCCAGACACACCACAGTTATTCGGTAAGCCTGTGGCACGGCTCTAATATAATATTGTAGCTTAATAGCTCCAGTCATCAAAAACTTCCTTATAATTTAAAATCTCTCTTAATCCTTTAAATTCACATCACCGTCTACTGTCAACTTCCGGTAAATTATTTAACAAACTTGAACATAAATGGCGTCGTCTTCTGTAAAAATGTCTTCCTGGGAACCGACATTACCTCCAGCAATCTTCAAGACAAGATCAGACGATATCTTGCTCACCCCACTTACGCATCGGGTTGGACAACATTGTCTGAACAAAACCAATTATTGTCATTGCCTCTGTTTAAAGCTCGTTACTCTTCACTATACTGAAGCTCCATGATTGAATATGTTGTTACTTAGTATATGTTATCCTTATAATGCTGCACAGATTATTTTATGCATGCTCCACAATGAATTTTTGAGTCAAAGTCAAGACTATGATCTTGGGCATTGTTTCGGACATATGTGAGCAAACAAACAAAGGCAAATCAAAGTGAATATTATCATATCATATCAAATTTGGTATGTTACTTCTGAGTATACCAAATAAGGGTTCAAAAGACAAATGATTAAACTTCAAATGAAGCACAAGAATGCAGCACCCCATTTCCACCGAGCACGTATCCGTACATCTCGAAGATTTTCAGAAACACACTCTATGAAAATGGTGCGTTAGAGTAATCAAACAGAACTCATTGCAATTTTTTCTCAAAAATTACACGCATTTTTCAAAAAACCAATAATCATTACTGGCTCATTTTTATTTAAAACATTGCCAATTTCAGTCATAATTATTGCAAACAATATACACATTGTATAATTTCAGTAATCATCTAGGCCCAAAACAACTACAAAACCTTTTTAGTCACAATCTCATTGCAAAATCATTCACATACATATTTAAACAGGACAATCATTTTAAAGTATGACCATTTAGGTCGACTTACAGTATGCTCCGAATTAGCATTAACTTCCCTGATACGGAAACGACAGGATGTTGATGTTCTATCCTGTATATCAACATTATGCAATATATATAATGTACACACATTATTAATTGCACAATCACATAAACATTCAATTGTACACATATACATATGTGTACTGTATCATGTATAATGTATAATGTATAATGCATGCTCATATTGACAATTTCAGGTACATTTCCTTAATATGCGTCTCATGATCAATAAATGATGCGGACCAGTTAGCTTTGGATTATATGGAGGATCTTGACCGCGACAAGGTTTGCAGCAAGATGTGAAAAAGGCATAAATTTTGCGATTTTATTATTTTAAGGACCATTTTGCTATTTTTCAGTCTTTTGTTTTTCTAATCTCGTTAGGATTTGGATTAGGATTTTTGGCCATTATAAATAGGCCTTATTTTTGTTTTGTTAAGGACAACTTTCATTATAATTTTATTCAAGAATTTAGCTTTACCTTTCTTTCAAGATCGTTTATCGTTCTTGTTTATCTTTTTGTCCAATCAAACGACATTGATTAAACTCCTGAACAGAGTCTAAACATTCTTGTTCCTTTCATAAATTCCGTTCTGCATCAGTTGGTATCACAGCCTATCCTCCATGGCCGCCAATCATGAAGAACGACTTATTGCCTTAGAAACATCCGTGGCAAACTTATCCGATCAAATATCAGAAATAAGACAGATGCTGGGAGAGCAGTTAAACCTAGGAAGGATTAACCATTCTCCTACGGCGGCAATTCCTAATGCAGATCTACAACCAGATTATGGAGGACCACCAGATTAGATTGGATTAGTTCATAATTACAGAGGTCGTGGAGATCAATATGATAGCTACAAAATCAAGGTAGATCTTCAAAATTTTAATGGTACATTGGATGTAGAAGCTGTTCTAGATTGGTTAGTGGAGTTTGAAAGATTCTTTGAGGTTATGAATGTGGAAGACGAATGTAGAGTTACTATTGTGGCTTATAAATTGAAGGGAGGCACAACAGCATCGTGGACTTCTGTCCAGAATGAGCACTACGCAGACAACGTCCACCTATTCGAAACTAGTTGGATATGAAGCTTATGATCCAACAAAGATTCTTACCTAGTGATCACGTACAAATGCTGTACAACCGTTATCATGATTGCACGCAGGGAAATAGGAAGGTGGATGAGTACAAAAGAGTTTTTGAGGCTGCAAGCAAGATGTGATAGTTGTGAAAATGAATTGCAGCAGGTAGCTCATTACCAGAGGGGGTTGAATCATGAAATTCGGTACATGATGGGTGTCGTAGCAATTTTCACATTAGCAGATGCTATGGAGATGATGAAGAGAGCTGAAGAGCGTGTTGAATGGCAGCCTTGATAATAGTCCAATCGAAATTTTAATTACCAAAATTCTGGTTCATTTGGCAGTCAACCATATCAAGGTTATTATGGTGGGCAGTCTTCTAGGGTTATAAATTCAGGAAGTAATCAAAATGCTATAGAAGAGAAAAAAGAGAACAAGGAAAGGGCACCTGAAGCGGACAAAAGCAGAACCAATCCTTATTAAAAAAAAACCAACTGGAAACACTTGTTATCGCTGCGGGAAGCCTGGGCATACATCAAATAATTGTTCAGAAGGAAGAGTATCTCTTAATCGTTGACAGGTAAACGTGATTGAGGAGGTAGTTGAAGGTGATAAAGAAGCAGATGGGGATGATGGTTCAATTGCTGGTTCAGAAGATTGGGAGGTGACTTTTGTGGTGAAAAAAATTTATGTTCTCCAAAGCAGGAAGGACAGACACAGAGGAGGAAGATATTCCAAGCAAAGTGTCGAGTGGGAGAATCGGTTTATAGATTGATCATAGATAGTTGCGGTTGTGAGAATCTAATGGCAAAACAATTAGTGGAGAAACTGTAGTTGACTACTCAACCTCACCCTTCATCATACAAGGTTGGGTGGATCCAAGAGGGACTAACGATTAAAGTAACCAGGATCTGCAACATTCCTATTTCAATCGGCAAACACTATTCTAAATCTATTATTTGTGATGTTGTGGATATGGATGCTTGTGGAGTTTTGTTAGGATGTCTTTGGCAGTATGATGTTGATGCTAAGCACAGAGGGAAGGAGAACCCATATAGGTTCACCTGGAGCACGAAGAAGATCATTTATTTTGCCTTCGGGATCACTAAAACCTTCTAAAGTGGAAGGGCAAGATGTTGCTAAAGGTGTGCAGGATGTGGCTCTATTACTTAGAAAGAAAAATAAAGAGGATGAGACACCAACAGAGGAGGGGGCATTATCTTTACCAAAACCCATCAAAGAGCTGCTGGAAGAATTCCCTACATTAGTTGAGGAGCCATCAACTCTCCCACCTTTAAAGGATATTCAGCATCAGATTGATTTCATTCTGGGTTCTACATTACCTAATCTACCCCATTACAAGATGAGCCCAAAGAAGAGTGAAATTCTGCAAGAATAGGTGGAAGAATTGTTGAAGAAGGGATATATCCAGGAGAGCATTAGTCCTTATGGAGTTCTTGCGTTATTGGTACCAAAGAAAGATGGGAGCTAGAGAATGTGTGTGGATAGCAGAGCCATCAATAAAATTACTGTTCAGTATCATTTTCCTATACCTCGCTTGGATGACATGCTAGATCAGTTATCTGGATCTACAGTTTTCTTAAAGATTGATCTTAAAAGTGGCTATCATCAAATTCGGATAAAGGAGGAAGATGAATGGAAGACAGCCTTTAAAAGTAAGGAAGGCTTATATGAGTGACTGGTTATGCTATTTGGGTTGACGAATGCACCAAGCACCGTCATGTGACTTATGAACCAGGTTCTACACCCTTTCTTACGCAGATTCCTGGTTGTTTATTTTGATGATATTTTAATTTTTAGTCGCAAAATTAAGGAGCATATACAGCACCTTCAAGAAGTTATGATAGCTTTAGAAGGAAATGTGTTATTTATCAACCTGAAAAACTGCACATTTATGATAGAAAGAGTTTTGTTTCTTGGGTATATTGTTAGCTCAGAAGGGATTCATGTAGATGACAAGAAATTAGAAGCAATTCGAAACTAGCCCATTCCCAAAAGTATTACGGAAGTTCGCAGTCTTCATGGACTTGCTACTTTTTACAGGAAGTTTATCAAAAATTTCAGCAGTATTGTGGCTTCGATTACTGATCGTTTGAAGTAGGATAGAGTGCAGAAATTTAAATGGACTGAAACCGCCAACAAAAGCTTTGAGGAGATTAAAGATAGGCTTATTTCTTCCCCTATTCTTGCTTTACTTGATTTTGATAAACTGTTTTAGGTTGATTGTGATGCATGTGGTGTTGGAATTGGAGGTGTTTTATCTCAATGTGGTAAGCCCGTTGCATTTTTTTAGTGAAAAGTTAAATGAAGCTAGGTAAAAGTGGGGTACTTATGAGCAGGAGTTTTATGCAATTTTTTGAGCCTTCAAGACTTAGGAACATTATCTTAGAGGGTAAAAGTTCATTGTCCATACAGATCATAAATCATTGGTTCATCTGCCGACTCAGAAGCATGCAAACAAGATACAGGTTTGTTGGGTAGCCTACATGGAAGCTTTTAATTATGTCATCAAATACAAGACTGGTGCTGCAAATAAGGTTACAGATGCATTGAGTAGAAGAGCAACTTTGTTGGTTATAGTGAGTCGAAAGGTTGTGGAATTTGAGTATCTAAAGGATCTTTATGTTGAGGATGCAGATTTTGCAGAGATATGGCAGCTAGTACAAAATCGTGAACCTACTGATGGGTTTATGATACATGAAGGTTTTCTTTTCAATGGAAACAATTTGTGTATTCCTTGTTCTTCCGTACGAGAATTGTTGATTCAAGAAATTCATGAATATGGTCATCCAAGTCGTGACAAGACTATTGCTGGGTTGGAACAGCGTTACTATTGGCCACAACTGAACAGAGAAACAGGGAAGATGGTTCAGAAATGTTGAGTTTGTCAAATACAGAAGGGTCATTTGCAGAACACAGGCTTATACAATGGCCTATTCCCGATCATCCTTGGGAAGACTTGTCAATGGATTTTGTTCTTGGTTTGCCACGTACCCAGCATGGTTTTGACTCTATTTATGTGGTAGTTGATAGGTTTTCGAAAATGGCACACTTCATTCCTTGCAAGAAGACTAGTGATGCATCTCATATTGCCAAACTGTTTTTCCAGGAGATTGTTCATTTGTATGGCATAGCAAAAACAATTACTTCTAACAGAGATGTGAAATTTCTTACTCATTTTTGGACTGTTTTGTGGAAGTACTTTGGGACTGAATTTCGTTACAGTAGTGCTGCACATCCTCAAACTGATGGACAAGTGGTGAACCGCATGCTTGGCAATTTGTTGTGTTGCATATGCAGCGATAAGAAGACTTATTGGGATCTTGCTCTTCCTCAAGCCAAATTCGCTTACAACAGTTCTGTCAACAGCTCTACTAAGAAGACTCCTTTTGACATTATTTACAGGAAGGCTTCAGCACAGATAGTTGACCTTATTGCACTTCCTGCAGGTGTTCTTCCTAGTGTTGAAGCTAACAATTTGGCTAACCAGCATGTTGATATGTTTAAACAGGTGAGGCAAAATTTGAAGAAGTCCAATAAAAATACAAGATTGCCGCGGAGAAGCATAGACGTTTCTAGTCCTTCAAGGTTGGTGATCAATTTATGGTGTATTTACGCAAGGAACGTGGAGGAGGACAGATAAAGCTGGATCCAAAGAAGATTGATCCTTTCAAGATAATTTGGAAGATTAATAACAATGCTTATGTTCTTGACTTTCCTATTCTTATGAAGATATCCAAGACGTTTAACGTGGCAGATCTTTATCTTTATCACCCTAATGACGGTAACTCGAGGTTGAGTTCTTTACAAGTGGAAGGGAATGATGCAGACTAGTTAGCTTTGGATTACATGGAGGATCTTAACCGCGGCAAGGTTTGCAGCAAGATGCGAACAAAGGCCTAAATTTTGTGATTTTATTATTTTAAGGACTATTTTGGTATTTTTCAGTCTTTTGTTTTTCTAATCTTGATAGGATTTGGATTAGGGTTTTTGGCCATTATAAATAGGCCTTATTTCTGTTTTGTTAAGGACAACTTTCATTACAATATTATTCAAGAATTTAGCTTTACCTTTCTTTCAAGATCGTTTATCGTTCTTGTTTATCTTTTCGTCCAATCAAACGACATTGATTAAACTCCTGAACGGAGTATAAATTTTCTTGTTCCTTTCATAAATTCCATTCTGTGTCAATTAATATCATCTTTTAATCATTCTTTAATACCTAATACACTTTTATTACTTTAATCGCTTCATTCGTCATCCACTAGGCTCATTCAAGATCCTACTTAAGCCTAATTACATCACAAGAAAGCATTGATAAGTCAATAATTCATATATGTGGATATCGGACTAAGGTTATTCAAGTACGGTTTCTAAGAGAATTTTGAGTTCCACAACTTTCGTGAAGACCCTAAAGAGAGATTTTGCCGTCTAAAGGGTCAAAATTGGACATTTATGTAACTGTCCTAAGAATGTCCGCCTAGTAGACATGTATGTCCCTCCAGAGGGACATAAATGGACCTGGAACTCTGAAATTCAAGAGAATGTCCGTTCAGCAAACATGAAGTCTACCCAACGGACCTTTATGGGTCAATTTTCCATATTTCCAACCCCTAAGTTAATTACATCAAACCCATATTATGTATATTTATTAATCCTACTTCAATTTCTCTTCATTCTCACCTTTATTCCAACTTAAAACATCCACAAAACACATCATACAAAATTATTGATCATAATCACATAAATATAACATCAACCATGTCTATACATTCTTCAATATTTCAGCACACATTCAACTCCAGTGTCACCTTCCCTTTATCTATAAACTATCATCCTAATTCTCCTCATTTCGAGACATTATACTATCACTTTCTTTATCTTTTTAATTCACTCTACTTCATCTTTGTTTCAATTACTAACATCACATTATTTCACACCAAAACAAAACATGTTAATATCCACATTCATCATCAATTTTCTGTAGAATTTTAACTTCATTTCACTTCTAACTTATCATTTTAATTTACCTAATTTCAAAACACCACATTAGCCCTTCTTTAACCTCAAAATCATTCTAGTTCATCCATATAATAACTACCCAACAATTCATGTAACCAAGCATTAAATGAAAACTCCATTTATTTGTCAAATTTTCTGCACTTGTTCCACTTCATTTTTCACCTTCATTTCATTCTAACTATCACCTTATTTCATCTTATTTCAAGAAACCATAGTACTCCTTGTTATGAGCTCTAAACTAACTTTAGTTCATCTCCAAAACAATCAAAGAAATTCATGTTAATATGAGGAAAACAAAGCATAAAACATCTATTCACTAATCAAATTTTTGCACTTCTTGTGATGCTAATTAATACTTAATTTCTTAGTCCATTTGTCTCCAATTTCTAACTCAGTTGTCTCCTAATTTTCTATGACACTTACCATTAAATCTTAATGTCTATTATTAATAATTTTTGCTACCAATTTACACATAATTCTATTGGCATTTATCAATTATTCTCTCACTTGGCATTTTTCCTAGTCCAAAAATATCCAGAATTTTATAATTTTCCTAAATTTTCAACAAAAATTCTAAATCATTAATTAACGCACCAACTCAATTTTCAAGGCACATAATCCATAATTCACATTATAACCACATTAAATATCAATTATACCTAGAAAAATGTCAAATGAGTGCATGTATAGTAATTGTAATGTATGCGATAATCAAATTTACGTGTATGTATACTATAATATGTATGAGCATGGAGTGCATTTCCTAATTTTCTAGTTGATGTCTCTCATGTACAGTATTTTAGGGTTCTAACCCTTAGCACGGAAAAACAGGATGTTACAAAGAATGTCCACAGTTGGCTGAAGGGAATAGTGAAAGAAAATTTTTGAAGAATATAGTTTCGCACAAATTATAAACGGTCGCATTCATTATAAGTTTTCTGAAAAAAATGGAAAAAATCAAAAGTGAAATAACAAATTAACACCAAAAATTTGTTAACATAGTTCGATGTACCTTGTCTAAATTTGCGGGCGCTCACCCAGCTTAATACTTTCACTAACGACAATAGTTTTATATAAGGCTTTACAGAGCAGATTCACTCAACCCTTGACATTATCCCTCGTTTTCACAACTAGTGAAAGAATTTCATATCCAATAGTATGATCACCTCGTAGTAACCTCAATAGAAGATTTTTTCAAATGATGTTTAATGATAACGAAACAAAATAAACAGCCCAAGTGATTAAACAAAATTCAACATAAACAAAAACACTTAAGATAAGAAAAACAACTTCCTTAATAATTCCAACTTCTTCAATGAAAGATCGGAAAGTTATCTACTAATAAATCTGTTGTAGTATTTCGATATTATCACCACCATAACATCACACCCATAGCAATAGAAAAATACCCAACAAAAATAAATGGTTCGGTGTAGAAATCTGAAATGCAAAATTTACACCAATTGCTGGAATTTTTCATACAACACCTTCACTATCAATAGCCACCAAAACAAGCGCAATCAATAACCAATCAGCCCAATAAAACTCACGCGAACACCATAAAAACCAACTGTCAAAATTGCCCTTAAAGATTGTTCAAAAACAAAAAAGAACGTAACTAGTAATCAACCATTACACAACCCATTAAATTTAACAAACGAATAGACATTTCATCTCCAAAACATCATTAAAAAAAATAGCTTCAAACCACAAAAACTGCTAGACATTTTTCATCTAAAAGCCGCACTAAGACATCCCATAAAAAATCACGAAACACATCAAGTATAGCAGCTACTAAGATCATGAAAAATTCTAGAGTTTTTATACACCACAAATTGCAAAGGATAGCCAGCCAATCAACACACCATGGACAACAAACAATAGCACTAGAATGATAAGAAAACCAAAAAATAAATTAACTGCAAAATTCCCAAAGAACACCTTCAATTGGCATTGAATAATAGAAGAATGCCCAGCTAAGAAAAGAACACGATATCAACCAAAACACAACAAATACGCCCAAATCACCTAGCCAAGTATCGTATAAACCAAGAGACAAATCCCAGTTGCAAGACCATTCAATCAATGACAAAAATATGAAAAGAAAAATGCAACACAAAACCCTTCAACCAAGGTGGCATCATTCAGTAGAGAAGTTTTGTAGCAGATGGACTTCAATCTCAACTTCATCAACATATCCCCAGAAATTCAGCTACCAAATCATTCAAAATAAGTGTATATCACTCCCCAATAATGACATTATTTAGCCTTGAATCCCAGCCATATTACAACTGCCATAATCAATTCAAATTCCAGAAAATTTTCTTCCTTAAAAAGATATTATCCAAAAATATAATACCATCTTAATCAAGATTTTAAACCTTATCAAATATATCTTATAATAGTCCCACATAAACACAACCAGGTTTAATTATCAAATAATGTCCAAAATTAAATAATAAGATATAATCACCTATATCTTAACAGTGGAGAGTGGTAAGCTTCTTTCAAGCTTCACAGAGTGGTGATGATGAGAGCCAATTTTGTACACACATGTTCAGGCCTCTTTGTACAACTAGATGGTTTTGTGGAGTGGCAGCCATGTTGTTATCTTAATTCAATGGTTAACTCAGATATGAATATCGTTGTCTCAACTTATCTTAAAGAGTGCTAAAGTCGACGTTGTATCCTTAGGGTAAGCTAATAGAGGGTTAGCTGCCAAGCCCCTACGTAGATAAGGTCTTGCACTAATTTTAGATATTCTAAATCAAATTGAAATAATCAAAAAGAAAAATACAAAACCAAACTGTACCGTAAACTTTTTCATTAAAATTAGACTGACTTGCTCTATTAATTTCAATTTACTACAATTTTGAATATCTGTTGATACTTGAATTGAAAATTAAATTAAATTGCATCAAAAAATTCAAATTTTATGTGTTATCATATAATTTACTTTAATATTTATTAGTTAAAAATATTTATAATCTAAATTTTTCTGTTTGAAATTAAGGTCATTATTTTTGGTAGGGTAAACATTTCTTAAAGAAAACGAGAGAAAAGATAAGGTTAAAGTTAAGAAACAATAAAAGATATTGGGGTAAACTCTTTCCTATTATAGGCTCGCCTTTTATTCTTTATAACCAATGTTATGAATACCGTATCGGTAATGGTATCAAATTTGGTTTTGGTACGGTACTTTACTAGTACTGATCAATACCAGGTACAGTGTAGGGTAAATTTTTTACATTTATAAAATAGTCCTTGAATTTTTTTGAAATTGCAAAATAGTCCTTTAATATATTGTACTGTATAATTTATAATTTTATGTCAAATTGTTTCCAAAAATCATAATAATTAAACTTTAAAATAACAAAAAAAATATTTTTATTCATATTATTTTTCACATATTTGTAAAATTGTGTGTTTAAAAATTTTAACTTAAATTCATATACATCGAAAAAACAATGTTTTTCTTAATTACCATAATATATAGTTTCTTTTTTTGAAAAATTATATTATATTAATGAAATTGAAAATTTGTACATGCTTTTAAAAACAAGAAAACTAGCCATACATCCCTTCACAACCCAAAAACATTTAATACCTCAATAGCCTACCCACGTGTCTACATCTTATTATCTCCAGAACATTAAAAAAAAAATCATCTAGATGTCTTGGTTTCTCTAGAGTTTGCTTTACTTTCTCCTATGATACCTCTTATTCTTATCTTTTTTTCTTCTTCTTTTGGTCACGAGTTTGCAAGTAAAAAAGAACAACATGCTTTGACTGTTGTATAACAGTCATCACTCACCAACCTGCTTCTATTATAGTTGTTTCTCTAACTCTCTCTTTTCATGTCTCTATTGTTAACTTAGCATATGCAAATGGAAAAGAGTTCATGGGACCAGTAGGTAGAGGAAGCACTTGCAAGACTTGATTCACTCAAGAGTTCTTCATTCTCTTAGACCTATTTACCTGTCTGACAACCCATACTAGTAAGAATTAGAAACTCTTAAAGGATATTATGAGGTGTTCGAAGAAATATAGCCGTGGGATCGGTCCTAAGTTAAAATCTTTAGGTAATTCTAACATTTTTCCCTTTGCCTCTTTTACGTGTAAGTTTGGATATGTATTGTTGATGGTTATTGCGTTGGTTTCTTATGCCTTACACAGGAGAGTTGAGAGTTGCTGAAGAGAGAGAGAGATAGAATTGGAGGAAGAGACAATGGTGAAGAGTCACTGGAGATCACAGTCCTAGACAAGAGAGTTTCCAGAGACGAGAACCAAAAGAGTGAGAGTAAAAAAGTAGCATTAGGATGGGGGTGATTTAACAATTTTTTTTCAAAACAGTCATTCATGTTTTTAAAATCTATGGTACTGATTGGTATTTGAAATATCGACCGTTACCATATGAAATCATTGGTACCTGTTGATTATGAAATAGCCTACTCGTTTTACACTTAAAACTACAAGTATACGGGTCCTGACTTATAGTAATAAGTAGATATCGATCCCACAAGGAATGATGCTTAGGCACCACTTAATCTAGATTAATCTTTATTTAGGAAACAAAATTGTTTACTAGAAATAATATAGAAAATTGAACTAAAATTAAATAACTAATAATGAACAATTGATAATACCAAAAATTAGAAAATTGGAATTAAAGGTTGTAATAACTAAAGAACACTTCCTCCCTATATTGTCTCCTTCTTATTTTGTTAATTGAATTATGCCTCACCTAAGATGTCCAATTGTATTAACCACCCTTTCTTAAGGTGTAATTAATTATCCCCAATAAAATTAAATGAAGACGATTAAGCAATCTCTCAGTCTACCAAATTGGTCCACCAATTTAACTAGCTATTAAGTTATTATGTAAGTGATCAATTAAATTAGCCAAGACCTCACTTTCAACTAATCAATTAACGTGATGAATGTATGTCTATATATTGCCAACTCTTGTTATACAATTCTACACGAATAACCCAACTCAATCTCTCAATCTATTACAAGGTATAAATATATAATCAACATTCATCAAAGAAATCTATCATTCAAATCAATAAAATATGAGTTTTAACAAAATAGTTCAAAAGTAATCCCTAAAAAAATGAATTAGCCACTCATGGTGTCTATAACATCACCAACAATCAAATATTCCATCTTACAAATACAAGAAAAGAAAAATCAAAGAAAACTCCTCCTCTTCTTATGTCCGAATCTAGAAATTTCAGTGTTGAGATGCCATTTTCCTAATTGTGATTCATGATCCTTGAATCTCCACCTTCCTCTAGCCTCCAAACCTAGATTTTTCACTCAAAGAGGCTATTCTACACAAAGGGCTTATGTCCTCCCTTGTCCATAGTGGTTAATTCTCTTATATAATCATGAAAAATTAAAATTTAAATAAACCTCGCAGGTGTCTTTAGATTAAACCACGATCGTGGGAATTGGCATGATTCCCACGATTATGGGTTCTTGCTCTATACTTCTTCTTTTATTCTCTTCTTTTGGTCTCTTGCTTAATCTCAAATGTGATCGACCTCCATTCCTACATCAAATATATCAATTCTTACCCTAAATCAACATCAAACATAAAATAACAATAATGAAAATCAAAATCAAAATAAACAAAAATATACAAAATGAATCCTAAAACACAACATTAATGACCTATTATGCAAGGAGCACATGCCAAATAGTTAGAAAATACACACTAATGTAAAAGTATCAACTTCCCCACACTTAAAAATCTTTACTTGTCATTAAGAAAAATTAAACACAACCAATTAATTCCATTACTTCATTTTCATAAAGATTAAAGCATATAGTCCCTCAAATTTTAGCCAACTTAAATATCAAGCTATTATACATATCATAACTAGTTTCATTACTATACATAAGCAAACTCAATATATGGCACCATCACTCAAAGATAAGTATAGATGCAAAATGAATCTTCCTCATGGTTTAACTCATTTCTCTCAAGTGTTTGATGGTTAGTGTTTCCGTCAAGCTTCTTATAGGAAATTACACTAGTATAGGCTTGCTAATACACCAATTCTCTGATATAATGATTGCAAGCATAAATAGATCAAAAGGAGTTGCTTAGGGTTATAATGTGGTTAGGGTTAAGGTGGGTAAAAAGGGTAAAGGATTTAACATAAGCACTCGTAAAGTAATAACTGGACAAAGGGATAGCAAAACATACTTTTGAGATACAAATGCAAATATACTACTACTTTGCACTTATTGATGCTACTAAACTGTTCTTCCTTTTTCTTTTTTCTTTTTTAAATAATATGAAAAATAGCAATTTAATACAGTGCAATTCAAGAGTAGAAGTATTACTCAACTTATCTCAAAAAAATTTATCCCAACTAATGTATCACTTAGTACTAGATTAGGCTTATAAATGGGTAGGTTAATAGGGAATGTGAAGCAGTTTGCAAGACACAAAATGATTAAGGCTCAATAGGGATAGCAAGTGATAATAAAAAGGGTGGGTCTTTAAGCCAAAGGTTTAAGAAAAAGGGTCTTAATCATCTTTATTAAACATGCATCCAGTAAACTCAAACTGATTCCGAGCAAGTTCTAAATGTAATAACTTAAGAAAGCATCAAATTAAAAAAAAAAGACTATATATGGAGTCATATCAGCTCAATCTTCATATTGGCTTAAATGAAAATCCATTATGCATCTCTACACTACCTCATTACTCAAGTGTCAATTTATGAGTAAGCTTATGCAACCAACTACTTTTCATCACTCAGCATGGTTCACTCTCTATTCAAGTAGCCTAATCCAAGTTTGAGCATGTATTCAATCTCATTCCAACGAATATGACATAATCTTATGGCAAAACAAATGAAAATGATTCAAGATTGGTTCCATTGCTTAACATAAAACAATATAATTTGCCTAAAACATGCATCCTAATTAACAACCTAAAACAATGCAATTGACAAAGTCAATGTCACCTCCCTACACTTAAAGAACACATCATCCTCAATATGACAAGTCAACCACTAAATAAGGGAAAAATGACATCAAACAAAAAAAAAGACATCAAACCAAATAAAAGAAATCAATCCGAACAAAAGACATTAAACCAAATAAAAGACATTAAACCAAATAAAAGACATTAGACAAAACAAAAGACATTAAACCAAACAAAAGATATTAAACCAAATAAAAGAAATTGACACAATTTAAAAGTTTTGGGTAAGAAGGGCTTATGAAGATTGTGGTGGCGAAGGCAGTGGGGAAGGGGCTTAAAAATTATTCCTCTGGATAAACTTGAGGAATTTCTTCTTCACCTGTTGCTTCTTGTGGACTTGTCTCATATGGGTGTCAAGCTCATCAAGTTAGAATGTCATTTGCTGATGGTTAAGGATTTACTGAAATCTTTCAACCTTACCAGTGTGGTTAGCTCCTCTTCCACTACTTCTTCTTATGGCTCTGGAGATGCTTGAGATGTGGATGGTTAGGAAGTGGTTGCATCATTGCCCTTCCTATTCTTTATTGTAGTGCGCATATGAGGATTTCAGAGTTTTATATAATGAAGCTCTAAAATTTCAGAGCACCTCAAATAAGATATGTCAAACGTATCGTATTAAGTTATATATACACTATCCATATCAAGGATGTAAAACAAAGCCAAATTAGTAACAATATGAGACATTTCAAAATAAGAGCTCTTGTTATTCACATAACTCACTATTGATTGAAAAATCCAATAAGGAGTATTAATTTTGATTTTTTGGTCCATGCACCAAATGAAGAAAAGTTCTTTGGCCGAGAACTTATTACTTTCATTTTTATTGAAAACTATTAAGCTCATAAATTTATGCAAAATTAAATGATTGGAGCTTCGAATTAAAGTGTTTGGTGCATTCCTAAAGTCAAAATTTTTCTCACCCATTATAATTTTTGAGTAATCATCAATATAAAAGTCATCGTGATCATCTAATACTTTAGTGTTCAACAAATCGAAAAGTGCACGAATGAAATTATAATCTAGTTTATAAACATTGTCACCCATCCTAAGCCAAAACATATCCATTTAAGGATTGTGATGTATAATAGTGAAAAATTCAACAGTCATCATCGGATAAATCGATATATCGCAACGAATAAACCTACTCCAACCAATGTTTGTAGCTAATCTCTCAATTTTTCTCCTCACTCCTATAGTTTCTAATAATTCAAAGTCAAAGTATCTAGGAGTAATTAAATCCCTATCTTTAAAGTCTCGGAAACGTATACCTTTGCCCTCCGAATACACAGGGATAAGGTACGAAAAGTGTAACGCCAGACTCTTTGAGCCCTTTTTGTATTGGTTTGTACTTAGAGATACTACTGTATATTGACATATAAATGTGTATTTGAATCCTTTTAGTATTTATGTCAATGATATATAATCCTATCTACCCTTACATGAACTTAGAGTTCATTGGTATGCGAAATCGTGGAGGTTTCTGACATATAAGCTTTAAGTGTACAAAATCGGGTCCATTGGATGGATATCAACGGTAGCTGAGTTAAATGTGTTCTACTGTCTTAGAGGTGATTAAACATGATTTATAGACTTATTGGACAGTTAGGAAAGCTTAATTTAAAAAGTTAGTGTACATAAGAGCTTATTTACAACTTGTTAAAAGTTAAGGGACTTAAATGTAATTTTTCAATTCTTAGAAGACCAATATGTAATTTTATAAAGCTAAAGGGGTTAATTATACTTTGCAAAAGTTTGAGGACCAAAATGAAAATAAAATTCTCGATCATTCTCAAATTTTGGGCTTAATTGCAAATTTGGGAAAGTTTGGGGGTATAATGGTAATTTCACATAAGCTAAGGCAAAAGGGTAAATTCACTATGTTTGGTCAAAGAAGAGTCAAATTCTAGACCCTTCTCCTTGTTATGGTCGTGCATCCCACCATATGATATTAAAAACACTTTGTTTTAATTAAAATAAAGGAGAAGAAAGGAGAAGCGAGGAGGAGAAGAGGAACATTCGACCATCATCAAAATTCCACCAAGTTTTCATTCTCCAACCCAAACCAAGGAGTTCTAAGTTAATGTTGGGTCAAGGAACTCAAATCTATCATTAGCTTTGAGAAATTCTCAAAGAATTCCCTAAAGGAAAGTTTTGGTAAATTTTGTCTCTTCTCCCTAAACATTATGATTTTGAGTTTGGTATTAAGATATGTTGTTCTACATGCTTGAATATGAATAAGATATTGTTTAGATGAATGAAATGAGTCACATATAAGCTTCCTTAGGCCAAAACTGAAATGCCCCCTCTTTAGTGAAAGTTGGTGAAATTTTGAATATCTTTTGAAATTGATAGTTTAAATGAATTCTATGATGTTAATTGTGTGTGTATAATGTGAATTAATGATGAAAAATGAGGAACAAGTACATTACAAGGAGACTTTCAAGTTTATGCCTTTAGGTGTTTGATAAAATGTCTAAGTGAACTTGGCTTAGGATTTAAGGATTTTGATGTTATGCATTGGAACGAGCCTTTCACGTATACTTAAACTTGAATTTTTTCTTAGATTAATGAGTAGTGGCCTAATGTTCGTGGATAAAATGTGCTAAGTTATGCTTTGAAAGGTGTAAGTATTAGATTAAAGGCATTAAGTGCTTGGAAAATGCAAAAGAAAGCTTATGTGAATAATAAGGGAAGTAACCATGTGAGAAGCTTCATGGCCTAATCTTATAGCTTAAAAAATGTGATATTGTTTTTTATACACTTATGTGATGGTTTGATGGTGTATAAATATGAGATATATGTTTGAGTAATAAATACATTGCACTTATATGTACAAAGGCTCGGAAGTTGTGAATCAAGGAACTTGTACCGAGGGTTCTTGAAGTCAAAGGGGTGTACACCTTCTTTTGAGGTGAGTTGGAGAAAAAATATTTCTTAAATAAGATTAGGACATCTTATGTTGGACCCCGATTTTTAAGTGAAATTTAGAAATATTAAATGAACTTGAATGAGTGTTATTATGTATATGTTTAG
>JAOSBN010000179.1:19689392-19727470 GCA_027563595.1 Erythroxylum suave
GGACGGGAGGTCCGAGTAGTTGTGTGGTTTGATTGGACTGGTATATAGAAGTGTATTTTTGAACATTTGCAGATTTTTGGTTTTTAAGAATGCAGCCATTATGCTGCCGAAATTTTGATAAAATTGGTAATAAGATAAATTTTGGAAATTATTTGTATATATAAGAAGTTTGGATAAATTGAGAATTTTATTGAGGAAATTTTCCATTTGAGGAAAGTATGTGGATTTGTGTAATATAAGATTTAGATAAAGATGAAAAAAAAATTTATACCGATTCTAACGGACTTTCAGATTGGATTAGTCTTAAGGTTTTCAACGCGATCGATTTTCTCTATTGTTTGTATTTCTCGGATGTCGAAATTCGTTTCATTGTGATCTAACCGTTTGTTTGCTTTCGATTCGATTTATTCGATTTGAATTTCCTGTGTTTAGGTTGGGAATCCACTTTTGATTCGATTCGTTTTCGATTCATACGTTAATTGTGTTCGCTATGTTTTTGTTCCACTGCTGATTTCGATTCATATGTTATTCGTTTCCGATACGTTTTCGTTTTATGTTTCCGTTTCTCTCGTTTCTGATACTTTGTATTTGTTCGTTTCGTATCCGTTTTCGATTTGCTTCAGCTTTCGTTTTGCGTTTTGCTTTGTTCTCCGCTTCGATTTGCTTTTGATTCTGGTTCCTAATTTATTCGTTTCCAATATGATTTCACTTTATATTTCCGTTATGGATTCCTTCTTGTAGGATTCGTTCCTTCGATTTGTTTCGATTATTGTTTCGCCTTTCGTTTGCTTTGTCTTTCAAACCTTTCGATTCGCTTCCGCTTCGCTTTCAATTCGACTTCGTTTCGAAATTTTCGTTCCCTTATCCGCTTTTCCGGTTAGGGTCCAGTTCCCGGATCGGGTCCCAACATCTTAAGACATGCATAATGACTTGTATGTGAATCTTGAACCTAGGTAATACATAGTAGAATTGATTCTCAAACAGATGCTAGTACTTATGTATTTAATAAAAGACATTGTTTTGAATAACTCTTTGCATTTGGAGTGAAATTGATGTTTTTATTTCATAATTTAAGGAATAATATTGTTTTCAACAAACCTAGAACCGAAGTGTAAAGGACAATGTTTAATTTTCTGAAACTATATTTTTTGAATAACTTTGCACTTGGAGTGCAAAAGATGACTTTTACTGCATATAAAATGATTTGAAACTTACATATACAAAACTAAGTCATGTATGCTATATTTATATGTTCCTTTTGGCTTAGAGTCATGGCAAGGTTCTATTTTATCGATTGGACCGATAAAAAAAAGCACGGTACCTTACTTAATTTTTGTACTTGATATTTGTATATGGTTTTTTGTGATTAGTGAGGAAACGATTGGCCAATCGTGTACTAGGCACAATAAATTATAGATTAAGTGACCCCCGTACCCTTGATGCTAGTATATAAAATTCGAGTCCTTATAACGACACCATTCTACAGGACTAGCGGGTGATTACACACCTAAAGGTCTAGTCACCGACGAGGTCATCACCTAGGATCATGATGCTTTTGTCGATTATAGTTTGGACTCACCACAAATGAAAGTCGAGTCAACACAGGGAATCGGTAGGTGTGCACACTAGTTTGAACGACTAGTGGCCACACATATAACTGTTTTGGCCTATTCTAAAATTTGATTTCCTGACGAGATTTGACTTTTACATGTGATTCTTTTCTGCTTTTGTGTACTGAAACTGGAACCTATGTTCACTGAAAGAGTGATTAATATTCTTGGCCTATTTGGTTCCTAACTGGCATGTATTGTGTCATAGGCTAGGCCTGTGTGTTTCTATGTCATGTATCTTCATTTCATGTGTGAGTGTGTACAAGCTAGATATATGAAAAGCCTAGCCTCAGGTTATCTTGATTGTCTTGGTATGTACCGAGTTCTGTTAACGTACTCACCCCCTTAGCTTTCCAACCATACAAGTTAATTTGGTAAGTTTGAAGTTCTAATTAGACCGTGCAGTCTTTTGATATTTTTGGGGCATTACCGTACGTAGTAGTCTCTGTTTTGTACTTTTGTTGTATAGTGGCTCATGATTATGTCGATATGCTTTATAATTTTGTAAATTAACTCATGTCTGTCTTGCAGTTTGTAAATGACTTTATATATGAACATTTTGTATTGTCATTAAGATTGATATTCAGTTAACCTTGCATGGTCAGGTTAAGGATATCGTAAGTATCCTTAGCTCGGGTATGCAACAGTTTTTATGTGCTCGATGTGGTTCCGGGTCATGGAAAAAAGTGGTCGCTATATCAAATTTATATTTTTCGGAGACTTGAAGATGTAATTCATCGATCGATTTTCGAGTTGTCATCTTCTTCGGAGCCATTGCAAAAAAGAACACCTGCAAAAATAAGAAAAAGAGAGATTATTTCGGTTTTCTAAAGAGAGAAAAAAATATTTCCTAAATCCTTGTATTTTTTAAGGATTAAGGTGAAAAACATGTAAAAGATTGAAAAATGATGAAAGCATGAAGAAAATTCCAAGAGTTTAGTGTAAGATGCAGGATTTGAGAGAGTGGGAGAGTGAGTTTCTTGATTTTAGAGAGAGAGGTTGGGAAAATTTTATAATGAATGAAAGAAGAAGAAGGAAGGGAAATTTAAAATTTTCCTCGAATTGGGCTTCCCACGATTGTGGGAATACCCCTCATTCCCACGATCATGGGTTTTCTCTCTAGAAAATCTCCTAGGTTATTCTAATTTTCCACTTCTAAACCTTCTTCCAAGCCTAACATGCATTCTCAATGATCTTGCAACCTACAAACACCTCCAAATCATCTTACCAATAAGAAATTCAAAGAGAAAACAAATTAAAATTCAAACAAAATCCAAATTAATACCAATCAAACTGAAATCGAACCTAGTCATAACTAAATGAATTAAACAAATGAATAGAAAAAGACAATCAAAAGAAAGATTGAATTCCATCAACTGCCTCCCATATAGCACTTCTTTTAATATTGATAGCTCCACTCTTCTTTTTGCTCAAGGTGGCTCAAATGAACGGTGTAGTGGTAGAGCTATTATTGATCTCAAAATTTACAAATGAGTTACCCGACTATGGATCCCACCTTCCTTGTGGTTTTCCTTCCTTTTCCTTCTCCTATGCGATCATTTCTTTCTGAATACATTCCTAGGATCCTCAATGTCTTCCCATTCTCCTCAAGGTTCAAGTTCTTTGATATTTGTTGGGGGGTAAAGGAGAATAGCTGTCTTTCTTTGACACCTTGAAGGTTAATTTCTCCTTTGCTACTGTCAATGTAAGTTCACTCCCATCAACATTAATGATTAAGCGAGAAGCAGCCAGGAACGTTCATCCAAGGACTATAGGAGTTTCTACATCTTCTCCAATATCCAGTATATACAAATCCATGGGGAAGATAAATCTATCAATTTGTACTTACACATTTTTAATAATCCCCTTCGTCAGGTGCATTATTCTGTCGATCATTTTCACAAATATCTTTATAGGCTCCAACTCTTCTAACTCCAACTTCTGACTAAAAGTGTAGGGCATCATGTTAATACTTACAGCCAAATCTACAAACGCCCTGGCTATGTTTTCACCATTAATATTGCAAGGGATGAAAAAAATCCCTTAGGTCTTCTTTTTTCTGTGCTATGTCAGGATTTCTTTCTACTGTGTGCTCCTTCATTTTTTTCTTGACTATTTCCTTTAATATGAGCTTTGTTTGTAGTTGATTCATTACACCCTTAATCTTGCTTGACTCAACATCCTTAAAATTCCTTGTTGCTCTACTTGAACTTGACTTCCGCTAAGCAAAGATAAGATATGGAATTCCAAGTTGAGGCTCCTTAATTGGCTCAATTACTAGCTCACTTTAGCGGACTTCCAAAACTGTTTGTCCTTCTCTTTTGTCTTCGTCTTCCTTCACATGTTCAGTTTTTGTTTCCTAGGTTCGAGTGATGGCTATGATTTGTTCCTTTGGGTTAAACTCAGCAGTGGTCGGTAGACTACCTGTACTTCTAGAAGACAACGCATTAGCAAGTTGACCTGTTTGAACCTCCAAATTTTAGTTGGATGATGCATGATTCTTCACGATCTAATCAAACTTCACCTCTTCTTGAGATGCTAGTTTAGATCCCAAAACCTCCATCATCTTGTCCATTTTGCTCTCCATCAAGCCAATTTGGTTTGGCTAAAATCCCAAAGGTCCTTGTGGTCTTGCTTGGCCACCTGTATTATTAGTTTTACAAGAAAAAATTTAGTTGGTTTTTCCACCCCGAATTATAAGTGTTCGAGTAAGGGTTGTTACCTCTTTGTGGCTGGTCGAGGTAATTTACCTGTTTTATACCACTGGCTCCCAACAAAAAACATTCAATTAAGCCATGGTTGCTTTGTCTAGATACTTGCATTACCTTAGCTATAGATGAAGATGCTCCTTATATATTGTTTAACTACTTCATGAGGGTTATAATTTGTGCTTATAAAATAGTAACAGAGTCGATAGGAATCATAATTTTTTTCTCCTTCTACCCCTACCTACACCTCTCACCTGACCACATGCAACTATTGCTCGCCAACTCCTCCAAAAGGTCATAAGTTGCTTTAGTAGTCTTTCTTGTCAATGAACCTTTAACGACTGCATCGATGGTTCCTCTCGTGCTTAGTTTCACATCATTGTAAAACGTCTTCAATAGGAACTCCCTCGAAAGGTTGTGGTGGGGACAACTTCTCTATAATTCTTTAAATCTCTCCTAACTTCATATAGAGATGCCTTATCACACTGCTGAAAATTTATGATATTCTTTATTATCCTCGTGGTCTTTGTCAATGGGTACTTTGTGAGGAATGCCTAAGCTAGCTGCTCCCAAGTATTAATCTGCCCTGAGCTTAATGAGTTATACCACATCTTTTCCTGAAGGAAAATAGCCTCAGCTTTATGGCATCGTCTGACATCCCATTGAATCGAAACAGGTCGCGGATATACAGAAAATTTGCAATACAGGCATTTGAATCTTCATTTGACTACCATAAAATTGCACAATATTTTGTCATATGTTTAGGAGTGTCAACTTGATCTCAAAATTGTTAGCTTGAACCACTAGCCTTGCAACTCCTTGAGGACTAAATCTTGGCCTCATGAAATCCATCAAAGTCCTCTCAGCTCCTACTTGCTCTCCTTTCTAAGCCATATTTATTCGTATAATGTCCCAATGCTTTGCTCTTCTAACTCTCTTTCGCGTCTTTTGATATCGGAAACTCCTCTTCACCAAATTATGTTAATCTTTTCATGCTCCTTGTGTTCATACAACTACAAAAACACAAGGAAAAGTTTCAAAAAATCTTAAATCAAAGTAATCTAAGCTAGACAAGATGCTAAACAGACAATCCTCGATAACGACGCCAAAAACTTATTGATTGTGAAACAACCTACTCATTTTACGCTTAAAGCCGCAAATATACAAGTCATGACTTGTAGTAATAAGCAGATATTGATCCACGAGGATTGATGCTTAGCACCACTTAATCTAGATTTAAAAAATGAAATTGTTTAATGGAAATTATCTAGAAAATTAAACTAAAATTAAATAACTAAAATTGAACAATTAATAACTCTAAAATGCAGAAAATTGGAATTCAAGGTTGTAATAACTAGAGATCACTTTCTCCCTATCTTGTCTCCTTCTTATTTTATTAATTGAATTATGCCTTACCTAAGATGTCCAATTGTATTAGCTAACCTCTCTCAAGGTGTAATTAATTGTCCCTAATTGAATTAGGAAACATGATTAAGCAATCTCTCAATCTACCAAATCACTTCACCAATTTAACTAGCTACTAAGTTATCCTATGGGTGATCAATTAAATTAGCCAAAATCTCTCTTTCTACTAATCAATTAACATGATGAATGTATGTCTATATCTTTCCAACTCTCGTTGTACAATTCTACACAAATAACCCAACTCAATCTCTCAATCTATTGCAAGGTATAAATATATAATCAAAATTCATCAAAGACATCTACCATTCAAATCAATAAAATAGAAGTTTAACAAGATGGTTCAAAAGTAATCCTTAAAAAATGAATTAGCCACTCATAGTTTCTATAACATCACCATCAATCAGATATTCCACCTTACAAATACAAGAAGAAAAAAATCAAAGAAAACTAAATAAAGAAAACTCCTCCTCTTTTTGTGTCCGAATCTAGAAATTTCGATGTTGAGATGTTATTTTCCCAATTATGATTGATTATCCTTTAATCTCCACCTTCCTCAAGACTCCAAACCTAGATTTTTCACTCAAGGAGGCTATTCTACATAAAGGGCTCACGGTTACCCTAGTCCATTGGGTAACCCCACAAGTGTCTTCCGATTAAACATCCCATAATTATGGGAATTGGCATGATTCCTATGATCGTGGATTCATACACCATACTTCTTCCTCTTTTCTTCTCTTCTTTTGGTCTCTCTCTCAATAGTAAATTTGACCAACCCCCATTCCTATATCAAATATATCAATTCTTACCCTAAATCAACATCAAACGTAAAATAACAACAATGAAAATCGATCTAAACAAAAACATACAAAATGAATCCTAAAACACAACAATAATAACCTATTATGTAACAAACACATGCCAAATACTTAGAAAATACACATTATTGCACAACTATCAGTATTGGGTACTTATATACCTAGTTTTGTACCATTTTTTGAGTATGGTAACAAACTCGTAATATTGTTTGTAACTTCTACCATATTTCCATTACCTTCTTGGAAATCTGAAAATTCATTTTTTTCGCTTTACTCTTTCCTTTTTAAGTATTACTTATTATCATTTGATTCAATAATTATTTGTATAATTATTCTATTATAATTTGTAATTTTCTTAGGCTTGTTGATGTTTAGATATTATATGTACATATGTAGGATTCTTTAATGGCTTTATATCTCTCAAAAGTATATAGTAATGATGATCACTTGCTTTATATTTAGTTGATTTCAAGACATGTAATAGTATAGCTCTTGTATATCATTGGTTATCATTTAAGACAACAAAACATGTTAATCCACTTATGTTTAAAGGCATTTCTTAAGTAAAGATTTCACCCAAATTTACACCTATTAATTTGTTATCGAATTGCTTTGATATTGAATATCAATAATACATTACTAACAATGAAGTATCTTATATTATCTTTATTCATAATGCAATAAGCTTGTGTAATTCTATCATTAACTTAAAGCATTTACAATATTTGAATCTTTGTTTTGACTTATACTTAAGTTTGTGGGCATCCCTGAAGTAAAGTTTTTGCGCACCTTCCTACTTTATTAACAAATTACATTGATAATGAAGTAATTAATAATATATTACCAACACTGCAGTGCTTGAGGTTTTGTCTATATTTGAGTATAATAATGTAATAAGTTGATATGATTTAATCATTAACTTAAAGAATTTAAGATATTTAAATCTTTCATTTGATTTTTACTTCATATTTGTAGTTTCGAGTTGCTAAGATATAATTTTTAACTCTCTTCTTTATCATCAATATTTAGAAACAATTTTAATAAGTACTAATCCAAAATCGATATATTGTTCATACTATAGGAACTTTATGTTCAGTCTGTCAATTAGTACAAGTTAGGATTCTTTTTTCATGTTCTAGAAGGTAATAAATGATTTTGGATTAGAAAATTGCGATACTAATTAATAAGTTATTTTGTTATGTTAATTGGAATTATCCCTTTTGTTTTGGATATATTTTGGTGTTTAAATAGGAAAATTAATGTTTGTTTTATTTTAGGAGAGTAAATAAGGTGAGATGATGCCTAATACCAGATTCAACTAAAGAGTTACTATTCAATTAAGAAAATTATTTCCCTCCCTATTATGTATGGATTTAGATTTTTTTTTTAGATATAGATCTTTGCAAGATATAAGTAAATTATGTTTAGAGTAGGAAAGGGAGAGGAAAAAACACTTTTTCACCTTCTTCAATACTCTCTTTTCCATTTCTTCTTAGTTTTCTCTCATTCTTTCGTCTTTTCTTTTATTTTTGGTGTTAGAACTAAAGTTATGTGTGGCTAAACCTAAATATTGTAATTTAAGAGGATCCAAAGCTCTAGTTGTAACCTTGTAAGGTTTTGTTCTAAACTTATATTCATGTTTCAATTCGAGTACTATTTTTGTGTTCTTATATTTTATAAATAATTAATATTGATTGATTTGAAAAATTAATTTGATATTGATTATTTTATAACTATCCATAAATTCAATGATTTGTAACTGTCATGAAGGATTGGTACAAGTAGCAAATAGGTTATTTATAAATTTGCATCTTTAACTTATAAGAAACAAGAAAACTAAGTTGAATAGTTATAGTTATCCCATTATTTAATTTAGGATCTAGCCTTTTTCAGTAAGCTTATTACTATCATTTAATTACATGAAATGCTATCATATCTAACCAATTGATGGTAAGTTTTGGTTTGAATGCAGAGTTTAAATTAATTAATTTAAGAAAATTTGAGACTTATTATAGTTATCTTAATATGTTTCGGATTGACTAGTTGGTTTGTGAAAATTATTCTTTTTAGACCAATAATCAATGTTACAATTAGGTGAGAACTTTCCCTTGAATCAGAGTTAACTAATCTTGAATTTCTCACTTTTATATTTAGTTTATTTAATTTTATTCCTTATTAATTTTAGCTAATTAGTTAATTAATCATAAACCCCACTTTGTTTTGTTAATTGAAATTAAGTAACTAGTTTTTGGTTCTCTTGAGATTCGACCTAGGTCCACAAATACTACAATAAGTTAAGAGGATTGGAATTAATTTCTAGGGCTTCGACAATTAGATCAAATTTTGACACCATTATTAAGGAACTATTTTACATCTTAATTTCTTTTCATTAGTTTACAATTTATTGCTAATCTCTTGTCTTGTATGAGTCATTCTTCTCAAACGGGTGAATTATAATATAATCTATAAATTGAAAAGACATCACATCATTTAAGAAAAGGGATTAAGCAAGGAAGTAGTCATTTACCTCAAGAAGTGAAAGTTGAGATAGATCTAATAATTAGTGAAGACTACAATTTTTAAGAAGTTAAAGAAAAGATGGCAAATCCTAAAACTAGAATGTTGAGGGAGTTAGTAGCACCAAAATTGTTTCAACAACCCTTATGTATACAATTTCTAGATGTTAAGTTTTTCTTTAATTTAAAATTGTTTTAATTCACTTATTCCCTATTTTTCGTGATCTTGCAGGTGAAGATCCATATAAACACTTAGAGGAATTTCATATTGTTTACTCTTAAATGAAGCCACATGGGTGATAGAAGAACAAATTAATCTTCCCCCTTTCCATTCTCATTGAATGATAAGGCAAAGGATTGATTATATTATCTTTCCCCTAGCTTAGCAACAATATGGAATGAGATGAAAAGATTGTTCCTAAAGAATTTCTTTCCTACATCATGAGCAACCATTATCAAAAAGGAGATCTATGCAATAAGACAATTCATTGGAGAAACATTCTATAAATATTGAGAGAGGTTTAAGGAGTTACATAATAGCTGCCTAGACCAACAAATTCCTAACCAAATTTTGATTTTTAGTATTTTTATGAAGGACTATTACCTATGGATCAGAGTATGCTTGCTGTTGTTAGTACGGAAGCTTTGGTGAATAAATCACCTAAAGTAGCTAGACAATTGATATTAAATATGGCTGAAAATTCTTAACATTTTTGGATAAGGATGGATGGAGTTATTAAGTGCATGAATGAAGTAACATGAACCTTGAGGATAAAACTTCAAATTTAAATGCTCTAGTTCATCAAATGGATGTAGGTCGATTGCACTTTGAACGAGTGTACAAAATATGCTCATTCTCTGGACATCCTACAGATATGTACCCTACATTGCAACAAGAGGATCTTTAGGAAGCTAATGCAATAGGGGGATTTCCTAGTCAAACTCAACAAAAATATAACCCTTATTACAATCATTATAATCCAAGATGGAGGGATCATCCAAAATTTAGATATGAAAATCAAGGAAGGGAACAAAGATACTAACCTCACAATTTCAATAGATAACCCCAATCCCCCTCATATGTTCAATCCTAATCTTCTTTGAGTATGTCTTTGATAAAATTATTAATGCACTTGCTACTAATACTCAAAAATTCAATAGGAAACAAAAGCAAACCTCTAGAAATTAACAAATTTGATAACTCAATTAACCACCTCTGTTAGTAAATTTGAACTATAAAAATAAGGAGAATATCTTCCTAAACAGTAGTAAATCCTAGGGAGAATGTAAGTGCAATGACTTTGAGAAGTGTTTAGGATTCAATATAGATCTTCCTTACCAACGGAGGTAGGAAAGCATGATATAGGAGAAAGGAAAGATGAACCTCTAACTTAAGAATTAATAAAGGTTAGAGATAATTTATCTTCATTGAAATGCATATCTCCTTTACTTAGCAGGTTAGTTAGATCAAAAGAAGAGGAACACAAAAGACAGAGAAGAAGAACATGGACGAGAGATCCTAAAAATCTACAAAAATGTGAAATCAATATACCACTTTTAGAAGCTATCAAGCAAATTCTAAAATATGTAAAGTTATTAAAATAACTATGCACAAATAAAGGGAAGTTCAAGCACAAGAAGAGAAAAATTTTAGGTAAGAATTTATCAACTGTGATAAAAAGAAAATTACCAAAAAATGCAAAGACCTGGGTATGTTTACATCTCCATATGTTATTGGTGATAAGAAAATTGAGCGTTTCATGCTAGACTTAAGTGCATTTATTAATGTCATGCCATATATAATTTACCAAGCTTTAGATATAAATTCTTTATAAGAAACTAATGTCATTATTTAGCTAACTAATCATTCTTACGTATGTCCTATTGGTATTATTAAGGATATTTTAATCCAAGTTAATGGTTTGGTATTCCTAGTGGATTTTTTCATCTTAAAGATGGATGGAGATAATGTCGAAGATTTAACTTTCATTTTATTAACAGCGTAGTTGTAGCTAGTATTGGTAAATAATGTCAAATCTCACAAAGGCAATGAATACTAGTATTGGTAAATAATGTCAAATCTCACGAAGACAATGAATACTAGTATTAGACCATGAAAATTCCTATCACATGTTAATAACTCACTTAAGACTACTAACAAGTAATCTTAAGGATCAACCAAATTACTCAGGTTAAAGCTTCTAAAATTGCTTAACCAATTTTTGGATTCCATTATTAGTTTTGACCCTAATTTATAAGATTTATGCCGATCTATCTCTAAGTTTCCATTTAACTCCTTTCAATTATGGTAGATCTATTCATACATAGGATTTCTCAGTATGTACTAACCAAAACCATTAGAACATATATTAAACACATATTTGAATTACAATAAATCAATCTAAAACAATTGCATTAAATAAAAAAATTAAAACATATTGTAGCACAAACTAGGGTTCATCACACCTAAACATTAAAGATGTTCAAACATAAACAGAAAGAAAAAAGAATAGAAAATAAAGAGTCCATAAGTCTAATCTCACTACTTTTCTATTGAAAGTTCTTGCAAAGTAGAGGTTTGATGTTGTACTCTATTGGATCTGTTGATATCTTCGCATTTTCCACTTCTCTGGATTAACACCACCCTTCTGAAAGATCTCTACACTTGGAATCACCTCTGAATGTATGCCCTCCTAATCTACCACCACTCATTTCCTTTTATAGTAATTTTTAAGGTTTTAGGGAGACACGTGGGCTTCTAATAGGCTGTTTATAACCTAAAATCTCTAGAATTAGTGATTCTACACAGGTTAATAGACTTACACAACCATAGACACAATCATGTATCCTTTATTTGCTTAAAATATTTGTTTAATGCTGCATTTTTTCTAAATTCTTTTCCTTTTGTTCTATGAAGGAAATTATAACCCATAAATGCAGTTGGCCCAAATTAAGTGCCAAATATACAATAAAAGTATAAAACATCAAGAAAAAAGGCATCAAATATGAGGTATAAATATAGTCATATATGCATCTATAAAAAATCCCCACATTTAAGCTTTTACTTTCCTCAAGCAAACTATAGTCAAAATTATAAATTTTACAACGTCTATCCTTCTTTAATCTAGATCTATCCATACTGCAAATCATCATGTCATATGGAATCAAATTAATAGACAATTAGAGTCAAGTTATCCTAAAATAAACTTCTTGAGGAATATTAATATTAATATTAATCATATCAATAATTGCATTGAAATCAAAAGCATAAATCTTTACACTCTCACCAAAATTTTATTCAATGCCTTCAAGTATTTAGGGTGAAAAGTATCAAACTATCAAATCAATGCATATTAGAACTCTTACCATATGCTTACAATTTTATCACATCTCCACCACTTATATATAAACTAGAAATAAAAATCAAAAGGTCTTTACACAGGTTATACTGGGCTTTAGGTACAATATGGTTGGGAAAATAAAAGTGTGGTAAAATTGAAGGATATTTACAAAAATTCATTTTAAGAAACTTGTTTAGAATGTACATAGGTCCTTTCATTCTAAAACCATACTATATATATTTTTCTTCTCTTCTTTTCCATACTCGTTTTTTCTATCTAAAATAATTTTTTGAGCATTCAGCACCACAATTAAAAATATACATACCTATCAAGATTCTCAAGTTTCAAACAAGAAAATAATGTAAATAACCTTTAGGTTTCAAACAATAAAAAGGTTTCAAAGAAAAATAAGATAAAGTTTAACATGTGGGTAACATCAATGAAAAAGACTAAGGCCCAAACTCAGTTATTTTTAAATATAAATTTTAGGTAAGGTAATTATCAAAGAAATAAATTTTAGGTAAGGTAATTATCAAAGAAATAGGTTAAAACAAATAGTTGAATCTAAGTGCCTTTTATCACTTCAATGCTTCTAATTTAACAAATATGATCTCAATATGCATAATAAAAGCAAGTTCTAGAATTGTTCAACAATTCATGAAAACACACATGAAAGAGATAAATAAGCTTAAAATTTTGAAATTTTCACTTTTAGGCTTAAAAGCTTATGAAAAAGATGGTTTATGTGTGTAAATAATATGCAACGTCATTTAACTTGATTATTTCAATGATTAGTATGTATATAACTTATAAATGTAATTTTGTTCTAACTATCATCCTTTTGCATACTAATTTAAATCAATATCCAATAATGAAGTAAAGTATTGATGAACAGATTTCAATTAAGTCAAGATATTAGTTAATAAAATTTAATAACTAGGATTATAACAAGCTTAATAAAATCATTGACCCCTTCCCCACACTTAAAGTCATACATTGTCCTTAATGTATACAATATAAGCAAATATAATAGTGAGGAAGTGGAGTTGGTACCTTCCTGAGTAAGATGATTTTCTAATTTTCTAATTTTAGGACTATCCATTCAATATTAGACTAACATCCTTACAAAATAGAAAGAAAAAGGGATAAAACAATAAGAGAAAATAACGATAACAAAAATGAATATGAAATATGAAAATAGAAATAATATAAAGTTTAAAATACTATCCTATTCATGGGTTACCTCCCATGTAGCTCTTGTTTAACATTGCTAGCTTTACATACCCTGCATATTTACTTATCATCCTGAATCTATAATGAGTGGCTTGCTTCAACCCATTTTTTCTCATGGGGGTTTGTAGCCTGTAAATAAGCCTCCTGTTACAACATAATAATAAGAGCATAATTAATTAGATTAATAACATCAATGGACTCCATTAATGCCCTTTTTAATGACAAATTGTTAAAAACATAGAGAACAACGAAAGTCGCTGAATCATATATTGATGCAAGCCATTTGTCTTGGAGTAAGTAGGACCCTTTGTACTTAAGGTGACTACCAATGATTCATCAGTAGTTTCCTTATTTGGTTCCTCCACTAGTTCTTCCTCAACTACTTTTGTCCACTCTTCTTCTTCCTGTTCCTAGACAAAGGTTTCTTGCTTATCTTCTTCTATAAATATCTCTTACCACTCCTCAACTTCCTCTTCTTAGTTAGAGTCTCCCTCTTTTTCTTCACCTTCTTCTTTTGGAAGCTAGTTTCCACTCCTAAAGGTGATTGTCATTCTATATTCTTAACGATTTGTTTCAATAGTACTAGGAAAACTCCCCTATAGTTCATATCTTTGTTAGCTAGTTAACTCGATTCACCATATTCTGTATATGATGCTCTATTTCCTAAAACCTCATGTTTGATTTTTGAATAAAATTTGCCATGATATCTGCCAAAGTAGTAGTTACCTTCTCACCTAATTGAAATTTATCTTCATTCATGAAATCAACCATTATCTCTTCTTCACTATGAGATATTAGGGAGCTCAGATAGTGTGAGGGATTATGCTCATCATATTCAGTTAAATAAAATCTATCCTCGAATTCACGTTAGTTTGCTAAGCGCTTAACAAGATATTATAGTAGTTTATCCGTAATACTTTCATATTACTACTCTCATTGTTAATATTCATTTACAGTATAGTCATTCCATCTATGTGCATAAGGTTTGCTCCACTCTAAAAAACTATACATATTCTCATATGATGCACCATGAGGTTGGTTGTACATACTTGGTTGCTCCCACATATATGTCAATGCATAGCATTTATCATTGTAATAATTACTCCCACAACTATTGCAACATAGCATGGACAAAGATTAAGCTTTCAAAAATATGTAAGGAAACAACTCTTTCCAATATGGTAATGGTTCATGTTGTGATGACATATCATAGCTCCCATAATAATATCGATTTCTCCATCTTTCCATCGTAAGATGTGGCTATAATGTTAAACCTTAATTCTTGCAAATAATCCATAAGCATACTGTCAATGTAGAGAAGTTTAAAATATAAATAAATAAATAAGCTACGAATAAAATATATACTAGAAAAATAAAAAATAAAATAAATACAAAAACTTAATTAAAATAAAATAAAATAAAATAAAAACAAAATAAAAATGGCTAGAGTAATAAAATCTAGATGTTCCTAATGTTACTTTACCTAGCAAAGGCATTAAAAACTTGATTGGTTTATCTTTATAACAATATTAATTTTACCGCAAGTGCATGACATGGTTATAACTAATACTGGCAAGTACAAGTCGAATCCCACTTAAACAATGAATACTAATAATTACCATTATCCTATTATCTAATTAACAAATTGAGTATTGGCTTTTTAATAAAGAAATAAAACTTAAACAAGAAAAAATAATGAGCATAGAACAAAGAAAATCACTTAGAAAACAATCAATATCAAGAATTAGTATTTAGGTGATGAAACCCTTACATAATTAACCCTTTATTATGCAATCGTTTTATTGACTATTGGATTGTGGAAATTCCTATCATATGCTAATAACTCATTTAAGACTATTAACAACTAATCTTAGGGTTATCAACTGAATGACTAAGGTTAAAGTTTCTAATGTTGCTTTACCTATTTGTGAATTCTGCTATTAGGTTTGACCCTAATGCATATGATTTATGTTAACCTATCTCTAAGTTTTCAATCAAATTCTTTCAATTACTATATATTTATTCAGACACAGGATTTCTCAATATGTATTAATATTCTGGATCTATTATAACATATGTGAAACATATAATTGAATTAAAATAAATCAATCTAAAACAATTGCATTAAATAAAAGAGTTAAAACATATTGTAGCACAAACTAGGGTTCATCACACCTAGACACTAAAGATGTTTAGTTGCACATGATAGAAAATGAAATCAAACATAAACAAAAAGAAAAACAAATGGAAAATAAAGAGTTTATAATTCTAAATCTCCCTTCTTTTCTATCGAATATTCTTGGAAGGTAGAGGCTTGATGTTGTATTCTATTGGATCTGTCAATCATTTCTTCACGTTTTTCACTTCTCTAGATCAATAGCATCCCTTCTAAATGATCTCTACATCTCGAATTTCCTTTGAAAGTCTGCTCGTTTAATCTGCCTTACCCACGTCTTTTTTATAGTAATTTTTAAGATTTTTGGGAGATACACAGATGTGTACTGGACCGTGTATAACCTAAAATCTTCAAAATTTATGATTCTTCACTGACTAAGAGACTTACACGACCATAAATAGAACCTTGTATCCCCTTTTTCTTTAAATCATTGCTTTATATAGTGTTTTCATATGAATTCTTCCTTGTTTTGGTCCATAAAGGCAATTATAACATATTAATGCACTTAGAGAAAATTAAGTACCAAATATACAAAAAATGTATAAAATATCAAGCAAAAATGCATCAAATATCAAGTATAAATATAGTCAAATACATACCTATGAATGTGGATAAAGGTACTCTTTTCATTGAGTTTAACAGAGATCTAGATAGAGAAGTTTAATATTTTTTAAGCAATGAAGTAACCTAATGATTTTCAATCCATTTATCGTATGGATATTATGGAGTCATTTATGCAGAATATTTTTTAAGAAGAAAGTATTGATGATAAGTTGGAGTTTAAGGCTAAATTAAAGGTGAACGAGTAAGTTGATGATGCTTGTGAAGTTGTAGCATCATTATCAACAATGCTAATATATTAGAAAATTTTGAATGTTGAACTTACCATAACTCACAAGAAAATGTTACTCTATGATTTGTACGCTCTAAAGATAGAATTGAAGACCTTACCTGATCATTTAAAGTATGTCTATTTGGGTGATGAAGACTTATTACATGTGATCATTATAAAAAGGTTAACTATATGGTAAGAGAAAAAACTAGTAACACTACTTAAAGAGTAGAAAAATGCAATTGGGCGGACTTTAGTGAACATAAAATGCATTAACTGAATAGTTTTCATACACAAGATTCTTTTAGAAGTGAACACTAAACCAATACAAGAACCCCAAAGAAGACTCAATCTAACAATGAAAGACTTGGTAATGAAAGAGATTTAATAGTTTTGGGTGCAGGTATAATCTATCCAATCTCAGATAGTGAATGGGTGTGGTATGTGACTTCATCCAGGGGCATAGAAGTTAATAAAGCAAAAGTGGATTTAATTGTGAAGTTGTCTTACCCTATAAATGTTTGGAAAGTTTGATCTTTTCTTAGACATTCAGGATTGTATCATAGGTTTATTAAAGATTTTTCTAAGACTTCCATGCCATTATCAAATTTGCTATAAAAAGATGTTCCATTTGAATTTGGAACGACTACAAGAAAGCATTTGACAAACTCAAGGTATTATTAACAAGTACACCTATTATTCAGCCACCAAATTGGGATCTTTCGTTCAAGATTATGTTTAATGCTAGCAATTATGCAACGGGAGCTATTTTAGGAAAAAGAATTAGGAAAAAAATTCATGTTATTTATTATGCTTCAAGAACATTAGATATCACACAAAGCAATTATTCTACAACTAAGAAGGAGTTTTTAGCAATTGTTTTTACTATAGATAAATCTATATCTTATTTTTTGGGCTCTAAATTTATTATGCATTCTAACTATATAGCATTGAAATACCTTTTGGCAAAGAAGGAGTCTAAATCAAGGTTGCTATAATGGATTCTGATACTTTAAGAGTTTAATTTGACAATAAAGGGTCAAAAAGGAGCAAAAAATTTAGCAATAGACCATATGAGTAGGTCAATAAAAGATGAAGATATTTTGACCTATTTCTAAAACTTTTCCTAGTATGTAATTGTTCCAAATGAAAGGTATGGTTCCATGGTATGTAGACCTTGTTAATTATTTAGTTCTTAGAACTTTACCTTGTTATATTTGTAAGTCTATGACTGAAAAGATAAGAAATGAGGCAAAATATTATGTTTGGATGAACCATACTTATAGAAATTCTGGTATGATCAAATTATAAGGCATTGTGTGCACAGAATGAACAATATTTTGTCTTAGCTTTTTGTCACAATTATACATGTGGTGGTCGTTTTGGTCCCAAACGAACTATTAAAAATTTTGGATAATGGATTATATTAGGAGACTTTATTTAGAGATGCTTATGTGTTTTGTAAAAGTTGTGACAGATGATAAAAGATACGTATGTTATCTTATATAAATGATATGCCTGAAACCCCAATTCTTATAGTTAAAATATTGATTTTATGGGCCTTTTTCCTTCATCTTATGGTTTTTCTTATGTAATTTTGGCTATTGATTATGTTTCAAAGTGGGTGGTAGCAAAAGCCACCAAAACTGATGATTTTGCAGTTCTTGTACGATTTATAAAGTTTAATATTTTTAATACATTTAGAGTTCTACCAGCCATTATAAGTGATTAATTAAGCCATTTTTTCAATAGAGTAGTAGCAGCATTGTTTAAAAAGTATGAACTACATCATCGAGTAGCTATGACATATTATCCTCAAATGAATGGACAAACAAAAGAATCAAATAAAGAGGTTAAATATATTTTAGAAAAGACTATGAATCCTGGTTGAAATGATTGGAGTCTACATCTAGACAATGCTCTTTATGCATATCACAAAGTTTACAAAAAACCAATAAGAATGTCTCTTTATCGATTAGTTTTTGGTAAAGCTTATAATTTACCGGTGGAAATTGATCATAAAGTTTATTGGGCAGTGCAACATTGTAACATGGATTTAGAAAAAGATAGGGAGGAAAGGAAATTGCAATGCAATTGCAAGAGATAAAGGAACTAAGATTGGATGCTTATGAGAATTTGCAAATCTACAAAGAGAAAACAAAATTGTTCCATGAGAATATGTTCTTAAGGAAGCAATTTCAGGTAGGACATAAAGTTTTATTATATAATTCTTGATCATAGCTTATGCCTAGTTAGGTTTTAGATGGCTTGGCCTTTTGTGTTGTCTTTAGTATATTTTCTCATGGTGTAGTGGAAATAAAATCTTAGATACCGGGAAGATTTTTAAGTTAAATGGACATATATTGAAACCATTTTATGAGGAGATGACAATTTCAAATGTGGTGAATATTAATTTGGAACTTCCACCATACATAGAAATTTGAGAAGAGCAAGCCCCGTCAAGCATAACGATGTTAAACAATTACATTTTTTCATAGGCAACCCAAAATATGATAGTTTTATTAATTTTTTTAGTTATAAATAATTTTCATTTGCTTTTTTTTTAAAAAATAGTTTATGGCTTAAAGGAAATGGGTCTTAAAATTCCAAAATACTAAATTTCATAAGGTGTGATCATACTTATGTAATTCAGCTGTCAAAAATAGAAACTCAAAATTTCATAATATTAAATATCATAAGGCAAGATCACAACTAATGCTATTTAGCTTTACGGAATGGAACTCTTAAAATCTAGAACACTAAATCTCATAAGGCAATATCACAAGTTATATATATCAGTAGTCTCTTTAGGCTTTAAAGAATCTTGTTACTTTAATTTTATTTTATTTAAATAATAATAAAACAAAAATAAAAGATTTTTATAAATAATGATTAGTACAAATAAAGTAAAATAATAGCATAAAATTTATTTTATAATTTTTATAATTATTTAATTTAAATAACAATAATAATAAAATAAAAAACCTTAATATGTTTATTTCTCTTTCAACAAACAATCTCATATCATAACAAACCCAGCTTCAACAAAAACGCCATACACCAACCTAACCAACCACACATCCCACCAGACATACACCCAAGTCACACTAGATAGAATTGTTCTAACCAGTCAATTGTTAATAATCCAACTTCCAACCAACATCTCCAACAACGCCACACACCAACCCAGCCATAGTAACACCTCAAACTAGAAGAAACTCAAAATGTAAATGTTACATTCCAACCCAGCCACAACAACCCCAACAAGCATCTCCAAAAAAAGTAATGCCTTGTACCAGAAGCAACCTAAAGTGTAGACACCAGCAAGAAAGTCCTATGTGTTTTTAATAACACACCAATAACCACTGGCATTATTTTAATGTTCTATTTATTTTCTATTTCTATTACTTCATTTTATCAATTAATTTTGGTTGCTTTCATTTTAATTTACATTTAAGTTATTATTAGGTTTTATAATTATTTTTTGAATTAGTTTTTAATTTATACGTGTCATTACTATGGGACGTCTAAAGATACAGCTAGAACAACAGCAAAAGGAAAATCTATGGTGAATCCAACTATACAACATCAATCTGCTACAAGATCTACTACTAGTAACAAAAGGAAGCATGCTCAAATAATGAAAAACACCTTGCTTTGCCACTAGTTGAGTCAAACCTTGTGATTGTCTAACTTTCAACTTTAAATAAAGAAAATGATAGCACAATTCTATAAAATCGTAACATATTAATGTGGGTAAAAATATGTACATTATCCACCCTTAGAGGAAGTGCAAACTAAACAAAATTTTGATGATTTACTTATTAACATGAGTTGGAAATATTTTTCGTTGATTCTTTGTCTAGTATTTATTCAATTAACTAAAAATTTTTATACTACCTCCAAATTTAATAAATTGAATAATTTTACTTTACATATTCTTAGTGTGTTATAGCATAGTTTAGTGGGTGTCAAATTTAAACAAAGCATCACTGATTTTAATTTAGCCTTATGGTTCATAGATGAGGAACATGCTAATTTGACTCAATAAAAAGAATCTGCCATGGACAATAGTGATTTTAATTCTTTTAAAGCATGGAAAGTAATCTATTCTGACTCATTGGTTTATTATCCAAGTACATCTAAGGTTAGTTATCTGAATGAGATTGAATGGATTTATATGCATTGTTTTTTGGCTTTAATTATTCAAAAAGGAAGGATATAGCATGCACTTGCACTAAACTTAAGTTGTTCTTTAGTTGGTCTAAGGTAAACAAAGTACATGTTAATTTGGGTTCTTGGATGACAATGCAGTTTAACGTTATTAACTCTTCTAACAAATATTTATGTCTTAATTCCCTTATTACTCATCTAGCACTTAATCTCAATTTTTTGAGATGATTAACATTTATATGCATATTGTTTGTCAGATGGAACCGTTGGATATGGATTGTTTAAGCTAGATGCGAGTACTCGAACAAAAAAGGAGAACATTTTTCATTATACCACGTGATTGCCCCTAGATTGTTTCATTATCAATGCAATAAGAGGAAAGTGATATTCCACCACCTTAGCAACTTCCACCTCCACCTATTTGACATACGTGTCATTTTCTACTAGAGAGATTGGAACGTAAAATTTCTAAACTTGAGAAGAATTTGGATGCTTTGCTCCAATTCAATAGGGTGGTACCTACATGTCCACCAACTCCATGGTGCATCTCCCTTTAGATGTTTACAACTTAAGGGAGGCTTCTACTCTATGCTTTATTTTTATTTATTATTTTTGTGACATGTGAGCATCTTGTGCCTACATGGGGACAATGTATGATTTAGGTGCGGGAAAGTGAGTGCATATATTATTGTTGTTTATAAATAATCCTTAGGATAAATTTTTGGTTTAAGAATTAATGCATTAGAAAGACAAGCATGATTAGTGTTTTTAATCAAATTATTTTAAGTATCTCTTTAGTTTTGATGAATGAAAGTATGCAAGACTGGATGTATTTTGACACCTACATGAACTTTGAGCCTAAGAACATTCATCACATTTATGCTTATACATATCTCTTTTGTTGTGTGTTATCAAAAATAGCTTATTTATATTAAAACTTACTTTCGAATAAATGTTAAGACCACTACTTTTTTAATTTTTGTAATAAAGATGATAAGGGTACTTAGGATAACCATTTTTCCTCAAAAACCATTTTGAGCCTTGCCTTTCTTTTCTTGCATAATAACTTCATTACAAGCCACTTTTATCCTTATTCTTGTTGATGTACTTAATGATTTTCTGCTCCTAAATTGAAGGACTTGTTTAAAAATCATTTTCATAAGTTTGAAAATTTCTTTTTGTCATATCTTACCTAGCCACGCTATAATTCTTATAATGTCCCTTTGATTTATACATTAAGTTCATTTTTTTTAGTGGCGGAGATATGATTCTTGAGCAAGTTTATGTAAATAACTCCTTATGCTTTGATTTGAGATTTTAGTGAACCCAAAATACTTTGAGTGTATAAAGTAAAATCCATAAGAGGGTGTTAAGTCTTGGTTCATTTGATTTTGATGGAATTGATGAGATGCTGTATTTTCATTCTAACAATATGTCCTAGAAGTGCTTATTCTCTTGATTGTTATTTTACCCTAGACCTTTAATATGAATTAGATTTTGGATATCTCCGGATAATATGAAAGAAGATGAGGGGTTATTATAAGGATGATTTATGTAATAAATTGATGTATTCTTGTGGACAAGCATAAGTCCGGTCTAGGGGATTTAATAAGAAGTTATTTTGTTATCTTAATTAAAAATATCTCTTTTTGATATATTTTGGTGTTTAAATAGGATAACTAATGTTTTTCTTATCTTAGGATATAAAAAGTGGATATTGTATGAAATTGGAGCATTATTGGTCAAATTTATGAATTTTGGATAAAGTGAACAAATTATTGAACTGAATCAGGAAATATCACATATAATGCCAAATTCACTTAATTAAATTGAACAAATTATTGAATGTGGATAAGGAAAGATCAAGTCTAATTCCAAATTCACTTAAGGAGTTGAAATTCAATTAGGAAACTTCTTTCCATCCCTATTATGTAAAGATATGGATTTGTTTTTAGATAGAGATGTTTGCAAGATAGAAGTACAATAGGTTTAGAGGGGATGAGGGAGAGCAAAAGAAGTAGATTAGGTTTAGAGTAGGAAAGGGAGAGGAAAAACATGTTTTTCACCTTCTTCAACACTCTTTTTTATTTCTTCACAGTTTTCTCTCAACCTTTCATCATTTCTTCTATTTTTGGTGTTAGAAATAAATTCATGTGTGGCTAAACCCAAATATTATGAGGCAGAGGGATCCAAAAATCTAGTTTAGACCTTTGTAAAGGTTTGTTCCAAACTTATATTTATGTTTTAATTTAAGTATTTCTTGTTTTGTGTTCTTACATTTCACAAATAATTAATATTGATTAATCTAAAAAATTAATTTAATATTGATTATTCTATAGCTATTTATGAATCTAATGATATGCAATTGTTATTCAGGATTGGTACATGTAGCAAATAGGTTATTTATAAATTTGCATCTTCAACTTATAAGAAATAAGAAAACTAAGTTAAATAGTAGTAGCTATCTCAATTATTTAATTTAAGGCCTACTCTTTTTCACTAAGCTTATTGCTATAATTTAATTGATATAGAATGTCATCATTCCTAATCAATTAATGGTAAGTTTTACTTTGAATGTTTGGTGTGAATCAATTGATTTTGGAAACGTTGAGACTTATTATGGCTATCCTAATTTGTTTTGTACTAACTACTTGAATTGTGAAAATTATTCTTGTTAGAAAAATTATCCATTTTACAATTAAATGAGATCTTTTTCTTGAATTAGAGTTAAGTACTCTTGAATTTCTCATTTTTATATTAAGTTAATTTAATTTTATTCCTTATTAATTTTAGTTAATTAATCATAAACCTCAATTTGTTTTGTTAATTGAAATTAAGAAACTAGTTTTTAGTTCTTTTAGGATTTGAGCTGGTTCCACAACTACTACAAGAAGTTAGAGAATCGGAATTAACATTGAGGTTTTCGACAACTCGACCACCAATCATGCAATCTTTTATTACACATAATTAGATGGACGCACAAGGTATTGAGTTTGGATTATTGATTCTTGTAACAATTATATAGTGCTTTCTGATATGAAATTTGATATTCGTTGTGATGAAACTTTAGCTTCACTAATTATTCTTCTTGTTTACATACTTGAAGTTAAAGCAATTAGTAAAATGTATAACATGGACAAGGTCCTCAAGATATTCCTCCCTCTCATTGAAATTTGACTATTTAATTATCTTTAATTTTTTGTATAGTTTATAAGATATAATTGATTACGTAAATAAGGTTGTTTGATAACGACAAATATTCATCATTTAGGTCTTAACAATTCTTATTTGAGAAAGTTATATGATATATTAATTTGGACATGTTATTTATTATAAATGGATAAACACACATAATATGGTAATAATATGAAACTTTATAATTGTAAACATCAAAACTGTTAAAAAAAACCACATATAAGACATGATTTACCATAATGATGGGTGTTGAAGAAAAAAATTGAAATTACAGAAAAGTTAGTAAAAGAAATTTTGCAAGTTTTTTTTATCCTGTGGGAGTTTTACAAGTCTCTTGTCATGTGGATTAAAGCAAAAATTCATAAATAAATTGTTTCAGTTGATCAACAGTAAAAATATGTTTTGATCCTATCACTTTATCTACAATAGAAGAAATATAAAATATGTTTTGATCCTATCACTTTATCTACAATTGAAGAAATATTCTTACATTAGTATCAAAGCAAATTTTACTTATATTCTGATAATTATTAGTTTTATCCATTTATATGAAGATGAATTCTTATCTTGATTGTCATACAAAAATGATTAGAAGACGAACTATATAATGCCACTCAATAGAAATTGATATTCTTATCTCATTAATTTTCTTTTCATTTTATGAAAATATGAATTGGCAATCTTCTTAATTTATTGCCTTGTCTTTTTAACAAATATTCCTATTTTTCCTTCAACACCTTTTAAGGGGCATAAGAAAGAAATATTGTCCAAGTACAATGGAAGTACATTAACCATCCTATCTAGTTGGAAAAAATTGTTTCCAAGATGTTGAATAAGTTTCAATGTTTTGCATAACAACCTATTATTTGTCTTATTTATGAATAGATTGTCTTGCTTGTGAAAATCTGGAAAACTTATTTAAAATATTTATTCAAATTCCATTCTTACTTTCATTTGGCATGTTTTATCATAATAAAACTTTAGATAGTCACTACCATTGTTTTCCAAATAATAAAAGCATATACATTGAAAAATCATCCTTTTTAGTTCGACCATTGTGTTCTCTGCTCCATTATCTTCATCTTCCTACCTTACTCACTAGCACTATCATCAAAAATTAGAGGAGAATAGACAATCTTTTGGTTTAAATTATTTAAAATCAATAAATTTCCAAAATCTGATTATATCTTAAACCTCCATTAGTGGTGGATTGTGTGAACAATAGTAATATTGTCGTCTTAGTGTTAATGGACGTAGTCAAACCAAAGAGGAGAAATATGGTGACTATGATGGATGGCATTATCATCTTATCACTATCTTATTTCTATTTTTGTTTGGTGCTACCTTGTTTTTTTTTTACGGTTATGTAGATAAGAGGGGCAACGTTGCTCTACTTTCTATAAGGTGTGGCTATGTTTTTTAAAATAAAAAGAAGATGGGTGCTTGGTTTCTATACTAACTTAAAACTAAAGTAAGAATTGTTATGTTTGGATACAATAATAAGTGAACGTATTCTAAGTATGGAATAAGCTTTATTTAACATATTATACACCAAACTCATAAGATAATCTTTATTTAACATATTGTCGTTCAAGCTCATAAGTCTATTAAGGCTCAATCTTGATTAAATTCCGTCAAAAAAAATGAAAATTTACTAGTTTAGAGAACCTTTGACCGATATTATTAATGATAGAACCACTCACCATTTGTTTGCATCCTACAAACTTATATAAATATGACGTAGACATATTTATATATGTGTTATAAATGTTTAAAATATTTGTTTAAAGGACAGTTCTCATCAAATAATTATTTTATTTGATTTTTTCCTTTATTAATTTCTAAAATATTTGTCTATGTTTTACTTAATTACATTGAATAAATATAAGTTTATCAATTCAAAGGGAATTATGTTTCATGTTTTTTCAAGCGCTTAATTGTAGTGATATGCTCATATTCTAGAATATTTCAACTTATTACTTATAAGTTTTAAATATTATTTTCGTTTAAGGAAAATGGTTGAAATGAGAATCTCAATTTTAATTTAAACTCTAACACAATGAAATCGCGTAAATTTCATGAAGGCACAATTGGATTATTATTGTATGGTTACTGGGTAGACCTAATGTTAAATGCTATACTAGTGAATAATATGATACAAGGTCTCATCTTTAATGGCTATTAGCGCTTCAGCACTCTCATGACCAAATATGAAGCGCTTTGTAAAATGCTCATGCCCTAACATGTAGATTTGTTATCGGAGTGTGGAATACTCCATCCAATCATATTTACACATATAGATAGGTAATGCAAAAAATTTTGAAAGAGTATAAAAGAAGAGAAGTATCTGGAGGTCTTTGTTCTATTAGGCTAAGGAGATCATAAAGCCAATACCAAATATGAACTTCAATGATTCATTGGAAGACTTAATTGACTCAATTTTTGGTAAAATTTTTCAAATTTTATATTTGTATGTTTCATCAAATTTTATATTTTAAATTAGAAATTGTTAGTCATTTTTATTCAATCTGTAATAATACTTTTGTGGCATTAGTTGTTTGTAGCAGCTGTTAAATTTTAAATATTATGTGTTTATTAAAATGCATTATTCTTTCAGTTTTAGTTTTTTTTTATATGTACGTGTTATACATATAATACTTGAGATACTTATAAACAAATAAATTTAAATAAAATGATTGATTTTTGATCAAATATTATATGTATGATGATTGAAAACTTACTAACCTTTTAATTCCACAAATAATTAAATTTTCTTTTAGAAGATTGCATCAAATTAACAGAAACTAATAACATATCATATATTAAATATGTCATTGTAGAAATTATGTGTTTGAGAAAAATTAATACTATATCCAAAAGATTTTTCCATAGAATTCATTAGAGGTAAAAACTTTAACAACAACAATTCAAAATTTTAAAAGTATAAAACCCAATATGTATTGGAAGAGCAAAAAGCTTTTGTCTCATTACATGAAATCATCATACTATTCAAGGACATTATGACTCATTATTAGAAAATTTTTAGGCATATGATAAAATAAAATCTCTTTAACTTATTCAACTTATATGATGATGTTATACTTAATATCAAGAGATATGACCATGTTAATGACATATTATCTATAGTGCTAACATATTATAGTGGTACCTTAAGACCACATTATGATCACTCACTCTGTGTGTGTGTGTGTGTGTGTGTGTGTGCGCGCGCGCGCGTGTGGGTGCGTGCGTGCGTGCATGTGTGTGCATGTGCATGGGTGTGCGTGTGCGTGCGTGCATGCGTGTGTGTGTGTGTGTGTGTGTGTGCGTGTGTGTGCGTGTGTGTGCGTGTGTGTGATGTCAAACATCGTAAACTAAAGAATGTTAGCTATACCTTAATAAATACATAAATCATAAACAAGAATATTAAATAGGAGAATTTAACATTGAGGCATGTGAAGCAAATGTCAAACATCTTAAACTAAAGAATGTTAGCTATACCTTATCTTTCATTGACCTAGTGCAAGTTTTTATAAATTCTTACCTTTAAATTAGGAATACATGCAAATGCTTAACCCATAATATGAATATCAAGATGATATAGGATGCTATTAGGTACCTATCAATAAACTTCTTAAGTTTTCTGAGCCATATGCAGAGGCATAAATGACTATGTTATACTAATAAGGAGTTAAATACTAAGAAGAGGAAGAAATACGGTAAGTCTTACTGAAGATTGGAATGAATTCCTTCCACAATTCTTAGGATTCCAAAAAGGACTAAGGCTAATTAAATTGGGAAAGTGAAAGGACCTCCTATAGAGAAAAAATCTTACCTATATTATGTTTTAGTTAGCCTTGGATCTTATATTAATTTTCACAATGGTGGAAATAATAATGTTTTTAGAATTATAATAGTCACGATTTTATGTTTAATCATTTTGTGGTATTGGATGTTGTTTATTAAATAAATTAATTTAGTTTTTTATTTAATAACATCATTTATTTTAATAATATCTATGCCAATTTGTTGAATGCCAGACTTGATCATATTAGATAAAATCAAATAAATCAATTAGTAAAGCATATTTTTTAGAAGATGTACATAAAGTAAAATAGTCTTCTGTGAAAATTGTTTGGTTAACAAAATAGCACGCAATCTATTAAAGAGGGCTAATCAAATGTAAGAGCATGTCGCGAAAGTGCTTATTTCATTAAATTTATCAATAATTACACTCAGTATAGTTATATTTATTTGATTTCTTAAAATCTAAAACATTCAATTGTTTTAACAAGTATAACTTTAGTTAAGAATCAATAAGATTAAGTCAATAAAAACTTAAAGAACTAATCAAGTATAAGAAGATTTATTTGATCAATTCACTAGGTCATACGAGGAAAATTGAACGGATAGCTAATTATTTTCATATAATTTCATCAACAAGATGCCAGTGCATAGATGAGAAATAACACTCATCTCAAGTTAGGTTTATAATGGTAAGGGAATTTTATTTATCATTTATTAAGATGATATGTCGTTGACGATCAAAAATGTACTTGATAGGGTGCCTATTAAATCATATCCTAAATCATCATATGAGATATGGACAAATAATAAACCTAATTTAATATATTTGAATTCTTAAGAATTTATTGGTTATCCATATTCATGCTTCCTCTTCTAAATATGGAATTTACGATCTAAAAAGGAGAAGAGTGACTATAAAAGATATTTTTGAACATTCTAAAAGGTATATATTTAAAAGTGAACAAGGTAATAAACAAGCAATTGAATTTGTGTAACATCCCACTTTCACTGAGCACGTGCCCGACATCCCGAGGACATTCATTCATATTCCCTGTGAAGACGACATGTTAAAGCAGTCACATTCACTTATTATGACATCGCATATATATAACTCGATTACATAAAAGTATCAACTCCTTATTCTATTTATAAAACATAGTTACGTTGTAGCATTACACTCCATAATTCATATATACAGTATCACAAATATCTAAGAGCATATTGATCTTTTACCAAATATTCTATATGGAATAAGAAACTACACAAAAATATTCTATCTAACTCCTCAGTCTCAGCTGACCGACTTTTGAGCCATTTCTTGAGTCCAAAATGTAGGACTATTTTTCTTCTAGAATGTCTTATAAGCTAAGTCTCCTCTTAGTTACTTGAAAATTAACGTTACAATTTTGATGAGTTTTGCGAACTCAATGAGTAAACCATACTCGACGTAGTCACTCATATCAAAACATATAGGCAATTCACATTTCAATTCACAGACAGATCATATAATCAAATATTGCATATTATTTCACAATTCAATTTCAGTGCAGTTTAGACAACTCATTTCAATCTTTCATTTAATTCATATCAAACTGTATATACAATAAACATGCGACTCACTTTCAATTATTACTTTGTTATGACTGAGTGCCTTTTTAACTGTCCCGTATCTGTTGTAGATACTGAACTCATTTTAATACTGAGCATGTGGCTCTTTATACACGTTTCCGAGCTTTAAGCTTTTTTTCATTGGCCACTTCAGTCACGATTTCTTTTATCTGATCATGCATATCATGTAATGAAATGCATCAAATCACATATAATGCTTTCAGAAATATTCATTTATTTCAGATACGGTCATTTTTCATATTCATCGGACATAAGTTTGGCATGCAATAATTTTGTTGAGAACACATATTTTTGCCAATTCCTATATAATCAGAAACGCTTCTAATGCATTTCCAATTATCGAACTCCTCAGACCACAATTGTCCAGAATTATCACATCAGATCAATAACAGCTCAATAATTGAAATTTTAAACAAAATAATTCAATCCTAGTGAGGAACATGTAGGTTACTCGCAGTAAGCTCCAAATTAGCTATTGCCTCAACAATCCGGCAATGTCTAGATGTTGTCGTTCGATTGGAAATTATATAGCATGCAATACACCCACATTTACACATTATTAAATCAGTCATTCACATAAATATTTATTCATACACATATGTATATGTGTCATGTACAATGTATGCTCAATGACATTCCCAGGTATGTATCCTTAATTACACAATTTTAATCATTCTTACCTCAAAACTCATATATGTCTAATTTGAACTTATGATATACCTCAAATAACTTGATTATTCTAAGTTCATCAATCAATCATTCACCAATTTTATTCTAACATTATATGATCACATAATATCCAAATTTCTCATTCATTCTTACTTAATACACCTTACTCACTTTAATCACCTAATCCATCGTCAAACTAGGTTTATTCAAGGCCTCATTCAAGCCTAAATGCACCATAAGAAAGTATCTTATCATTAGTTGTTTCAAACACTACTTAAAAGAGAAGTATTCATGTTCAAGCCTTGCCCACGATCGTGACAGAAGCCAATGCAATTGGTCACAACTGTGGGGACTCTGCCACGATTATAAAATAACCCAAATAACTAGTTCACGATCGTGAACTGAAGGCTACAATCGCACCCGACCTTTCTTCCTTCATTTTTTTTTCCAGATTTTCAACTCTTTCATATCACATCCAACACATTGTATGCATATTTCATTATTTCTACTTCATTTCCTCTTCATTTTTACCTTAATTTCATCTCAATATTATCCATAAAACAATCCCTATAACAATTCATAGATTATTACTCATCATAAACACAAAACAGGAAATGAATATACCCATTTTTTTCTCCCACGTTTTAGCATATAATCAACTCCATTAGCACTTTTAATCTATCCCTAACTATCATAAAGCACATTTATATTAAAGGAAACCATGAAGATCCTTAATATACTTACTTTCTATCATCATCTTTCCAGGAGGAATAGGTTAGGTATTTAGTTACAAGATGAAGAGATAACAAGGATTTTGAAGAAACAAAGTAAAGGAGTTTGGCAAAAATCAAAGATCGTAAGAGTTGGTGAGATTGTCGTGAGTGGAGAAATGAAAATGAAAAGAGCATGTTGCAAAAGAAGAAAATGAAAGATAGTCTTCTAGGATAAGTGTATATCGTGAGATAGGTAGGTTAAACACATAGTAAATAAATGCTTAGTAAAGTGTCATGACACATGTCATGAAACTTGCCATTTAAAGCTAATGTCTTCGTCACATGTCGTGAAACTTGCCATTTAAAGCTAATGTCTTCTTCTTGTAATGCTAAATAATACTTAATTGCTTAGTCCATTTGTCTCCCAATTTCTATACTAGTAGTCACCCAATTTTCTATGCCACTTGTCAATAAATCCTATTGCCACTTGTCAATTATTTCTATTACCTTTTCTCACTTATTTCTACTACCATGAATTAATTTATCTTGCTATTTGACATTTTTCCTTGTCCAAAAACACACATAAATTGATAAATCCCTCACTTTTAACTAAAATTCTAAATTAATAATTATAATTCACCAAATCAAAATTCACGGCATAATAATTCATAATTCACATCATAATCATTTAAAAATCATTTATACCCTAGAATATGTCAATTCAATGTATGTATAGTCTTTGTAATGTGTACAAAAATCAATAATCATGTGTGTGTATGCTTATGCTAAGGATATGCATGTAAATGTAATGCATTTCCTATTTTCTCAATGATATTTCTCATATATAGTTATCTAGGGCTTTAACCCTTAGTGTAAGAAACGGGATATTACAATTTGTATCACAGGATATCAGATTCTTATATAATGATTTTCCAAAGCAAGAAAAGATAAGTTCAAAACTTATCTCTATATGAGAGATGGAATGGTCTTGTAAAACAAGACAATTTAAATGTTGTTCATCCTAGTGGGAGCAATTTAGGAGATAATGAATTGGTTTCTGATCAATGACATTTACAACCCAATAGGAGCTCTTTACCACTATCTAATTCAAGTGGGAGCCATATGAATGTAAAGAGATTTGTTTCTCAAATTTTCACTATACCTATATTATGAGTGGATTATTCCTTATATAATTTTGAAGTTGAAAAGAATAACATTTATATTATTTTCAAAAGAAAATAATAAGTCGAGAAATATGAAAAGGATCCATATATTCTTAATAAGGATGAATGAATTACAATAATAGAATAAGAATGAAACTTAATGACTTCAATCCAAGTATAAGACTTAGGTAATCTTCTAAAAACATATATATCCATTAAGAACAAATGAGTTTTTTAACACGTTAAGTAAAAGATTGATGGCAGCTTTAAAATATTCAAAGTATGTCTAATTGCAAAAGGAAACATACAATGGAAGAGATTGATAAGAAATTCTCTTCTTCTTCTTTTTTGACATGTCATCAGTTTGATTGATTCTAGCCTTAGTAGTAGGAATGGATCTTGACATACATTAAATGGATTTAAACACTACGTTCTTAAATGAAGAAGTTGATAAATGAATCTATACAATACAACTGCTAAGTTTCATTCAGAAAGGAGAAGAGCATTATATCCTAATATTTTTAAACTCAATATATCGTCTAACAGAATCTAGAAGTAAGTGGTATATTACATTAGTACTATAATCTTATTGTATGATTTTACTAAGATTAAAAAAGACTACTTAGTATATGTTAAAAGATCCAACTATAAATATGTAATTTTATTATTTCATATAGATGATATTGTTATTAGCTAGTGATAATAAAAATTTTGTCAAGAGAATAAACAAATTAGCTATCAACCATGATTAAAATGAAGAATATGGCTAAGGTTGCATATACCTTTGTAGTTAAGATCACTAAGTATCATTCAATTAGATCTTTCTTACAACTGTAAGCTATATATATCAACAAGATAATTGAACAACTTTGTATGCAAGCAATAAAGCATTTTTAGATGCCAAGTGCTAAAGGTGAGCATCTAAGCAATATGAAGAATCCACATATGCCACAAGAAGAATAACTGATAAAGATGGTTCCTTATTCTAAAATAATTAGCAATCATGTGCACATTATATTGTGCATGAACAATTACGTTAAAAGGCAATACTAGAGAGCTTAAATATCAAATATTAAATCAAACACATAGATATTAAGTAACTGTGTCACTGACATAGTAGCATAAAGAGAAATGGATCTATCTCGTGAATTTTAATAATACTTGTTAATGATGATGATAATTTGTTTGTCATTTGAATATTTTGTGCAATATATGTTTAATTGAGAATTAAGTAACAGTTTTTAGAATTAATTTTAAATGAAAATTCAATTCTAGAAATATGAGAATTTTTATTTTTAATTAAGCTTTCTTCTCGAGAATAAATGTTAGAATGAGCAGTGGACATTCAGCTCTAGATACAAGAAGTCTGTCGGACAGATGTCAGATGTCTTCGCACATGGATGATCATTTCTATTATTAATTTTGTAGGAAACGAGATGAGACAACTTTTAAGAGATTTATCTAGGCGAAAAAAAAGAGTTCAATGATTAAACCACTAGGGTCGATGTGAAGTATATTAAAGGGTATAAAAAGGTTATTAGGAATAACATAACCTAAAGAAATGATATGTTCATCTAAAATCTCTTAATATGCCATATGTGAGTTTTGAATGGTAGATTAAATAAATAAACAAGTGATCTAAAATTTCTTAATATGCCAGATGTGAGTTTTGAATGGTAGATTAAATAAATAAACAAGTGAACCTAAGCTAGGTATTAGGTGAGTCTGAACTGTTATTTGTATAATATTTAATGAAAGGTATACGCTCTAATAAAAGATAGTCAACAATGACGCATAAATTATACCATATATGCAGTTTCGATCAATAAGTATAATATAAGTCATTTTCAACTTATATTAGGTGAGGATCCTTTGAGGCTATGTGATCCTCAAATCATAAATACCCTTTTGACTCTAGTTGTAATTTCAAAGAATTGAAGTAATGTTTATGATCTTATAATCTTACCAAAAAATCATGAATGATTTGATCTAATGGGATATTCTAGAAAAATGAGTTAATTTGATTCAAAGGATTGAGAAATAAGGAAGATCATTTTAATTCCAAGTTTGCATCAGGATGTGCTGACCTTCTATGTAGAAGATAGTACAAATATAAAATATTTATATTATAAGAATGAAATAATGATTGATGCAATAAATGATCTAAGGTATAATCATACAAAAACCACTTAAGGATTCATTTATTAGTCGAGAAGTTATATATTCCTAATAAATGTATGATAATATGCCCTCGTAGTATGCTGGTCATGTAAGAAATATGAGAAATACATAATCATTTTCATTCTGGTTAATTAACTTAATTATTTTTAAGTAGGAGATAATGGATAAGCACATATAATGAGACATCATAATTGTAAATGTCACAACTGTTAGAAAAATCACATATAAGATATGATTTACCATAACATTAAGTATTGGATAAGAAAAAGAACTTGAAATAAGAGAAAAGTGTGTAGAAGAAATTTTGCAAGTTTCTTACCTTGTAGAATTCACAAGTGTACAAAAATAACTTACTAAAAATATTATCGACTTTTTAATAAAATAACAAATGGAGACTTTTATTTTTAATATGGTTCTAAAGATTTAATTTTTAGAACGGTTTTGGAGATTTTAAAATTCCTAACTTGGAAAAAAATGAAATCGTTTATATTTAAGTGTGAAAGAAGAAGTGAAGAAAATAGTATAATTTTTCTTTCGGGTTTACAAAAGAATAATAACAATGACTAGGATCCAAAATCGTCCCTTATAAAATTATTGAAGAGTATAACTGTAGACTTACTTGCACGGAATTAAGATTTATTCCTGAATTTGGAAACTATTGAATCTTATGTATGATCTAGAATCAATTAAGATATGAAACAACCTGATTTTGGACACGCTTTTGATAATTTAACGAGATGAGAGTAGCGCTATAGTTAAAACTTTTATAATGGTTTAACTTACCAGAAGAACAGCTAACACACGACATTATCTCACGGAAAAACAAAGGACAACATTCACCTATATTCACCTCCTCCCACCTAAAATTTCATCATGACATTATTGTGATCCTACCCCACGAACTCCAAACCAACAGCTCTAACAACGAAACTCAACCTACAGCCTTTGTTTGTCACGCGCCACTTTCCTCGGAGGCAATTGCATTGCCCTTGCCATATTGAGCCCGTTCAGCTCTTGTCCTCAGCCACTCCACCATTTCCCCAAACACTTTATTCACATCCTCCTCCGACTCACCAATCAGCTGGTGCCACATGCCTGGATAAATTTTCAGGGTTTTATCCCTGCTAGCTGCGCGTTGATATAACTCCTCGGCGCAAGCTGGGTCGCACACCACGTCATCTCCCCCGTGAGCTATCAGCAATGGCACCTCCACGTCCTCGAATCTCCCTTGTAGCTCCTTGCACACTCTCATCAGCTCAAGTGCCGTCGCCGCGCGTGGTCTTGCCACCGTCCTTCTCGGGCTCGCTAACGCCAACTTACGCTTCCACTCCACCTTGAACGAAACGTCGGGTATAGACCCACGCGTGGGTACCACGCGCCAAGTGGGTATGACCGCCGCGACGACGAATAGCAAATGCTCCAACGGCCATGGAGGCTTGAACTTTGCGCTGATCCCGCACATGGCACCGTTCAGAATCAGTCCATCCCACGATCCTTTTTGCCGGAGCGTAATATACAATGATATAGCACCGCCGAGTGATTCGGAGTACAGAAACGCCGGCAAATTAGGCGCGCGGGTTTCACGGAACTTGGCGAAGTGTTGGATACAATCGTCGACGACGGGGTTAATATCTGGTATATGGTGATTTAAGCCATCGAGACCATCGGAGAAGCCGTGACCTTGGTGGTCAATAGCGCAGACGATGAAGCCTGATTTGGCGAAGAGTATTGACGTCAACTGAACCAACCAACCCGACTCGCCGGTGAAGCCGTGGACCATGGCGACACAGCCAATGGGTTTGGTCGGGGGAAGAGGAGACCATGAGTAAGTGAAGAGTTTGAGGCCTCGGGAGTTGGTTATGTAGTCGGAGGTGTGAGTGACATGGTGGAGCGCGTAGAATTCAGAAGGGGAGCGCGTGCCAAATGGGGTGTTCTCGTTGGCGTCGGACACTGGGTGCTGGACCGCCGCCATGTGCGGTGGTTGCGAGGAAACAAGCGTTAATTTTGATGAGTGTTGTAAGAGAGACAGGAAATATGCTGAGCGTGTTCGGGGTGGGCGTTAGATTTATATTTTCCAGTGCTGGTGGGTGGGCATCTGGTGGTTCAGGTTTTATGATTGGGAGAGTACTTAATGCTGTTCTGATAAAGTCAAAGTGAGGGATGGGGATTTAATAGAGATTGATTAAAATCCGTGTGGCTGGTGCGACGAAACATCTTATCATTTTTACGAATCAAATAACAGCCAAAACAGACCGAGTTCAAGAGTTTTTAGGTTTGGGACCAAATGTATGGAGACGGCTTGAACTGTGGCCGACGAGGTGTTTCTTGCATATTTACTACTTACACCGGTTCTCGACAGGCTTCATTTCGTTATTCTCAATGACTACGAACAAGTAGCAACCAAGCAGTTAAGATTTGACCTCTTAGTTTTAAATGCTTACATGTGGTTGACACGACCTTATAACTTTATAAATTAAGATTTAAGATTGAATTAGTTTATAATGATATAATTTTATACGGTTATCATATTAATAAAAAATAACTAAATAAGATAATCATATTTAATGATTTTGAGGTATTCTAAATATGTAAAAAATTTTACAATTGTAAGCTAATCATATTTCTCGCACTATCTTATTCACTATTCCTAACTTGAATTATTTGACACCAATAGCTTGATTCTTTGTAATTACATAAGGTATTCTAATCAAATCACTTTCACTTTTTTTATGAAGTGTTTTTCAATTTTCATTTACTTTCTTCGATCAAATTATACCGAATTATATGGTACCACTGGGATGCGTACCATACCGGCCAGTACCGTTCCGGCAGCCATCAGTACCGATGACAGATACCGATCAGCACCAGTGGGTTTCGGTCGATACCGATCGGTACCGTAAAATTTTTAAAAGCTGGGGACCAATGCACAAATTTGAAAAAAAATTTACCCTAAACCCCCCCCCCCCTGACTCTTCTTCTTCTTCTTTGTCTCTCACTCATCTGCCGCCTCTCCTCTCTTCTTCTCTCTCTGTGCCGCACCACCTCCTCTGCTATCGCCACGCCGCCCGCTTCACCGTCGCCGTTGGGTCTAACCGCCACCAATGCTCTCTCTCGCCCTCACCTCCTTCGCTTCTGTCGTTCCTCCCTTCATCATCGTTCCTCCACCACTACAAGAAAATCACTAAATAACGGCGAAATATTTCCGACGGAAATAATTCCGATGCTATTTACTGACGGAATTGTTTATTCCATCGGTAAATACGATGAAGTTACCGACAGATTGATGTAACCGTCCGTAATACTGGAGGGAAGGAATTCGCGCAAAATCTCCGACAACATATAGCGACGACAAATCTTGAGCGTCAGAAAAAAAATGTTGGAACAATTCCCACATTTTAATTTCTTCGGACAAATACTGACAGAAACGTAGCCGTCGATATATATACCGACGGAATAGAAATCTTCCAATGGTAATAAATGCGGGAAATGCTCCCGTAATTCATTAGCTTCGCCCGTTTATCGACGGTACACATTCCGTCAGTAAAAGTGTTAGAGAACTTTATTTACCGACGAAATGTCAATGTCGTCACTAATTGTTAATCAAACGTCGCCCTTGAGATAACCCTAGATTACCGACAGAATTAGTGTTCCGTCGGTAACGTGTAGCAGGAGCTTTGTTGGCAAGACGCACTATAAGAGTTAAGACATTTAGTGACAATTTTTTGTGACTAACTGTTATTTCGTTACAAATACGAACTTTTTTATGACAAAACAATTTATTGACACTATTGTTTTAATTATCTGTGATGATTTACATTTTAGTCACTAATACTATGGTAATTGTGGCAACTTAGTTTCTTTCACAATTAAATTGTCACTATTAATACATTAA
>JAOSBN010000179.1:19727570-19743909 GCA_027563595.1 Erythroxylum suave
TTTATATTATATATATATATATATATATATATATATATATATATATATATATATATAGGTCCTAAGAATAAAGGTCCTGCTGTTGCTTGTGATGCTTCTTACCTAGGGAGACGCATAAGAATTAGATGCCCCTTATTTTCTTTTTAACTTGAAGTCTTGGAATTGCCTAAGTCTAGCACTGATACAAAAAGCTTAGCTCCAAACATGATGGGTAAACTTTGTAAGAACAGAATACAGATTTGCTTGAAACAGAGGTCAATCTGTGATCAGTCCTAAAGAAAAGGCATTGCAGAAAACATATTACAATAACAAGAAAGAAAGCCATATACATATACATATACATATACATATACATACATACATATATATATATGTGTGTGTGTGTGTGTGTGTATGTATATGTATACCATCAACTAGCTAGAGAAGTATATCAAGTCCATTTGCAAAAATCTTTCGATACAAGGCTTGTTTATTACTTAAGAATTAAGACATAAACTTATATGTGTGTGTGTGTGTGTGTGTGTGTGTAATATAATATATAATATGCACCATCAACTAGCTAGAGAAGAATTTCAAGTCCATTTGCAAAAATCTTTCAGTACAAGGCTTGTTTATTACTTAAGAATTAAGACATAAACTTATACGTGTATATATATATATATATACACATATATCAATTGAATAATAGGATTAATTGCAAATGTGATATCATCTCGTCAATAGATGTAATTACTGTATAAAGAATTGGTTGAATCCTTTAGCCATCTTTGCTTGGTGTCTTATAATTTCAAAGACTATACTCTGAATATATACATGTTCACGTGTTAATGCTTATATTGAAAGAATATTGCTTTATGGTTATTTGAAAATTTAAATGATACAATAATGATATTACTGTTTAAGTTTTAAAAGAGAATCCTTATGTCTAATATTTGTTCAAAATTGATAAAAATCAATTTGAATTTGCAAAGCTTAATTGACTTGAAAATCCCTAGAATTGTCAAAGCTCACCATCCAAATGATTGAAAAGGATTAAGTTGACTTGAAAGTTAATTATATAAAAGGTTCTATACAAACACTGAAGTGAATTATAAAAGCTTGTAGCAACTTACAAATGTTGAATTGCTTGGTTAACCACAACTTTTCCTCCTTTTTCTGGGGCTTCCATAATTCTTACAGCCATCAATCCCCAATTCCTTTCTTACATTATCTTCTTTGAGGCATCTTATGCCACAGAAACCCAATTTTTATGGTGTCATTGATTTCGAACTAAATATCATATTAGAATAATGAGAAAATTAAGGAAAAGGAAGAAGTGTTACTACTGAAATATGATATGCTGAAATCTGTGTCAGCCTGCTTGATTACTCTGTTGTTTCCTTATTCCTTCTTAATCTTACATTTACAAGTTTGTTGCTTTTATTATTTTATGCTAATTTCTTTGGCAATACCTATAGTCAAATATATTTGTTTACATTAAACGATGTCTGTGGTTATGATGTAGGTGAACGACCTCGAGAATCTAACAAGATCATCAAGAAATACCAAGATCGAATTTCTATAAGTTGTTCATTTATGCACTTGCATTTCTTAGATTTCAGAGTTCCTATTTTATGCACAATATAAATGTCTCTACATAAAGAAACATAATTTGTTTATACCATATGAATGAACATGGAAGGAAAAGGATAGGACAACTCAATGCGGTGTCTTTCAATTTTAAGTTGTGTTTTGTCTTTAGGCTGATGATGTTTTACTGCAATTGGTATTGTTTTACTCTTATTTATCATGAAAATTTCCTATTTATTAGATGCAACCCATCCCTTCTTAGTTGTTGCCTTATTGAATATAGTGTTACTGCACTATAAAATATGGTATAACTACACTATCAAATATGGTCTTACTACACTATCCAACTAAATCTACTATAGTCATACATAAATAACACGAATAATCTACTCTCATTTAGTGAAACTTCACTCATAGGTTAACATACATCAGAGTGAAGTAGTTCCAACCTTTACTTTGCTCTCCAAGAAGTTTATAAAATAAAATCTTGTTTGCTTATTGAGCTGATGTGATTGACAAATTTCTTTAATTTTAATCACTTAGGAAAGATCTTGCACAACATCATTGTTATTCATAATTTTAAAAACATCTAAAAAAACAATTCTTATTATGTTATGTCATATTACTAATTTGTTACCATCCATAGGCAACTTAGCAACATTTCTAAAAGTATTCTCTTCAAAAGGCTTTTCTTAACATTCTAATCAACAAAAAAAAGTTTGTTCTTCATGCAAATTCTCATCAATTTGAGCTCCTTAATATCAATTATCACTCATTCACCACTAGAAAAGCTCATTTATATCCTTTATTATTCAATTGACCTAAACTTGATTTATTTTTATCAAGGTTGGGAACTTGAAGTACATCAGTTATCTGGTTTAAAGTAGGCATAGGAACTAATCTTCTTCTTGATCTTTTTTCTCTATTACCTTCGCTTCTTGTTTTATCTCTTTTCCACTGCTATTGTCTAACTTTTCAACATGCCCTGTCTATATGTTGGATAATTAATTTCTAAATTTTTTTTAATGTAGATCAACATCGCTCACCCCCCTATTCGAAAACGACAGCACAAACTAAAACAACTTTTCTTACTTCAACAAACAATAAATAATATGATGGTTTTCTTATTTGCTATCTATTATGTTATCTATTGTTTGTACCTTCAATATAAGATCTATGAAATTAAAACAAAGGAAGAAAAAAGGATTGATAGAATGAGATGGATGTTTAGATTGACCATGGGTTGTGATAATGCCTGCATTAGTGAACTTTGTATGGATAGAGCAACCTTTAGGATATTGTGTGATATGATAAGAGATGTCAGAGGTTTAAAAGACACTAGGAACACATCTGTAGAAGAGGTTGTAGCAATGTTCAAATATACCTTAGCTTACTTTTTCTCCGTAGTAAAGAAACCGTAAGTCGGCAATTCCATCAAGTTCTTCATGCAATTATAAGATTGCATCATATTTTGCTCAAAAAGTCGGAGCCCATTACTCAAGATTGTCAAAATGAGAGATGGAAATATTTTCAGGTAATTAAACATTATAATTAACTTATAACATTAATATCATAACTTTTCTATGCTAAATCACCTTTTAGTTTTAATTTGTAGGGTTGCCTAGGAGCCTTAGATGGGACACTAATTAAAGCTACATCTCCTAATAAGGATAAGCCTCGATATCAGACAAGAAAAGGATGTATTTCAACAAATGTTTTAGGTGTTTGTTTCCCAAACATGCAATTCATATATGTATTGCCTAGTTGGGAGGGCTCTGCACACGATGGTCGTGTGCCTCGAGATACAATCTCAAGACTTCATGGTCTACGAGTCCCTCGAGGTAAATTTCTATTACAATATCCAATTTGTATCTCTTTGAGTTATGTTGCTTAATCATAACTTATTGTTTACTTATGAAGGATGTTATTACTTGGTTGACTCTAAATATTGCAATGCAAATGGATTTCTTGCTCCATATCAAGGACAACGCTATCATCTCAAAGAATTCGATGGCCATCAACCAAAGATAGCAGAGGAATACTTTAATATGAAACATTCCAAAACAAGGAATGTTATTTAGAGATGCTTTAGATTGTTGAAAGGAAGATGGAAGATCCTTGCATTCCCTTCATTTTTCTCAATTGAAACCCAAGTTCGCATTATAATGGCTTGTTCCCTTCTACACAACTTAATTCGCAATTTCATGAGCTTTGATCCACAAGAGTCAATCACTGAAGATGAAGAGAATAGTGAGGAAGATGAGAGTGAAAAAGATGATGAAATAGAATACATTACACAAATTAGTGCAACTGATGAGTGGTTGACATTCAGGAATAATATGACAACCAACATGTATAATATATGGATGAATAGATCCAATGATAATGATGTATATTAGTAATTTAAGATATGTTTGTTTCAATGCTTATTATTATTGTTGAAATGTTTTGATTTCGATTAATGTACCTGAATGTTGAACATCTATGTTTGTTTAATATTAGTAATATATAACTTTCAGTTATTGGATTACTTTGAAATGCACCAATGTGAACATCTCTATTTGGTTAACTATGTATTCGCAACTTATTAGATTACATGTGCATGCTTTAAATTTTTCAGCAAAGTTATTTTTGTTACATATTATTTCTTTGATAACTGTTACTTTGTCGTTCTTTTATTAGCAATGGTTATCTGCCCGTGGGAGGGGAAAGAATAAGCAGTATTGGAAGGATGATGAGGTTGAAGCTTTGGTCGACGTTTTGCAAGAACTAGCTTGTGATCGTTTATGGAAAGTAGATGGGGGATTTAAGAATAATTACATGGTTGAAGTGCACAAGATGTTGCTGAGTAAGATTCTCAATTTTGATAAGGATGTCGATCCTCACATTGGCTATAAGATTAAATGGTTGAGAAACAAGTACAATCCAATTTCTGAAATGTGTATGCAAAGTGGCTGTCAGTGGGATGATATTGAGCATAAGATCAATTGTGAGAAACAATGGTTTGACGAATGATGCTTGGTAAGGACATTTAACTTAAAAGTTGATTGAACTCTTATTTTAGTAGTTTCTTTTTTCATAATTATAACATTTTCTTATTATTGCGTTTTTAATATTCTTCATCTTGTAATTCTTTTTTTATAGAATCATAAGAATGCAATTAGAATGTGAAACTTTAAATTTTCATATTTGCGAAAATTGGATATAGTGTGGGGTAAAGATAGAGCGACGGGACTCAAAGCTGAGGATATAGCTGAAACAAGTGCTAAGGCTAATAGCTGAAACAAGTGCTAAGGCTAATAGCCTAAAGAATATGACAGTCTATTCTTCATCGGACAGTGAAGATGAACTTGTTGTGGTATCTGATACACAAGGATCATCAGCCATTCTTTCAAGTAGTCATAGAATAAAAAGGCGAAAAAACTTGTCACCAAGGAAGGAAAATTCTTACAAGAAAAAAAGACCATCAACACTTCAGAATACTATTAAGTCAAGGTTAGACAATTTCACTACTAAGTTTGAGTCTATTTACAAACAAATGGCCTCACAATATGCATCAGTTACAAATGCTTTGATTGTGGAGTCTAAATCTGATTCTGTAATTGATGAGAAGATGCAAGAGCTCATGACTGAGCTTCTTAATATTTGCATACCTCAAATGGATGTTGGTAAGGTTGCTCTGTTATTTTGTAATGATCTTGCTAAAGTTTAGGTTTTATTCGCTTTACCAAGTCATTTAAAAAAGTCTTTTGTACTTGGATTTCTCTATCCATCTTCTACTTTATGAATCATTTGAGGAAGCATCTTAGTATTTTTGTAAGTATTATGAACTTATGATGCAATTGATGTTGCCTAACCAGGTTATTTTGTATTAGTTGGGTCATTTGTAATTGTGATGTGAACAATGTTTGTAGTGTTAACCTGATTATTTTGTATCAATTAAAGGCTTTTGGTTAAGTTATTGTGTATACGACAGATATTTTACATCATTTGCCTTATCAGAGGAATGTAAATTGTATTAAACTATGTTGCTTGATTTTACTATAGCAATGGAATGATGAATATTATGGTTATATTGATGAATTGTACAATATTTTCGATTATTAAACTATATTTTGAGGATATTATGTAACTAATGATATTTTGATGCAAGAAAATACTGGAGTTTTTTTTCTTCAAGAGCTATTGAAAATGAAATACCGCAATATACTTGATTTTAAACATTTTGTTATTACAAATAGGGTGCGTAAAATATAATTAATTAAAATATATTTAAATTTTGATATAATACAAATTTTTATTTTTCAAGATTTTTAACGAACCAACCACCATCAAAGATTATAGTAATCATTCCTCTATCTTAACCAACCATCATTATTATAATGATTATATCCATTCTCATTCCCTACTATATTCATTCACATTCTCATTCCCATTACCCTCTGTGAACCAAGCGCCCCCTTAAGGAACTCTATTGATTTTCTCAATAAAATAGACATTTTATTTATTTTTATGCATCAAAGTAGCACCAGACATATTCTCAACGCATCATACTTAACCTCAAAGGTTTTTAAAAATGTAGACAAAGTTAATAAGAGAGCATACCATAACCTTTATTTAATCATATGCTTAATCACCCCATTTAAAACTATTATGAAAATTTTAGTGAGGGATGTACCTAGCGTAGTAAAATATTTTTAAAACCTTCACTAAAAACGAAGTCATGAAAATTCCTCACATCAATTATAAATCTTGGTATCTGTCACTCTTGAACATCCTTAACCTTCTCCTTATCCACCTATAACCCTTTAGCACTTACAATAAATACAAGAAAAATTACTTTATCTATGTAAAAAAAAACATTTCTTTAGATTGGCATATATTTTTATGTCTTCAAACATTCAAAATAATATTTTCATGCTCAACATGCTCATTTAAAGTCATGTTATAAATCAGATTATCATTAAAATAAATAACTATGAATTTTTCAATAAAAGTGTTAAAAAAAGGTTCATTAGTCTTATGAACATACTATGTGCATTAGACAATCTAAAAGGTATCACTATCACCCATACAACGATATTTCTTTTTAAATAATGTCTTTCCCTTATTATCTTTGTCATCATAATTTGATGATATCCACTTTTCAAATCAAAATCTAAAAATAAACAAGAATCATGTGACTAATTAAGTCTAATATAGGAATGAGATGTTGAGATTTGACCAATATTTTATTGATAGCTCAAGAACAAACACATCATCTATAAGCTTATTCTTTTTAAGAACAAGTAAGATTAGAACAACACATATAATAATGCTCTCTTTAACATATCCTTTTGATAAAAGCTATTTAACTTGCCTTTCATTTTTATTGGCATCCTTTTGATTAGGAATGGTAGCATCATGTATGAAATCAATTTAATGTTCTATTCCTATTATTGATGGTAAACAACTAAAAACATCATTAGGGAATACATGTTTAAAATATTCCAACAAAGAAAAAAAATATATAGGCCACATTGTTAATATGAAAACAACATTTTTGTACAAAATTATAATTATAGGTTGATTCGAATAAAAAGCTCTTGATCTCACTCTCGCTAGCATAAAAGCTCGTATGTTTCTTTGTTTTCCTATTAATGCGCTCTTTTCCTTTTCCTTAAAATTTTTCTGCTTTTAATTTTTTGATCTCTCATCCTTATTTTTCAATTCACACACTTTTCTTGTTAACTCGTCCTCTTAAGTTGACCCGATTCTCATATACTTGTTTGGCACTAGTACAGGAGTAATGGTTTTATCATTTAAAATGAAAGAATATTGATTTATAAGCCCATCTATGACCTTCTACCAAACTCCTAAGATTTCCCTAAGAGAATATGGCTAGCATACATAGGCATTATATGGCACAATAACTTATCATAATATCTTTCAATCAAAAATGAAGCCAAAACTTATTTATTGATCTTTACGTCACCACATTCATTTAGTTATTAAAGCTTATATCTCAAGGATGTCTCATGGTAAGCAAGTTCAACTTTCCAACCAAGGTAGTACTAGTTGCAAGTACTAGTTACAATCTTGCGACTAACATAATCAATAATCATGCTATAAACCTTATTATTGATGTAACATCTTGTATAAAAATATTTTTTTTTACTTGTTAACATCATTTCCTTTGACTTGCACATTTAGAGCATGCATAATTACAAGTGCCTCCCTATCTGATAAATACTCAATATCATCATCATCACAATCTTCTTATGGCAGTGTGGACTTCTTATCACTTTTACCATTAAGCTTAATTTCTTAATCATATCTTGTGATCATTGCCCTTTTATTACGATATTAGGAAGTTATGTGTTTTGTTCCTAAAAATTGAATGACTACAAATCATGAGTATAAGTTTGGATTTTAAATTTACCTTCCAATTTATTAGGCATTTTTCTTCTTCTTTAGGTTGCTTGACTTTGGCTTTAGGAATCATTTGATCATCCTTTTTTTGGCTCAATTTTTAGGATAAACCAAATTTTTATTATGAGTGGTTGCGCTTTCTTTTTAGTTGCATTTGCATATTTATGGTTATATAATTGATGTTTTCTAGCTCAATATAATCTTACAATTCAATTACTAACTACATTAGTAATCTCATAATTTAAACCATTTAGAAACCTAATCATGATGTCATTTTGTTCTTCATCTACAATAGCTCGAATCATGACATTGTCATCTCCTTATCGTATTCTTTAACACGTCTTGGCCCTTAAGTGAGACATTACTATTTCTGGAACTGATCCTTATAGTAGTGATTAAAGATAAATTGCCTCCTCATGATCACCTTCATATCCTCGTAGTTATAATACATCTGTCATGATTTCTTCTCTTATTTATTACACGTTTATCCTACCAAATGTTAGCATAGTCAATAAACTCAATAACAATGGTTTTTAACTTTTCTCTTCCATGTAATGTTAGTAGTAAAAAATTAGTTCCATATTTTTTTCCTACTTTAAGTAAGACTCAAGATCATCTCTCTTAGAATGAAAGAATCTTTTAGCTTATGTTCTTAAAGTTACCATCTTACCTAGGCTCCTTTTATGGCTTCTATTTTCCAATCATCTCAATATGCAAATTGTTGATATCATTTCTTAGTGGATAGTAATCACTATACTAGTTATCTCCCTCTTCATCATCAAAATCATCTTAGAGAACTCACCTTTGGTATTGACATACATTAAGAATTTATGGTGATTTTTCCTTTTGCAAATTGGCTATAGTAGTATTTTGTAACTTGAATCAATCCTTACATCTTTTACAACTTGTATTTGACACTATATTTTTCACTTTTCTCTAATATTGTTGCTTATAAAATCTTGCCTTTTACTACTTGTTTTCCCTTTTAATTTTTTCTATCAAACTAACTAAAACAAACCAAGGAATAAAACTACAATATTTAATCAATCTGAAATCTCGAAGGAGTTAAGGATAATCAAGAAGCCAATAAAAAAATTAAAGCAAAAGATTTTAAAAGATTATGAATAATTATAATGAAGTATTAAGCCTAGTCAAAGTTGTACTTGGATAATAATTTTAAATTTCAAACATGTTAGGAATATTTTCAGTAGGATTTATAATTGCTAATAAAATGAAATAGGACTTTTCCAAAATAGTTAGGCAAGTATAATAACAAAATATTATTTTTCTGGAAATTATTGATTGATTATTTAACCTTTTTTTAAAGTAAAGACGTTCCTTGTTCATTTGTTTATAAATTCCAAAAGACATTGAACAAAAAAGCAAATACAAAACACATAAAGAAAATGAAGAACAAATCAATGGATGAAAGAGCAACAAAGAAGAATGCAAAAAGAAAAATAAATAAGGAACACTTACTTTGTAATGAAAACCTAATTAAGTTAAAACTATACTAATGGGAATAAGAAGAATCTTGACCCATTCTTACGAGGAACTAGAACTAAGATTATAAGATAATTTGAACGTAATAACTTGATAAGTTATAAATTTTCTTTGAAGAATCAAAGAGAAAATTTTAATCAAATTTATCCATCCAACTAAAAAGAAATATCCCTTTAAATACCAAAATTAGGCTTTAATTAGACACAACTTAAGATACAATCATGGGCTCTATTGTATTTAACACTGTTGAACATGATTCGGGATACAACAATGTTTGACATTGTGGATTATTTTATATCTTTGCTAAGTTAGACGTAGTATAAGTCGTGGCTATCTATTTGTAATTTTGAAGATAGACATAATTTAGGCCATGCTTACACTAGAGATTGTATCTCACTATCGAGCAATCTAACAAATTAAATGGGTTGATACACAATTAGGTTAGAGGCCATTTTCACATTCAAGTCTTCTTTAACTTTAGCTTGAATGAAGCTAACCAATACTTGTCCTTTAATTTGGCTTGATTCAACACATGTAGCTACTTCTCTCACCACCCCTATTAAGTACATCTTGAAGCCTTTTCTTCAATAGTCGCATATTAGTTTGCTTGGAAAACTCAAAGGATTAACGGCATCTTGATTCCCACCAGCCTACCGTAAGAATTTCAACTAATTGGCATATTCAATAATTGGCCTAATACATTGATTTACAAATATAGTTTTACTTTGACCTTGTACATTTAGGTTATGTATCTAGTTTTAAAATATGTCCATTAGAGTGCATCCTAAATATCATTAGCAATGACACATAACATACATGTGTCACTAATCTCTAGTGTTAAAAAGTTTTATAGCCATGCCATAATCATAAAATCTTCTTAATCTCATGCTTCGAATCAAGGATCCTATTAGTTGTAGTTGCCTACATATGGTTCTTAAGCTACTTCACTATTGATTAGTTTATGTGTAATACAATGAAACCTAAAAGGAGAGTGTATATATATATAGTTTCGTTTCAATTTGAAAGAAACCACATCTTATATTCGATTAGAATAAATCTATATTTGGGTTAAGCCCTAAGCCTAAGTCTTGAAAGATATATCTAATGCCTAAGAGGAACATTTATATAATTTTTTAGTTACTCAGCTAGAGTAATAAAAAACTACATAGGATTTAAAAATAAAAACATATTGCTAAAACGAATCTTAACACGAACTACTAAACCTCAAATGGCAGAGTTAGTTTTGGAAGCTGTAAACTAAGAGCTAGCTTAAGTTCTAGTTTTATAATAGGGAGTAGTTGGTTTCCCTTCCACTAGCAAGAAGTTCTTAAGCTAAATAATGATTCTTTGGCTTAATGTGTGCTCATCCTACCTTCTGCCTCTAAAAGTTCTATGATTCTTTTCCTTCTATGCATCATACACTATATAATAAAAGGCCATTCTAGATATAACAGTTTCATCTTTCGTTATGCACTAAACTTGCATACCCATTCAACTATATCATACCATTTATTTTATAGTTTAAAAAGACTAGGATCCTTTTCTATAATGTACAAGAGAATGGGCAGTTGAGAAATAAATGGTCCTTAGATTCTTCCTTCTAATTGTTGATGGAACACAAGTGATTACAAATATTGAACTTGAGCTTATCTTGATTTCCAACTAGATAATAAAAAAGGTTATAAGGATATCGCACCAGCCAAACTAGTTTGTACTAGGAAAACAAAATTTTCCATATAAGAGCAATTAATAAAGATCTTAGACTTATGCTCGATTTAGATTAACGAGTCTTTTACCTCAAGCTTGGAATCTTAGATTGGTAAGCTCTCCCTTATAGTTGAAAAACCTATTGATGCATAAACTAGCCAACTTCATTTCCCTCCCTTTATAATAGTCGGAAGCTTAGTTTGAATAGGTAAGGAAGCTATTAACAATATTTAGTCTTACAAGAAGTATAATGGACTAAAGTTATGCCAATTTTCAAAACAAACCTAATTTTCTTACTATTTCGAATGATGCAATTGAATTATAATATATGCTAAATAAGATTTACTTTTGGCATGTAGTATTATTTTTGTGTTTTGGATTCTTTTAGTGGATTTGATACTCAAAATGAGAGATAATTTATTCTAAATTTTATTTATGCCTCTTCAAGGAAAAAGAGAGAATTTTAGAAGAATAGGGTCAATTAGAAGCAACCTTGGAAGAAATGAAGAAAGACCTAAAAACACAACACCGTGATAGGGTCATGTTCTAATATGGATCATTATGTTTTTCATTCACTACCCTACATGTTGTTCTAGCCTTGATTAATAACATGGACCAAACCAATCCTCGGGTTGTTCCTATATTGGCCGTGTTGTTTTTCACAAAAAGTTATAGAATGCGGAGAAAAGCAACATAGTATATACACAGACTCTTATTAGGGCCATCTTAGGCATTAAAAATTAGGTTTGAATTATTAAAAGAAGAGGCAATAGAAACGGGAGATCTTTAGGCCTAAAAGAGCTTGAAATCATAAAAGAGTCATTTAGAATCCAATTACAAAAGTCAAACATCAAGAAAAAAGCCAACCTTGGAAGGAGACAAGGATTATATCAAGATTCATCAATAATTCTAGACTTAAGATTCATGATGACAATTTCCTATTCTTGTTTTCCATTTCATTATTATGTTTAGGCTATAATATGGATAAAGAGGGTTAAATGAGAGCTCTTTGAGAGAGAACCAAAAAATCCTTCTAGGTTAGGTTAAAACCTACCATAAGAATTCATTAAAAAAAAAAGGTAATAAGATTGACGTGGTTAAAAAGAGATTTCAATTAATTTGATTCAAGAATGGAGGTTGTGTTACTCAATAGAAAGAATAATCTAAAATATAAATTCTTGTTAGTCCAAGAAATTATAATTGGTCATTAAATCAGGGTGATTTTATACATGGTGAAGTTATATCTTACCTAAATCTTAACCTAGTTATAGAATATTTTCCCCTTGATTATTACTTTGTTTTGAAACTTTAAATTGTCCATTTATTCTCCTTTTAATCAAATCATAATTGTTTGCCTAGATAACTAAGTTTGTGATTAGTAACTAGTTCTCGAATTCGTAGTCCTAGCCAAAATTACATCCATGTAGTTACGTTATAAAACACACACATTAAATTCCTTGCAGACGTGTGACCTTAACAGTAAATTTAGCTTTAAGAAGTATTGGTCCTTGGTTTTTTCTTTTTTCTGAATGCTATTTCCTTTGAGAAAATGGGTATGAATCCATCTTACACAAGCTGATTCCTAATCAATTAATGGTTTACAGATTCTTTAACTAATAGAACCTTCTTCATAGATTTTATAGAAATAATAAAGTTCTAGTCAGCAACAATTTTTACTTGATCACCAGGAAGAAAATTTCTGCAAGTTCTGCAGAAAACGGGATATCAACATCCGATGCAAAGAAAAAAAATAGAATAGTTTCTACGCTATCACTATCAATCGGCAAAAAGTCCACACAAATAGGGAAAATAAAACTATTAATGATCATTCTCCTTACTTTTACCTTCTTGAAAACTGCGTATTTACATGGATAGTTTCCACCTTCGCATTAGTCATCATCTTCGGCGCAAGCTGAAACAGAGATTTCACGGTTAAATCACAGATGACTTGTAACAGTAATTTCAGCTCCAACTTAAATAGTTCAGAAACTACAACGTACACTAGGTGTAAAAGATGCATGATTTATAAAATTGATGATGCCCAGAGAAAAAGTATAACTTCATTCAAGTGTTCAAACGATTATTTTCACATATTAGATAGATCTCTTTCCTTGACCTATATCCTTAAGTAACTACCTCTCTTTCCTTGATATATGTTCTTTTTAAAACTGCATTTTAATTACAAAGTGGCAACAAACCCAAACACATAAAAGACCATCACAACATAAGCCTCTTTAAGTAAACCAAAAGTAGTCCACTGATTGGTTCACAATAAGATTGAGCATCTTTGTCATTGTTACTGGTGTATTGTCCAAGCTCAATACCATGAAGCAACTTTTGAGCAATAATTTTCACATCAAACTTGCCACCAGAATGATAACAACTTAACTAATCTCCACCGATCTTTCTGCATACATCAAGTCCAAAAAGTCACATACAACTCCATTTCTTGACGACATTGTGTAGACATGGTTTTAAGCTTACAGCAGACTAGCCTCAAAGTCAACTCTTTAGCTACTCCTACCATCCATAGTAGGGTAGAACAAGGAAATCCTTTTGGAGAAAATATTACACATATAGTCTTCTAGAAGTGTATCCTTCAAGCAGTCAGCCACACTACACAAGATGTCCAGTAAAATGGTTCCCACTTGGTCTTAATCCTTTTACAAATTGAGCCATTACAGATTATCAAAAGATTAGCCCTAGGAACAATCAAAAGTCGAAGCAGAAAAGGAAACAAGAAACAGCAATAAGGCGATTACTGTGAAATAATTATCTCGAGATAACTTCTATCTTTCATTTTGCTAATTTAGCTGGGTTTCTATGTTCAATAGCTTCATCTTTGGACAGGTTCCTAAGCTTTATTTTAAAAAGTACTTAGATAGTTAGATTCATCTTCTCATCTTTACTTAAAAACTTTAATGGCTTCTCTTACACTGTTCCAATCTCGTCATTGTCCAGTTAAAACACATCTCAATACAGCTCATAGCCGCATTACTGAGTTACACAATCCAGCTCAAAATGAATATTCTGCAAAAGACATGCTCAAACCACGAATGCTTCAAACTGCCAAAGTTCAAAATCACCACAAAATAGTGCAACTGCTCTCAGCCAGTTCTTGGAAGATCGTCAGCATGATCTCTATCTGATTTACAAATGAAAACTGAAAACAGTCTGTCATAAACGGCATTGCAAAAGAAATATGCCCTGTCCTACCAAGTTCTTTTCTCAAATTTCTAATAACCTATGAAATAAATGAGCTTATGAAAGAAGTTAAACACACAATAGATCAGATTAAACCAACCAATTTCAGAAAACAAAAACGGAATTATAAGACACTCGACCACTCATATAGAATAGTGAGATGGCTCTTTCCAAAAATAAAGGTCTTCTTTTCTCTCATACTGTTTAAAGCCATCAAAAAAACAATCAAGCCAAGCTCCTTAAACCAATTTCACAAACTACATGCTCACTTTCATGTTGGTCCTCAGAGTAAAAACGCGGTCTAAACCCACATACCAAACTCACAAAAAAACAGAACCCGCATGAATTCTTACGTAAATAAAAACGAAGGGAAGGACACAAAAGGTTACAAAACAGAAGAGGTAACATACCTCCACAGCAGAAACAACAGTAGCAACACGAGAGAATCATCAATAATTCTCCTAAAATAGACACAGATTTTCCTAAAGAAAGAGTCTTTAAGATAGGTGGGTTAGTAGAAGTTGTGCCACCATCAACTCCGTTCTGCTGTGGTTGGTCGCAGTTTTCATTCAAGAGTCTCTGCTGTTGGTCGCAGTGGTCTCCGTTTCTCTGAGAGCGCTTTTCGCTATCCATTCTTTGGAGGTTCCATTCCAGCTTTTTCAAGTAGGAGATCTTGAACGAGTCCCTTATTCTCATTGATGGCCATAGATGCATCTCTCTCTCTTTCTCTTGGAGGAAACGTAATTTAATTGGGATCGGAAAGAACTTTAACTAGATGATGCGTACAGAACAAACAAAGACCAAATGATGAGATTGATGTAAGCAACGACACGTCGTATATGTAAGATACGAGGAAGCAGCGGCTATCCTATGCAAGTGAGGCCCAATAGGCCTTCAAATGGAAGAAATTGAAGTTGGCTTTTGTAGATATTTGATTTGAATTCTGGCTTTTGCTTTGATTTGGCAAGTTTCACAAAGACTTGTGTAAAAGAAAACTTATCAAATAAGGGAAAATGTAGATGCAGTAAACGAAAGTAATAGACATCAATTTCTTCATATTCCCCCAGTTATAGGACATCAGGAAGCACGAAACCCAGTCCCAGAGTAGAGAATAAGAGCGAGTCCCCGTAAGAGGCCGAGGCCGAGGCTCGGAAGGCCGTTACCTGTGAGTTCCAATTCCAGAAGAAAGAAAAAGAAGAGAATAGGAAGAACAAGAGGGTGGTGATAGGAGCCATTGTTGTTGACCTTGCAATTGCAAATGTTCTCTTTTTTATGTTGTATGGTAGGCTTACAAAATGAAATATGCATTCCTCTTGTTAAGACGTAGTTTTTCATTGTCCAATCACTTTCACCATTATTGTCTGTTAGTTTAATCGCCGGAATTGAAAGGAAACTCTTGCTTAGAAGCAACTACACCACTGCTTAGAAGCAACTACACCACTGCTCTGCTTCTTTCACGTGTTTTTTTAATTGCAATAACAAAAATCCAATCCATTATTACTACGAAACACTCAATTGTACTGGTAGGTATAGTATGCTGTTCATGTATCGTCACCAGTTTGTCCGTTAGGATTAGAAACAGAATAAGACAATTAATAACTATTTTCACAATGTCCACGCCAATGCCCATGGAACAAAGCTGTTAACACCGTACCAGATTGAGTTCTAGTACGGTATTGTACTGATATCGGTTAATACCGAGTATCGTTTCAGACAATTTTTTATATTTATGAAATAGTTCATGAAATTTTTAAAATTTACAAAATAGTTCACTGATATATTGTACAGTTATATACTGTACAGTTTATAAGTTGACATCAACATTATTTCTAAAAATCATAATAATAAATAATAATCACAATTAATACTTTAATATAAAATGATAATAATTTTTAAATATTTCACATATAAATAATAACCACAATTAATATGAAAAAAGACAATC
>JAOSBN010000179.1:19751684-19775622 GCA_027563595.1 Erythroxylum suave
TATATACCTTAAACATTACAATTAATAAACAATTAATAATGACTTCTTAAACAAATAATAAAAATTAATTTAATCATACATTTAATTCCAACAATAACCAACAAATTCCAATCCTAACAATCACAAAACATACATCACAATTTTCATTTTTTCAATTTCCAATAATTTCCAATTTCCAACATTCACAAAATAATGAAAATACATCAACAATTTTTATCTCCAACAAATTCCAATTACAACAATAACAAAACATACATTAATCTTAAAACATGCATCAACAATTTACATTTTTATCAATTTTCAACAAATTTCAATTACAATTATCACAAAATATAAACAAATTTCATTTCCAATAAGTTCCAATTTCCAACAATCACAAAACATAAACAAATTTCATTTCCAATAAGTTCCAATTTCCAACAATCACAAAACATACATCAACAATTTCTATTTTTATCAATTTCTAACAATTTCCAATTTCACACAATCCCAAAACATACATTAACAATTTCCATTTTTATCAATTTCTAACAATTTCCAATTTTCAACAATCACAAAACATACACCAACAATTTCCATTTTCAACAAGTTCCAATTTCTCACAATCATAAAACATACATCAACAATTTCCATTTTTATCAATTTCTAATTCCAGCTATCATAAAACATACATCAACAACAGTTTCATTTTATTATAAAACCAATATTTAATTTGATAAAAATCATGTGAGAATACAAAAATTATATATATGTTATTTATGGTATCATAATTTTCAAATTAAGAGTTACAAAATTTTCAATTTGATTCTAAGGATCTTAACTCTTAACAATAGCCCTTTTGTATTGCCAACCGAAGTACCGAACCAATGCAAATTCAATTTCTATATTTGTTGATTTAAAAAGGGTTTTTTCATTATATTATAATTTTGTACCCTAAATTGCAATTTTTTCTGGTCAATTTTCAAGGTAAACATGTTTCATTATGTTATAAATTTATATCCTTAATTTATAATTTACAACTTCATCTTGACCAAACCAAATTCCAAACCGATCATCCATAAACCAAACAACACAAATGACATTTATTTCAAATTTCAGATACACAAAACACATCTAATTCAATTTAGTAGTCAAATAATTTCATACACTAACACAACCGAACCCAACCAATTCAGTATCCACATCCACTATCCAAATTCCAAAGTCCTAGTTCTCAGATCATGCAACAACACAAAAAATACCATCTAAGTCTCCAACACCGTGCATCATCCAACCAAATCCATCACAAATTCACAATCCAACTATTCCAAGTATCTAACACAACAAAAATTTTAATTAAGCATGAAATTTTCAAAATCAGAAAAAATTATTCAAAAAACCATCTTCCGGTCTTGGTGGGTCTTCGGGTTTTGTCAAAGGTCAAAGTGTCAACCCGTCTTTGGTGGATTTAGGTCCGTCTTCGGTGGCTTTGGTGCGGTGTAGCGGTGCTGTGATGCGGCGGCTTTGGCCGGAGAAGGTGGTGGCGTCTTCGAGTCTGCGTAGAGGAACGACGAAGCGAATGGAGGAATGACCAATGGAGGACGAGCAAAGGAGGTGAGGGCTAGAGCAGTGCGGCGGCGGTTAGACGTGACAACGACAGTGACGGTAAGAAGAGAAGGGGTGGGCGGCGATGGCGAGGAGGAGGCGGCATAGAGATGAGAGAAGAAGAGAGGAGAGGCAGCACAGAAATGAGAGACAAAGAAAAGTCGGGGGCTAGTTTTAGAATTTAGGGTTAAAATTTTTTGAAAATTACAAATAGGTCCCTATAAGTTTGAAACTTTATGGTACCGGCTGATATCGAACGAAAACCACCGATATCGCCGATATGGGCTGGAATGGTACAGTATTCAACATACTGCCAAGGAGTTTCATTAAAAGGCATTAGCGGCGAGATATGATCCTAAAAAAAATTGACACATCCCAAGTTTGGCAATTAGAATATTAATATGCTTTTATTCTTTTGGAGTTTGCGTAGAAGTAGATTAATATGCTTTTGGCGTCTTGACTTTATCTTAAATCCCAGAATCTCGTATTATGGTCTAGATTTGAGGGCTACAGAGACATATAAATTAAAATATCCATTGCATTTGTCATCGATGTAAGAGTACCACCAAGATTCATTCGATTGCGAGTTGTTATAAACAAAAATGGGTAGCAGAAACAAATTACTCCGGTACTAACCTGTTGCTAGTTGCAGCCTTATTACTATGGTGAACGCGCCAGGAATTGGAGATTACGATTAATTAAAGATGACGACGGAACTAAACATTTATTTTCTTAAGCAAAAAACTTGGCTCCATAAGCCTTAGGGGACAAATATAGGCGCATGGGAAAAAAAACTTTCGAGGAACTAGGAAAACATTACATTGAGTGAATACTAGACTAAAGGAGTGCTTGAAAACGACAAAAAGGGATGATTAAAAGAAAAGAGACTTTATCCACAGTTCAATGATATCCTCGGCCTTCAATTCAACATCTAAATGAGGGTGGTTTGAGCAAGCTACGAAGCACTAAGCACTCCTTATCTAACATTAAACGGTGGGATTGCTCCTGAATGATCCAAGGGCCTTAACAACTCCTGCTCTCAAGATGAATTGATGATAGAAGGCTGCAATGGCCGCACCAATAAAAGGTCCCACCCAAAAGATCCACTGCAAAGAATAAAAGAAGACAAATACATAAGTATTTCAAGCCCAGTCCAGTTGTTAAACTAAACTATCATTTAATCTCAGAGTAAGTCTCACTTGGTCGTCCCAGGCCTTGTCATCGTTGAAAATAACTGCGGCTCCAAGACTCCTAGCAGGGTTGATGCCAGTACCAGTGATTGGGATGGTTGCTAAGTGAACCATGAATACAGCAAATCCAATTGGAAGTGGAGCCAAAACCTGTAAATTAAGCATAAGGCCAGATTTTTCTTTTAATCAGTATTATTACGTCAAGAACTTTTAGTGAGCAATAAAATAATAAGTTGCACATCCTCATGACGGCAAATTAACCATTTGCAGTAAAATGGTAGTATCAGTTGGGGTTTCAATATTACATAGGGTACATGAGCGCAACAACAGTAGACACATGCGACGAAATCAAGATAATACACTAAACAGACAGAAAAGACAATCTGCTTTTCATCAGGGTTCTGTAATTGTATCCGTTACAGCGGTTTGTTTTGGCCTTTCCTCAGAGACTAAGGTTGAAAAAAGACTAGAAACTACAGAAATAAAAGACAATGGAACCCAGGACAAAGTAGAAACCAGTTTACGAGAAAGAAAAAAGACAATGGACTTTTGGACGAACTGAAGCAGCACCCACGAATGCAAACAACCCATAATTTTTATGCGTGTGCACAAAGAACCAGTTAGCTCATCAGTTGGAAGTAGCAATTATATTTATGCCGCTTTCCATTGACGGAGGTTGAACAAATTAAGAACGGATTTTTGGTTATCAAAGCAAATAAATTAAAGCAAGATCAAGCCAAATAAAGCTGTTAGGTCCTCACTGGCACATGAGAGTCCCTAGCGTTCCTCTTGGAATCGGTGGCGGAGAAAACGGTGTAGACCAAGACAAAAGTCCCAATGATCTCAGCCCCCAAGCCGACGCCTTTGCTGTAGCCGTCTTGGAGCTCGTTGGCTCCGCCACCGTACCTGTTGTAGTAGGACTTTTGGAAGCCCTTCACCAACCCAACACCGCATATTGCTCCCAAGCATTGAGCGACCATGTACATCACTGCCCGAACCAGGGACACCTTGCGGGCTAAGAATAGCCCGAAGGTCACCGCCGGGTTAATATGACCACCTACACACACAATTCGATGAGAAATTCTGTCAGTATTTGCTAAAATCTCATTACCAAAGTGAAGACGAAGTCCGTTGGTATAGAAAAAGAAAAAGCATGTACGCAGTTTCCTCCAGAATAATTGTTTATCTTTTCAAACAAAACTAGTTTCAGCCTATGAGCATTTTGGAAGAGAAGGGATAACACAGAGAACTCACCAGAAATACCAGCAGTGCAGTAGACGAGAAGGAAGATCATTCCACCAAAGGCCCAAGCAATTCCGAGAACTCCAACCCCAGAACAAGCGTCAGTGTTCTTAGCGGTCTCACTCTTGTACCCGATAACAGTCAAAACAGTGATGTAAAGGAAGAGCAGGGTTGCTATGAACTCGGCAATCAGGGCTCTGTAGAAAGACCACTGTGTTAGCTCCACGGTGTCGATCAATGGAGCTGGTGGTGGGTCATGGTAGTCCTTGGCTGAGAATGATCCATGTTCTGCTATACCTTGCTTCGCCATGGTGAAGCTATTTGCTGAAACCCCACACAAAGAGAAAAGAAACAACTCTTTTGAAAGAGATGGAAAGAAAAAGGGAAAGATGGAAGGTCTGAGCTTTGGAGCATTGGAAGTAAGGCTGTGCGGGGGTTATATATTGACGAGGATGATCCGAAGGCTGTGCGGGGGTATATATTGACGAGGATGATCCGAACCGAACCTGCTGGGCTCAGCTTTTTGCTTTTCATTTTCTTATGTTTCTTAAATTTAGCAAGCGAAAGATCTTTTAATTTATCATCAAATCGTACTCTTTAAACCGCGTTTATAAAATTAAATTGTACAAAATCTCCTATAAACTATTTTGTAAAATTGTTTGAAGGTAAAAGATAATGCTAATAAAGAACTCTTTTGGAAAGGTTGAACCTGAACCCATTTAGATATTAAGTTAAAGCCTTGAGATTTTGGAAACTATTGTTATCATATATTTGATTGCGTTAGTATTTCTGCACTTGAGTCATTGAATATTGTACTTCTGAAATGGATTTCATTGAGCATAATTTGACGGAGCCTACAACACACTTTGACCACGCTCATCACCACAATCTCCTTGGTTGACCCCTTACAGAAACGAATTTTCTTATTGTCCATCTGTTGCCCATCGCGTTTACTAGCAGCTCACTTTTTCTTAGTTTAAAAGCCAGCCATAACGTCTCTCGAATCGAATCATGCCTGTAACAAAATTAAGTACACGTCAAAATTTATGGTGTAGACCACCACCCAAGAGGCCTACGAGTTACGAGCAATACAGTCCTTCATGAATCTCTTATCTACGGCGGTAACAGTGCGCTGAGTTTTGATGTAATAGGAAATTTTAATTTTGAGAAAATGACCATTTTCATCTCTTGTATTTTATATGTGGCTGAGGATAGCCCGCCGGTATAACGTTAGGGGCAGGTACAGGTTTGAAAGAAAGAACCGTTGCTTGTTCTTCCAATTCGATAAGCGGTCAATTTAAAGTACATTGTCGGTGGACTTAGCCCCTGTAATTAAGAATCAGCTGATTCGCAGCCATCGCATAAAATTTGGTGTAAAATAGAATATTCTTAAAAAATTTTTACACTAAATTTGATGTTACTCTAACTATTCTATACCAAAATTTTTACACCAAATAGGGATAACTTTTCAAACTATTAATTATTTATGTTAAATTAATATTTTCAAGTGCTTTAGTTTTTCTTTTAAGTTGATTGTTGTAATTTTAGTTTAATTATAATCTCGAGTCTAATTTCCGTTGTAATTTATTTTAGTCTTGTTATAATTTCAAATATTTTTGTTAAGTTTTAATTTTTAAAATCAATGTTGTGGTTTAAATTTATGTACTTTTTATTTTAAATTATCTTTTTATTCTTAACATATTTTATTAATGAATTTATAACACTTATAAATAAGAATTAAAAATAAATATTAAAAATAAATATAATATTATATTCAATATTGGTCTCATTTTAAATGTCTCAATGAGCTCTTTGTAATGATATATTTTGTGTAAAATAATATATATTTTAAATTTAATTACTTATTAAATTATGTAAATAAATCAATTTATAAAAAGGACATAAAAGGAATATGTTAAAAAGTAATTAGATAAAATTGTCTTTTTGTACTTTTGGTGCAATGAATAGTAACACACCAAATTGAATAGTAACACGCCAAATTTAATGTGTTACTATTTATTGCACCATTTTGATGTGAAAATTTGGTGTCTTTCTTGGAGTGGATTTATTGCACCAAAACACCAATGCCTTGTTGGAAATGGCCTAACTGCGCAAATGGCCTAACTGCGCAAAGTCGCTGCTGGCATAAACTATTTTGATTTATTTGTAATTGGCCTCTGGCGTGTCAAGTTATGAATAGCTATCAGAACTTGTAATCTTATCTTAACTTTGTGCTATTACATGTTGATTGGACAGTTGTGAAATTGCCGTTACAAATTTCTCTTAATACTTGCTTAAAATTTTACTTTAAATTATACCAATTGATGAAAATTAGAAGGTTAAAGGTATAATTTGTGAAATTTTTATTGAAATAACATTCGTTGTATTTTTATAAACTATATTGATAAAAATTATATTTTTATTTAAATCTAATTTGTAGCAGACAAAGACATCAGTTAAAATTTGAAAACAAAAAGAACCGCATAAATCCAATAGACACCATCGTGCACGATTCCTACTAGCCGTTACCGACGTGTGCAAATTACAGCTAGCCCAAGCCCAAGTTACATGGGTAAGCACGGAAAAATGAACTGGATGTTTGCAGTATCGACAAGTGTCCCAACATATCTTATCACTAAAGATTGGATCTCATTCTCACTGTGCTAAGTATAAATCCCTCGGACGGTTGCTTAATGCTTCATGAGTTGAAATGCTCCTAGTCTTCGAATAGTATGAGATTCTGGTGATTAATGCTCGGACCAGCTGTTAGCAGGTTTAATGCTCATACCACCTCTTAGCTGATGCCTTCTGTCTAGGTGCATTTGATACATTTTTGTCTTCTGCAGAAGGGGCTGTGCCTAGTTCTGCTTGGGTGTTGTTACAATTTTGAAACTGGAAATGAGACTCAAGGTTAATGAATGCACGTTTAAGTGGGTTCCAATCCTATTCTTCTTCGGCTAATCTTGTAAGCACCAGTTGGGATGGTAGCACGTAATCTTCAATTATTTTGATTTATACTCGCATTGGCGGCTCATCCCTCACTTGGTTCTTTTGTTCCTACTCGTATCATGATGCTAAACACAAAAGAAACCTAATGAAAAGACCGAGTCTCTTTTCCTACGGGGTTGATGGATATAGTTCATGATTTAAACTAACAAAATTCTTCATCGTCATTATTAAAGTCATACTAAAGTGTGAAATTTGGAGAAATCCAATAATACTCAACCCGTAATTTTGTTATTTTATTAAATTCAAACTACGTATTGTAACAAATTATATTCTTCGGCTAGATTAGTATTATGATCTAGTAGAACACACCAATAAAATCAAAAAGTTAGTTGAACGTTTTACAATGAAAAGTTGAATAATCATTTGATACCAATACTTCTTTACGAAGCTTTCTTATGTAAAATGGAAAATGGACAATGATAAGCCTGCCACTTTACTTGTAGACAGTGAGTAAAGTTTATTTTAATTAGAATTCAAATCAAGTTTAGATTTAAAAAGAAGATTTTTAGTTTCAATTTTAATGCGAATATATTTAGGAATAGTTATTGTTGATAAGAGTGAGTAGAGAGAAGTCCAAATAAGCATGAGTGAAGTTCTAATCTCGTCATCCTCATTTCATTTCTCTTAATATCTTTCTTTAGGACAGTTTCTCTCATCCTAGGAAATATCTCTCCAATAAAATAAAAAATCTCGTAGAAATTGATCATTTACTTGAAGACACGAAAAATTGAAGACACCTAGCTATCTTTATTAAGTCCAAATAGTCTATATCATAGATCCAGATCCTGAGTATTCTCTTCTTAACCTCCACACATAAACCTCAACCTAAAGAATTGATCCAAGGATTTAGATTAGACCAACATGGTCTAAAATCTACTTATGTAGAACAATATTTAACTCTGGAGTTTCCATCTGAGTTATTCTCAATATGGTTAAACAAGTTTATACACTTCTCCATGTAAGCACTATTCAAATTATCTTAACATTATATAGAAGAAAAGAAATACCAACAATAGCTAGAATTTCCCAACGTGATACGACATACATATCCTACTAGAATGCCTTGATAGCCACTCTTTTATCCACTCTCAATAATGGACGTGTCATCATAATCATAACTTCAGATTTCAACAAGCTTAATGATCCAACTCTTCCTACAAGGCTAAAAGTACATATCCAAATTGATGAAGCTGACCAAGACCATATTTTTATATTAGCCACCCCCATCATTAGATCATTTATGGATTGCAGAACCATGCTTTAAATATGAACTTTCTAAACTTTACATGAGATGCCTTTTATATAATAGCAAACATGTCTAGAATTAGACAACAATCATCTAGATTCTAAAACAGTTACCATCACAACAGCTAATAGAGTTAATTCTTATAGAATGGATCATGAATTATGAAAAAGAGTTTCATACTCTTCATCGGAGCTCCATTTATACTAGTTAAGCTCCAATTCTAAGAAGTTTAAAGGATGGAACAATAATATTTGTTTTAAGCAAGCTTGGAGAAGAACACCCAAAATCATCTAGGGCCTCTTCTGGCCCTATTATGATGATTATTCTATCCTTTTCTCATGAAGAAGGATTAATGGTCCTCCAATCCACCATGTCTACCCCAATGGACACGAGATGTATGTTAGTGACTATTTTATCTAGGATATAGATCCATCTATGTGTGATTTAGATTGTGAATGCTAAATGGATGACAATTTTGATAGTGACGACGAAATTTATACCCCTCGATGGTAAGAAGAGTCTAGTAGAAAATCAAAAACTTCATGCCAATTAGAATAGAAAATCCAAGCCAAGCATAATGAAGATGATAACTTGAGACCTTAGATTGGCCTTAGGAATCCTAAGCCTAGACCAAAGAATGTCTCTAAACTATTAAGAGCAGTTAGAAAAGAACATTTGATCCAACTAAGGTGCTCTATCCTAGTAATTCCTTTAATCCCAAAGGAGATCCCCAAACCATTATCTTATATGATGATGAGATCATATAAACACGGTTTTCTACCTTTAAAAGCCCAAATTAATAATAACAATGGAGTATCTATAAGGCCATACTCAAGACCCATAAGTATCAGTCTATATGGAAATTATGTACCTGTTTCTCCAGCAGAAGAAGTATTAAATGGAAAACATAAAATTTTTTAGTACAAAACAATGTCCTTTGTGGAATTGATTTAAAGTTTGATAGTCTATCTTAACAGACATAAGGACTAAATTCAAAGGTTGAGGCTATATCTCTTCAAGTCCAACAATTACATTAATGACCACTTAATCAAGTTGCCCAATTTAATTCAGATTTTAGAAGATATGCTGACCAGTATTAGTGTGGCATAAAGTTCTCTAAAAAGGAAAGAGAACTTCAAAGAATTCAAGACGAGCTCAAAATAATTGAGTAAAATATGGCTAAAGAACAATCCATAGCTGTATATGAATCATACCCCTCGACATTTCCAGTTGTAAAACCCAACTATAATACTCCATCCTATCTTGAAGCTGCTAATATAGAAAAATCTTCAAAATGTCCATCTTTACATATCAATACACCACCATCTTTTTCACAAAAGAAAGACCTTTCCTAGACACACCAAAAGAACCTATGCCCAACTAAGAATTCCTTCCCTAGACATGCCAAAAGAACTTACACCTAACAAAGAATTTATAGCTACCCTATAACTAATTCTAAATAGCTCTGTAAATCACATAGTACTAGATAACTCTGACTACCAAGACTCTAATTCTTTTACAGAAAACTTAGAAAACTTATTATGACTTATAAATCTCACTCAAATATTTCAAAGGATGACAGATATTACACACTCTTCTCAACCACTCATAGAAATTGAACTTAAGATTGATGATGATGATTCAATGACTAAACCATTCACCTCAAGTAACTCTTGTCTGCAAACCTACTTCAAGTTCATGGTTCACTTTTGATTATATTTTAGGAGAATGGTTCCAAAGCCTTGGTTAATATAGGCTCATGAAAGTTTTATAATTTTCAGAAGCTAGTTTCTTATTATGAATTATCCATAAAGAATTCATTGGAGATTTCCAACTTATTGATCGACAAAGAAAACATGAGTACTTTAAAATGAAGTGTTGCTCTATGAACATAAATGATTTACAAAAGAATTTTCGAAGAATGTCTAGAAAAATATTATATGCTCAATGACTTTGACAATGTTAATCTTTGGTACACATTTATAGCTTCCCTTCCTGATAAGTTGCAGCCTAAATTTTAAAGAACAATCAAATCTTTTCACAAAGACATGTATGAAATCTCGCTAGGACAAATCTACCAATTCGCTTTGATGACACTGGACAAATTAGCCTAGCAACATAAGTTTTTCAAAGCTATTATAAAAGGTGGACCTCAACTCAAACAAGAAAAGAAAAATGCAAAGACATAGAGAAATGTGCATGCAACACAAAGAAGGAGGAGCATTTTGTTAAAAAACTTAAAAGAATTGATCCTTTCAATAGAAAGAAGAAAAACAGAATAAGATTCTTTAAATAATGTCCTTCTGAAACCAGAAAGCCAAACCAATGTTACTTTTGTGGATAAATAGGTCATTATGTAAAAGGATGCCCTAAAAAAATCCAGGAAGGATATGAAAATCCTACAGTCTATGGGAGCTATGATGCCCATTGGAGATAATGAAGACATCAAGTCTCTTTCTGAGGAACAATTTAGTGAAGATGAAGAGATTCTGTTTGCAATTCTTGATCATGAATCTTTTGATGATGAAGTCTTCTCTTGAAGAAGAAGATGATGAACCAATGTACATGATGAAATAGTCTTGTTTCAAGCTAGAGCCCAAGAAGCTAGTAGTCACACGACAATATGTCAATCTTTACTTGCTTGTACACAAGTATCATAGGCTAATACCAGCTATTGGCTATATGGATACAGAATCTTGTAGAAGTATAATGAAACCACATATTCTTCCTACAGAAGAATGAAAACCTTATGAAGAATACTTTACTATAGTTCATGACAAATCCTTCAAGATAAATCTTATCATGAAGAGAAGGATTGAGATAAAGTTCTTCCCAAGTTGTATCAATTGGACAAAAATATTTAGAAGCAATCTTCCTAGTCTTGACATAATTATTGAGATGGATGATTATTGCCAAGTAGAAAAGTTACATATGTTTCCAGAAAAGATTTTTTACAAGCAAGATTTTTCTGAGTACACTAAAGACTATAACATATTTGAGCTCCAAGACTTTCCTTTTGGATATAAATATATTAGAGACCACCTCTTACGATATTGCTTAGAAAGTCATAACCAATTCAATCATCCACATCCATTGTGGTAGAATTTATAATTTTGTTTCCAATCACCATTCAAAAATAGTGAGGACATTAATCCAATAAAGGTCACTCCTCTAGGAATGTATCCAAGCCTCTAAATCATTTCCTTCCAGATGAAAAATACATAGGTATTATTCTTAAAAGAAACAAAAATATTCTCAAAGTTTGATTTAAAAATGGACTTTGAAAATTGGGTATTGACCTAAAAGATTAATATAAGACAACATTCTACATTCCCGATGCCCAATACCAATGGACAGTTTGCCATTTGAGCGAAAAGTCGCCCCATCATTATTTCAAAGAGCCATGATAATGACCTATTACAATATCTTATCTAGTGCTTTAATTTACATTGATGATATCCTATTTTACTCTCAGATCTGACAAAAGCATTAAGCCCTATTATGACAATTTTTGGATCTCACAAGGAAGTATGGGATCATGCTCTCAACCCACAAAAGCCAAATTGGTTCAGCCCATATAAAATTTTTGAGCATGAAGTTCCAGATGGCTTTTACCACCCCGACCCACATATAGCTTATGACCTACTCAACTTCCTTAAAATCTCACTGTTAAACAAATCCAATATTTTCTGAGAATCATGAATTATATTAAAGATTTCATCCCTCATATGTCAAAACATGCTTGCTAGCTATCAAAGCTATTAAAGAAAAAGCCACCACCAGGGGGTCCTAATTAGATCAAAGTTGTCAAGCAATTAAAGAAGATTAGTTAGTATCTAACTCCATTAAAGATTCCTAACAAAGGAAAATGAAACTTGTAGACTAATTCTAGTGAAGATTTCTAGGGAGAAATTTTAGTAAAGGAGATAGAAGAAAAATGGTTTTACTACCACTAGTTTTACCTTCTTCTCCTTAAAGTAATAATGATAATGATCAATTTCACCTTTTATCTCTCACTCCAAATAACTTTCAAGATTGTTTCTACACCTAAAGGAAGGTATGGTTATCTTAATGTTGTTAAGAATCTTATTCATCCCTTCTCTAACTTTAGGTTTCCTCTTTTGCTTCCAATCACACCTAACTCTCTTCCTAGTCATAAACTTGTCTTCTTCAACTTCAAATGCTATATCATTGTCATTAACTCTTAGTTTATCATTCTCCTTATTATCTTCCATTATAATTACTGGATTAAGCTTAGTAAGCCTCCCCTTATTAGGAATTTGGGATTTTGTCTCCTTTACAATTAAGAAATTTATTATGACTACGTCTTCAATATGTCCTTTAACTTATAATACATTAAATTTGTTCTCTTAAACTATTATTGAATGGCCTATAACTATACCTATTTAGCTGTCCTTCTTTTCTTTTCTTTCTTTTTTTTATCATAATCGCATGATCTTGATCAAATTATGGTTCTATTAATTAGGGTTTAGAGAAATATGATACAAGAGGCATATGATAAAGAAATAAGCAAAGACAAACCCTAACACAAGAAAAAGAGATAGATAAACTTAAACAAGATGATGCTAAGAAGACAAACCCTAAATAATATAATGACGAAATTTGTTTTTTCTTAGGAAAATTTAAGAAGAAGAAGAAGAAGATGCAAGAGGAAGAATGTCCTAAAAAATGAGATTATAAACAAAGAAATATTATAAAATTTAAAATGCTATATACATAAAAGGATAACTATACTTAATTTAAAGCCAAGATCTGGTATTTATTGATGCAAGCCCACCTAATAAAACCTAAAGAAACCATAAATAAGTTTGAATCAAACTAAGAAAGCCAAATATGATATATAAAAACGTTAAAGGTGCAATTTGCATCTTAACATTTCACAAAAAATCTGAGTAAGCACTTACTATTATCTTCGGCACCACTTTGCACTATAGTATTACTAAAATGATACTCTTTGCATATTAAATAAATTGAAAGAGTAATAATAAAGATAATGGTAGGGATTTATTTAAACCTCATGTGAAACATTAAGGTGAAAATAAAACCATTGGCTAATATCCTAAGAAACATTTTCAATATCAAGTTACCGTCTGATAGGTCCAAATTGTCTAAATGTCACACCACATGGCCTAAGCACTTACCAACTAGAAATATGGAGAAGAAGAATAAGAGGAAGCCATTTTGGTTGGTGTTATTCCAACTTACTTGCTATCCTTTCTCTCTCTCTCTCTCTCTCTCTCTCTCTCTCTCTCTATATATATATATATATATATATATATATATTTGTTTCTCTATTTTTATTTTCATGGGCTCAATTAAATTTTGCTAAAGTTGGGCTTCTTTGTTTAACTTTATAGTTCTCCTCCTTAAAAGAATTTCGTCCTCAAAGTTAAATTGTGTACTTAAAGATAAAAAATTGAGGATATTGATGTCAAACTTCTTTCTTTACTTCCCAAGTACCCTCTCTTAGGGAATGATGATGACTCCATAAAACTCGTACCATTTAAATCTCTTGTCTCCTTAATTTCCTAATTTATTTATCCAATATCTCCACTAGCTCCTCTTTACAAGTCATATATTTTGCAAATTTGATCTCATGCCTCGATATAATATGGCTATGATCTGATTGGTACTTTCTCAACATCAATATATGGAAAACGTCATGAATTTGTGATACATTCGAAAGTAAGGCTAATCTATAACTAATGGCCCCACACGTTGCACAATCTTATATGGCCCAATATATCTCAGACTTAACTTCCCTTTCCTACCAGGCCTTAAAATCCCCCTTCAAGGTGATACCTATAGAAACAACATATCTCGAACATCGTACTCTATCTCTCGAAAATGTTGATTAGTATAACTCTTTTGTCAATCCTAAGTTACCTTCAAGCATTGCTTTACCACCCTTATTTTATCTATCATATCCTAAACCAACTTCGGTCCCTCCAACAATTTTTCACTCTCTATATCCTAACATATCATATCTCTAAATTTTTTGTCATATAATGCCTTAAATGGTTTCACACTGATGCTAGAGTGATATATGTTATTATATTCAAACTCCATCAAAGTTAGATACTACCAATCACCCTCAAAGTTTATCAAATAAGATCTCATCATATCCTCAAATGTATAAATCGTATGTTCTGACTACCCATTTGATTGAGGGTAAAATGTGGTACTCAAATTCAACCTAGTCCCCAATGTTATTTGTAAACTCATATAAAACTAGGAAGTAAATGTGGTACCCATTTGATTGGAAGTCCATGTAAGCTTACAATCTCATCAAAATATAACTTGATGAGCTTATCCAAGGAGTCTATCTACTGTACATGTAAGAAATGAGCTGATTTAGTTATCCTATCCATAATCTCTCAAACTTAACTATATGTATATTTGGTCCTCAGTTACGATATTACAAAATCAATCGTAATCTTCTCCCATTTTTTCATTAACAATTTAAGGATTCTAATTTACCTACTAGTTCTTGATGCTTTTCCTTAACATACTTATAGGTTAAATACCTTGACACAAACTCTGCCACATCTTTCTTCATCATTGCCACCAGTAATAAGGTCTTAGGTTTCAATACATGTTTTAGTACTCAGATGTATAGTATATAGTGCGCTATGAGCTTTGCTCATAATCTTTTCTCGTAGTCTATCTGTATTTGGAACAAAAACCTATATCCCAATCACCAGCAATTCATCTGCTTTCACTAAAAAGTTTGTCTCCCTACTCTGTTGCACTTTCTCTATCATCCATATCAGATAAGGATCCCAAGCTTGTGTCTCTTATCCTATCTCCCTAAATTGACTTAACAAATAATGTCTCTAATATATCACTCTCATAATCAATCTCCAATCTTACATCCAATGCCCTCAAATCCACCAATGATGTCATACTATGTATGCTCAAACTAGCTATCATGCTTGATCTTTTCTTATTCAAAGTATCAACCACTATATTAGCCTTTCCTGAATGGAAATCAGTAGTATAATCATAATCCCTTAGCAGCTCAATCCATCTTCTCTACCTTAAGTTTAGCTCCCTCTGAGTCAAGATATAATTGAGGCTCTTATAATTTGTAAGGATTCAGAATGTTTCCCTATACAAATAATATCTTTAAATTCTAAGAAATGCATAATCATCACTAACTCCATATCATAATTGGGATAGTTTAACTTATAGGATCTCAAATAATAAGAAACATTAGCTATCGATTTTCTATGATGAATTAACACACACCCTAAACCTATCCTCGAAGCATCAGTATAGACCTCAAAACCTCCATCACTCGACGATAGTACCAAAATTGGGCTAGAAGTTAATCTCTACTTAAGCTCCTCGAAACTCTTTTAACATTGCTCAGTCCATTGAAACTGAACTCCTTTCTTCAACAACTTAGTCAAGGGGCTAGTGATCATCAATATTCCTTCAATAAATCTCTCATAATACAAAAAATTTTTAAGAAAATTCCTCAAATTTGACTTATTTATAGGCAACTCTCACTCTATAATTGCATTTACCTTACTAGGATCAAGCATCACTCCCTCTCAATAGATGATTTGTCCAAGGAAAACTACCTGCTCCATCCAGAACTTGCAGTTACTTATCTTGGCATACATTTATCTCTTCTTCAGAATTTGTATCATAGTCCTCAAATATTGCTCACACTCCTCTTTACTCTCTTATTATACCAATATATCATCATGAACACTATCACAAATCTATCCAGATACTTATGAAAAGTCATATTCATCAATGTGATGAATGCAAATGGGGTATTATTCAACTTAAAAGGCATCACTAGGAACTCATAGTGGTTATATCAAGTATGAAAAGTTGTCATGAGAATACTTGACTCAGCTATCCTCAACTATTAGTATCCCAATCTTAAGTCAATCTTGGAAAATGTGACAGCTCCCATCAAATGATCTAAAAGATCATTTATTCTCAGCAATAGGTACTTGTTCTTTACTATCACTCTATTTAACTGTTGGTAATTAATGCAAAATCTCATCCTTTTTCTTCACAAACAACATTAGAGCTCCCTAGGGTGATGCACTTGGTTTAATAAAGACCTTTTCTAACAACTCCTTTAGTTCCTATAACTCTACAGTAGCCATCCCATAAGGTGTAATCGAAATTGACATAACTTTGGACATAGTCTCAATGGTGAAATCTATTTTTTGTTGAGGTGGTAAACCCGGTAAATCATCTCAGAATACCTCTAAAAATTTCCTCACCACAAGAATATCCTCTAACCTACGAATCACCTCCCTCGTATATATAATATAAGCTATATCACATATACTTTAAGCACTCTACGATTCCCTACAAATATCACCTTCAATTAACTTGAAGAATATATCATGACTTATTTTTCATAATAATCCATTAAATCTTAATGCTATGTCAACCAATCCATCTTGAGAATCGTATCAAACTCCCTCAAAATCCATCACTATCAAGTTGGCTGATAACACCACTCCACCAATCCTTATTGGTACCCCCTCCTCACACTATTCACTACCATATAGTCTCCTACCAGTAATTACACTCTTGACACATATCCTAATGGAATGACCTCCACCGAAACACTAAAGACAAACTATAAAGAAATGTAAGAGTGTGTAGCTCTTGGGTCTATTAACATATAAGCCTTAATATTAGATAATGAAATTATACCAAAAATGACAATGTTGGTTCCAGGTGCCTGCTCCCTTGTCGTATGGTATATCCTCACCTAAGTTTGACCATGTGCTGAGGATATCCCACTAGTACCTACAACGACTGTTTGTTTGCGTCCAACTCCTTTATCACCACCTATACTTCCAACTCTACCTGAACCCCTACCTGAACCAAAAACACCACTCTGACCACATATTTTTTTAGTAATTATAAAATTAAAAATTTGAACCTATTTTTCCTTGTATTTAATGGACAACAACTTACGTCATATATGAGGGGTTAAAATCTATTGAGATAGCATATAATCGTAATCAAACCAACACAAAAAGAGTGAACATTAATAAATAGTTTGGAGAACAGGCATGAAATTTCAAAGAGACCAAGCAGGTCATGAAATTATAATGTTGAATGGGGTAAGGACTATGTCTGTTTGACTTAATAATGGTAAATAATTTGACCATTTATGAAGTTCAATAAAGTTCTTCCTCCTTGATTACGTTAGAAAAAATATGTGTTAGAATATTAAAATATAAATTAGATATTATTATTTTAAGCATTTAATTTAAAACTTCTAAAATTTTCAAAACTTTCAAAAAGTTCATATTTTGTTTTAAAAAATTAATATTGGAAAGCTAAATATTTTTTATGGAAAGAACCATCGTGTGTCCCATATACAACCCTGGAATGGATGGGACAACTAAAGCATAAAAGATTACATATTGCAGTTTTCTTAATGAAAATTGAAAGAGAAGCATTGATGGATAAAATACAAAGGCATAAGGTATCGGCAACTGCAGTGGTGCCACCATTGATGCTGATGCTGGCATACTACCCACTGACTATTAGAATTTCTATTTTTTGGAGTTAGAGAATTGAATTAATATTAACTTATTACTAATTATGACCGATTGTAATTAATATAAGTTAGCTAGATTTTATTATAAAATTTAAATTAAAAACTAATATGTATTGTTTAAACCCAACACTTGGATCTATATTGTCATTTGACATAAACGTACAATGAGACTCATTTATTGATTAAAAAAGAATAGATATATGCCACTTCTTCACATGAAAATTTAACCCTCTTTAAATTTCATCAACTTAAAGTTTATTTTAAATGTTTTGAAAATGTTAGATTTCAAATTAAACATATTCTAAATGTTAAAATCAAACTTGTATTTTAATTAAAATGTTAAGGTGCACGTTAAGTGACAGGTGAGGATAAAAAAAATTCACTTTTAGAACAAAATACCAAACACAACCCCAACTAGAAAACTAGGAACAACATGTCCAAATTTCATCATCCCAACATTTTCCTCCTATCTCTGAATTCAAACTATTAAACACCTCAATTAACTTCTTAGTTAAGGTAATATGGAGTTCAATATTAGGGGACTCCAGTCCTTTGGAATCTTGAGATTTATCCCATCTACAGAATATGTGAAAAAACATGGGAATCAAGAGTATAATGGTTAATGAACCATGATCACTATGCTAATGGTAGAATTATTATGAGTTTCAAGCCTTCAAGATTGAAACTACTTAATTGGATTTGTATTAAACTAGACGATTCACTGTGAGCATATAATGATTAAATCAGGAATTTTAGTAGCTATGACTGTGGTGTATGCTTTAAACTAGGGATTCCAAAATCAATGTTTGTGGGAAAATATTAAGAACATTAGTAGTAGAACAAAGTGTCCATAGGCTTTAGTATGTGATTTCAATTGCACTCTAAACTCATATGAGATTTTGGGAGGTAGGAGATGTTCAATCAACAACCAAAAAATTACAAAGACTCATCACTAAAGTAACTTTAACTAATTTGAGATTTCATAACAACAGTAGACGATCAAGGGAACAAAGGAGGAGATAAAAGCAACATTATTTCCATTTCATCCAGATAAGGCCTTAGGTGTGATGGATTTAATGGAAGTGTTTTCCAATAAACATGGGACTCCATATGGGACATTGTTACAATAGCAATTTAGGAATTTTTTTTAAAGCAATAAGGCTTATTAAAAAATGGAATAATACCTACATCTGTCTAATGTTAAACTATAAAAATGCAAGTAAATTGAAAGATTATAGGCCCATTTCCTGTTGTAATGTAATATACACTGTAATTTCAAAATTTCTGGTAGATAGAATGAGGAATAGCTTAAGAAACATCATTAACCAAGCCCATAATGCATTTATGCAAAGCACAACTATTGGAAACAACATCTTTCTATGTCAAGAATTGCTCAAAGGATACTGCTCAAGGAAATATATTAAAAGGTGTACATTGAAGATAGACTTAACAAAGGCGTATGATTCAGTTAGATGAAGGCTCATTGCTTAAATACTTCAAGTTGTAGGTTTTCCCACTAAATTCAATAAATGGATTAAGTAATGCATAACCACTCCATCATATGCCATGTTGATAAATTAAGAGATTACAATTCAATTAAATATTGCTAGAGGATGCAAGCAAGGAGGTCCTTTGTCCCCTTAGCTGTTTGTACTTAAAGTGAAAGTCTGACTGATATGATGGCTTATAATATATCTAAAAATTCTAATTCACTTGCCATTATAGAAGTAAGAAAGTCTAGCTTTGTCACTTACTGTTTGCAGATTATGCATTGTTCTTGTGTAAAGATGATCAATCATCTATCAACTTAAAATTGGAAACATTGTAGATGTTCAAATATTTATCAGGCTTAGCCTTTAATCCATTTGAAAGCTCAAGATTGCTATGTATGGACTTTTATATTCTACATAAAATTATTATTAACATTAAAAAACTTTGAAAAAAATGTTGAGGCGTAATTTTTGGCCTTAATTAAACAATTCAAAGAGCTTTGACCTAGTAATGGTCCCAAATTTTAGATGCTCGAATGATTAATTACATATGAAATAAACTTTTCGAATTAGCTTATATGGTTGCATGATAATTAAAATTTTCATCAAATTATAAACTAAAGATTGACATATCGAAGAAGGTAAAAATAATTCTAATTTTAATAATAAACTATTTGGTTGTTAATAAAAAGTAGATTTGATTTGTTAAATAAAATATGCTAAAGTGAATTAGATCATAAGATTAGAAGAATCAAAAGTTCAAGAACCTTCTAGAAATTTGGAGTATGCAACTAGCACAACATAATGATTGATGAGTATCTTGTAGAGTTGGAATCCTTCCAAAAAATTCATTGCTGACAATAGTAATAAAAAAATTAACCTAAATATTCTTGATGAAAATTGGGTTACATATGAAATAACTATTTTGTAATTCTTGTTTGAAACGAAATAACTACTTGTTCTTAAAAATGAGACATAAATCTTTAAATATTTCAATTTTCACTTTAATTATCAAATTATGAAATCCTTTAATTTTTTAATCATTATTTTCCTTTTTCATTTTAAGTTCAAGAAAATATCATTAATTCTTTAATAAAGTTGCTTTTAATTTTTAAAAAATAAACATTAAGCTTGACTTTTATCTCAATTTCTAAGTTTCTTTCTATAAAGTTATTATAAATAAAAATTTGTTGGAAATTCATTAATTTTATGAAGCAATCTTGAAATTTCCTTTCCAAGATTAATCTAATTTTGGATCTAATTTTCTTTTTTAATACTTTAAAAATTTTAAGAAGTAAGAGAAATAGAATTTTAATTCTTAAAAAGTTAATTGTTTATTTTTAAATGTGAAAAGACAATTAACTTTAAATTTTAAATATAAAAAACAACAAATATTTGAGTTAAAAAATGAGTATTTTTTTAAGTTTAAATGAAAAAACATAAAAAATACATACTGTTTCTATTTTTTTAAAAGATAAATGAATATATTAATATAATCATAGGATAAAGGCCTACAAAGTGGGTTTTGCATACATGTCACCAAGGTTTAAAATTATATGAAGGCATTGGACCAAGGCACTATATTATGATAAAACATCTATATACACCAATAGAGGACATATAGCAGATATAAGTAGTGGGAACTTTTTGCCATTGACAAGCCAAAAACTAATTGTTCTAACCAATGTTTCATTGCATGTTATGGAATCTTGCTACTAGCATGATCATTTCAGTTTTTTCTTCTTGCTTCTAGCTTTATATGTTCCTCTAGAGGAAGTTGTCTAACCTTTTACATTAAAATTTTGAAGGAGCTTAAGGTGGGAGATAAAGGGTTAGATTAGAAGATTCTTTAAGTAAGCTCCTTCCAAACTAATAATTGTTCTTTGATTTTATTTATGAGGCATGCCTACTATAGAAAATTGAATTTGAAATGAGTTATACTCTTGTGCATGTAACTTGGGAATATGTCGATTAGGAAGCAAGATGACCTCAGAATATAGATCATCGATATAGAGAAATTGACTTGTAGATTTGTTTCTATTAGATAAATTTTAGATTAACTTCTTCCTTTCCATCCTCCAGCCACCATTAGAGAGATTTCATTCCTCCATAATTGCTCTCTTATCTTCAACTCCTAGTAAAGATATATCAATATTCATTTATACCCTTGGGACTCAATGAAAAATGAGCTCATTGGGTCTTCTTCTATTCATAAACATGATATTGTTCCTCTCCATCAAGATTATATACATTAAACTCTCAAAAGTATAACTTAAAGGAAATTAGCTCTTATATATTCCTCAGTTGCCTCTTTATAATCCAATCTAAAATTCCACCCTAAGAGGAAGCTAGAGAAGATATTTAGAATAATGAAAGCACTCAATTGCATAAGAAACTAGTAAATTGAGGCTAAAAGTATATTGATCTATGGTCATAGGAAGTAGGGAGAAAAATAGACATTTATCATCTGAATGTATCCCAAACATCCTTTACCTTTTAAAAATTTTCCAAGAATAGTTAATCATATTATAAAAACCGTTTTGGGAATTTTTTGAGGATACTAGACCAATTGTTACAAGGCACCATTAGAGCTCTATTTCTTAAGATTTCCCTAAATGAATTGAAGGAGAAGACCCCTGTTTGATTAAAATATTTAATCCTTATATATAAAATTCTTTAAGAGAACTTTAGTATATCATGTAGTATGGTTCAAGTTAAAAGCTACAAAGTAAACTGATCGTCCACTATTACCTATTTAATTGTGGCTTAATTTAGAATTATTGTCTTTTCGATGAGAGAATGAGTTATTTCCCATTAAAGGACCTAGTGAGCTCCAATTATCCAACCAAAATAGAGCTTTGTAGCCATCATATAGTTTAGTTTTAAACTCAAGCTTGGCTTAATCCCTTAGCTTAAATATATTTTGTATTTTCTAATCTTATTTAACAAGACCAAAAATCAGCTTGTCTTAAGTAATGTAAGTGTATCCATCTCACCCATAAAGACTCCTTATATGTAAGAAATCTCTAAATAAGTTTTACCAATAATATTTTGTTAGTGAGTTTCAATAGAGTGATTCCAAGTCCTCTTCTCTCTTTGGAATACAAACCACTTTCTAAGATGCCTTAGTTACATATGACGAATTACAAGCTCCTTCCTAAAGGAAACTTCTAATACATTTGTCAATAGTCTTGATTAGTGAAGCACGAAGGGCAATATGATCAGACCGAAGGATATAGAGGGAATTCAATACAACATTGATAAGTTAGAGCCTTCCTGTAAATTGAACTGACTAATTATAACAATTATCAACCCTTCTCTTGAGCTTAGTGATCAAAGATTAAAAAAATAAATAAATGTAGGCCTTTTGTAGGAGATAGGAATTCTCAAGTAAGTAAAAGGTAATTGTTTCTCTTACAAACCAAAGATTGAAGAGAACTAATACTATATCTAATGTAGAAGTTGAAATAAATAAACCTATTTTTTGTTTTTGTTTATTCATAGTTATGACATATATCTTCCTAAACATCTCCATAGCATTAATAATAGTTTTTAGTGAATGATCATCAACCCTAAAAACAGGATTAAGTCAGATGCAAATACAAGACTATAAATTCCTAATCTTTTGCATTTTTTGTGATACTTTAAAGCATTCACAAGGCATATACAGTGCTTAATTAGTCTAGAAAGCACTTCCATCGTTAGAGCAAAAAGATAGGGGAAAGAAGTTCAACTTACCTTATACCGTTTACCCTTTTAATTAGAGGAGTTGGTATCCCGTTTACCAAAATACTATAGGTTAGAGTAGTAAAGGATTATTGTATCCATATACCAAGAATCTAGTTGGAAAACTAAAAGCCTACATTGCATTTATATAAAACTCTAGTTCAAAGAATCAAAGGCTTTCTTGAAGTCAACTTTGATTATACATGATTTAGGAGAATTTTTGCTCTTATAATTCTTTAAAAACTCTTATAAAGCATATATTATTACCAATGTCTTTGCCTTTAATAAAAGTAACCCGAGAATCCTTAGTAAGGGGTTTTTATAGTTTTCTTTAATCTGAGTGAAGGGATTTTAGAAATGACCATATAAATGAAGTTACAACAGTTAAAAGTTTCCCAAAGATAAGGTATTAGGGATTTGTGCAATGAAACCAATGAATATCTTATTAAGCTCCTTTAATAAGTGAAGAGGCTTAGAACAACATCAATAATCACATCTCTGATCAAACGTGATGATTTTTGAAAGAAAATCCCATTAGTCCCTGTTGATCCAAGACATTTATTAGGCTTACTACTCAAACAAATTTTCCAACCTCATCCCTAATGAAGGGAAGAACTAGGAAAATAGCCTAATGAAGGGAAGAACTAGGAAAATAGCATTGTCTTCAAATATTCCGTTTAGAATAAAGGAATTAAGCAGAGAGAAGGAAGAAACTGAATCATCCTTATAAGTGATCCTCTTGAGAAGTAACTGTTAAGATATATGGTATATATCTTATTTAGTTTTGGCATTTTAAATTGGACATATAAGAAAATTACAGTTATTATATGGATTGATAAAGATGGGTGGAGATTGTGTTTTAATGGATATGCAACAG
>JAOSBN010000179.1:19794748-19815224 GCA_027563595.1 Erythroxylum suave
ATTCCTTTATCTTAACCAACCACCATAATTATAATGATTATATCCATTCCCATTCCTCCCTGTATTCATTCCCATTCCCATTCCCATTCCCTTCTATAAACCAAGCGCCCCCTAAAACTTAGCGTGTTTAACCTTGAGCGAACAAGTTTTTGGCACCATTACCGGGGAGGCGAAATTTAGTTCTTTAGTATAAGGCCTTTCACTTTTATGTTTTTATTTTTATTAAAATTAAAAAAATTTAGAGAAGGAGTTTGGAGCATAAAGTAGAGACATATCAGGACATCTTAGAATGAGAAATGAGACATCTGAAGAGCTAGATGCCAGAAAGAAATGAAAAGAACAATGATAGAAGATAGATATTATAGGGAGCAGAAATTTTGAGAATTACAATGAGTTATAGTATGGTTGGGGAAAAAACAACCCTTATTAGAACTTGTATACTTTAGGGTTACAGAACCACTCTAAATTCTTTTGGTCCAACAATGTAGGGACTCCTTTAGGACATCAAGACCTAGCTGAAGTTTAATACAATGAATCTAGTTCATGGGAGTCTAAGCTAGACAAAATCATGAATAAGCTTATAGAGATGTAAGAGAACCAAAAGAGATTGGAAAATAAGTTTGAGTAAGTAATAAAAGATTATGTATCTTCTATTCACAATCTAGAGATTCAAATAGGCCAGCTTCTGGGGAATTCTGTAAGCAAAGTATGGAAAACTATCTGCGCAGTATGGAAACAAATTCAATAAATTCATGTCAAGCTACCACACTTAGGAACGGGGTAAAGTTAGAAGAACTACCAGACCATAATGTTGACTACTTGATCGAAGACCAAGAGATGGAAAAAGAGATTGAAGAAAAAAGATATTAACCCTCCCTTTTATTCCCTAGGTCTTGATATACCACATATGAACATCGAAAAATATTGAATAGATGTCCATGTAAAGAACCCTATCCTTTGGATTGATGATGATGAAGAGACATTCAACATGAACGATGTATTTAAGAATCCAAAGGTTAGTAGCTCCTTTAAGATAATTGATGTGTCCGAATCTTCTGAAGAACAAGAAGACGAAGAACAGATGACGACAACCATCGCATTTGAAGAAACTATGACAGTTTCTGTTCGGGAAGCAAAAGAAGTAGAGGGGACGAAGGTGATTAAGGAAGAAAGAGAGCAACTCACCTTTGTACAAGACAAACTATTAGATTTAATGGAAAATTTATAGAGTTTTGTTGGTCCCTGTTAATTTGACAATTTATCTTAAAAAAAGGACATTATTGAGCTTTCTTGGTTTCCATGATATTATCCATATTGTCCTGTTGATTATTTTGCAATTTATAGCTTACCTACAAGCTACAAAACTGAGGTTGAATAAAAGGGGTGGAAGCAAGCCGCTCATAATTGATCCTGGTTGAGTTTCAAAGGATAAAGCATTAAGCTACTGATGTTAAAAGAAGCATTACATGGGAGGCAACCCATGAAAAATGTGTTTAATTTTCGTTAGAAAGTTTGAATTTTGTAATAAGGTTTATTTTTTGGAATAAAATTGAGAAGGAATAAGATTTCGGGATAAAGTGGTTGACTGATGAACACCAAAATCATGAGGGAAATAGGGCAGACACAATGACGCTAGAGCCAGCATATTTGATGGATCCATCGGTATTTCAAGTCTTAGTGCATTCAATTGCTGCCTTCGATACCATCACCACCTCCTTTTCTGTAGGATTTATTTCTAACTCAAATTGTTTAAAATTTTCTTTCCCAAATTAGCTTTTAGTTCTGTTTATTTTTCTATTTACTTTAATTCTATCTTTCCTTTTCGTTTATCTGTTTACGTGTGCCCCTTCTCACATTGAGGACAATGTGTTGTTTAAGTGTGAGGAGGGATTTTATGTTTTCCTTTGAGAAAGTGATTTTGCATATGATATGATATTGTTAGGTTGCATTGTTGTAAGGTGTTTGAATGTGTCAATGGCTTAGATGGAGTGAAATTTAATTAATTTTGACCATAGTCTATTAAGTTATGAATGATCATTAGCTCACAAAATTAGTAAATTAGGATTCTTTGGATAAATATACTCTTAATTAGGACTTAGCGTAAATTTAGTACCCTCTAAGTTGCCACATTCAATCATAATTGTAGGCTTTTCAACTTTAAGTAGCTTTATTAGCATTTTTTTCATGAAAACGAATAGCAATAACAATAACGTGTGTAAAAAGTTTTTATTGGTTGTTTTTGTGTTTAATAGATTACTATTCCATTGACTTTTAGGTTATAAATAGAGCTAGTAGCCAGTTGAAAATGTGATGTTACTAAGTAATCGAATCGACATGCATTACAAGTGTATTGTAATCACTATGCTTTTCATCAATAAAGTCTATAAAAGGGAGGAAATAAAAACAGACCATAGATATTTTCCAAAAAAAAAAGACCATAGATTCCTAAAGTAATTTCTTATAATTTAAAAAACTTTTCAAACAACTTTTTGAAAGCTAAGATCACTTTGAATTCTTAGCATGATTGATGTATGAACACAATAAATTATGAGCATATATTGTATCTTATTCTTTATGTTGATCATTTTTCTTGTAATTTATCTCAAACCATTTCTAATACTAATTTACCACAATTACCATAGTCATAAATATGTCTAATCATTAATGGCATCAATATAAAAAAGTTGAGAGAACTTCACAAGTAGTGTAGAGAGGGGTAAGTGAGGAGTCTAGCACCTTTAGAAGCTATACCTATTTATAATGGTGACTTCGACATTTTAGTAATTTAGTTGAAATATAATTTCAATTTTAATTGGAATTGTAGCAAATTTAGATTAAATACCAATTAGAATAGATAAATATCCAATATGTAATATTAGTCCTTATTTGTCAAATTTCTTATATTTGATTAATTAAAGAGAGAATTAACTAACTTGATTGGGAGGAACAGAATAATGAGAACAAGTCATCTGTTCTCCACTTTTTGATGCTTTCCTCTCCTCCATCAGTCAAATCATATTAGACTTTAATGTATATTTACACTCAAATATATTTTAATTTGTCCTACCTTTCAAATTATTTGAAAGACCTTATCTAAGTTATGGTAAATACCTTAACAACTAGACATTTTCTTAAATCTCATCCTACACTAAACATACTTCTAATCTAAACAACACATACATGTTTATAAATAATAACTAAAGTCTTCCATAATCTAACATCATAATCTATCATATTTCTTTTCTCTTTTAGGAGGAATAAGGACAGATTAAAAGAATCCAAGCTCCATTTATAGAGAAGACAATCAATCCCATAAACCCCAATTTTTCTCCAACAAACTCACTATTTCTTGGCCAGAAAATGTCAATCACAACCCGGTAACCTTAAATGTTTGTCAAATAGATTCATAAACGCAAACAAAAATACATTGCAAGTGCTATAATAATGAACCAACGAAGAAAGTTAGAAATGAAAAGCAAAAGATAAAACTCTAAGAAAAAAACATACCCCTATTCTTTGGGTTAGGGGAAGTTTGAAAATTGAAAAAAAACTTGTAATCCTTCTCGGTTTGTTAGTTTGGGATTTGGATTTAGATGTTAAAGAAAACCCCACATACACACACACATACATATAACAAGTACAAAAGAGGTTGAAATAGAATAGGAGATGTTAAAGAAAAGCATTTCAAATAGGAGGCTAGAAAAAAGGATTTAAGACTATGTACATCATGATCCTCCCCGAGCTCCGGCAAAGCGGAGAACTTTATACACTGGGTACATTGACTAAAGAGTTGTTAAAGAGGTTAAAGTTTGGTTAGAGATGAAAATTGAAATAGCAATCCAAGTTTGAATAGAAGTACATAGTCACCAAAAAGTTAAAAGTTTGAATGGAGATAAAGATCGTAAGAGAGATCAAATAAGAAGGGAGAAGATGGACTTACACTCAATGCTTACTTACAGATTAACAAAAAACCAAATGGTTTATTACTTGACTGGCTATTTTATATATACAATAATCATAAATATAAATTAAAGCAGAAAGTTGGCAAGTTCTTATTTTTCTTCAATGAACCGGTTCAACTTTAAAATCATAGGTTTGAACACTTAATTAAAAAAAATTTAAAGTTGAACATTAAATTAAAAAATTATTGATATTTTTAATTTCTTATCCCGTTATTTGTTTTGAAGAATACAACAACAAAAAAAGTAAAAAAAGAAATTAAATGGACCTAAAAAATCTTTGTAAAGTAATCAAGTTTTAGTAAAGGTTCAATTTATAATTAGCATTATTAGTTGACCATTTTAGGAGTAAAAATTATAATCATTTAGCAATGAAATAAGGTTAATGGTTAATGTGACTTATTTTACATTTAATTTTGAGTTTTTATATAACTATTAAATCTTTCAAAAATTTTATTTATAATAAAAAATATTTATAAAATGATTTATTAATTAAAAATATTTATTTTAACTAAAATTTTACTCGATCTGATATTTTTTATAAATTTTTTTTATTACCCTCGGGACACAATCCAAGGCCAGAATGGAGTGTGGAAGGTCGCGAACACGTGCGGCTGGAAAACCTATGCTGGGGAGTCCTAAACGGTGAAATAGAGAGAAATGAGATGTTATTCACGTTGATATAGTTACAGTCGGAGGGACACTTCCGACTCAAAAGAAGAAGAAAATCCAAACTCTCTTCCCGAGAAATGCGGTCGTTACAGTTGGGATTATCAGTGTTCCCATCTTCCACTAATAATATTTGTCTCAGGAAAGATCACCAATCTCGTTTCTTCTTCTCCTCTTCCACTAGGGTGTCACTTTCTCACCCCGCTTCAGGTACCTTGTGAACCCATTTATATATTTCACTTACCCTTTTCCCCTTTTCATATGGTTTTTTTAAAAATATTTTTGGGATTTGATGATTTTTCGGAGTTTACATGACATTCTCTCGTATTTGCCTTTGGATTTTTACTTGTTTCGTTGACTTTATATGAACTGTCTTTAATTCTTACGTATTCTTCATCGTTGAATTTTCCTTTTTTGGGGTTTTCCATTTTGAACATTTAATTGATGAGATTTGATATCGCTTGTTCTCATTGAATTCACCTCGAAGAATCATAGTTAAGTGTAAGGAGGGAAGATTGGGAGAAAAATGATCTGGCGGCTTCGAGCCTTTGACATTGTTTTGTATTTTCCTTTTTAAGTTCTGCTGGATTTTGGCTTTTAATGATTCGCCGTATGTGGATGTGGAGAATTCACTGATTATTACTCACGTTGACCATTAAGTAAAAGATTTGATATCTGGGTTTTGTTTTCTTTTGTTTTTCTTCGAATTCCTGATCAACCTATGTTTATCATTAGCCGAATTAAGCTTTGAAGAACAGAAATACTGTGTTTTGGTTTGAAATTTCATTATATGGATACTAGATTTGATCTTTAGAATCTGATTGCCGAGTGTAGGACTATGCAAAGCAAGTCAAGTGGTTGAATTGTTCCCTACTGTCTCTCCAGATATTGTTGTGAGAGAAGCAAGGTTGGAGGATTGCTGGGAAGTGGTCGAGACTCACTGCAGCTCCTTCTTCCCTGAATATTCCTTCCCTCTTGATTTTGTACTTAGGGTTGACAGGCTGATGGCAATGCTATCAGGATTCTCCACACCAATTGGCTGCAGGAGAGCTTGTCTTGTTGCTGTCATTGGTGGCTCAGATTATCAACCTTTCGTTATGGGAAGTGAAGATTTCAAAATTGGAGGCTTTGATGGGAAATTCAATTTGAATAGAGGATATGTTGCTGGGATATTGACTGTGGATACAGTAGCTGATTTTCTTCCAAGAAAAGGATCACTTCGTCAGAGAAGGTGAGTTACTCAAATTGATCATTTCACATCACTGAGATTCAATATTTGCAACTTCTAATGAAACAATGTAAAATCCTAACTTCCATGGGTTTGACACCCATTTTGCAACATAGCCAAATGACTTCTAATGTATACTAATTTCACGGATGATCAACAAGTGGCAATCTTAGTTTACTTCCTCTAAATGCTTAATGTACAGAAGTATGAAGAAAATTGAGACTTTTTATTGTGTTTAACCCGGAAAGCAATGATCGAATCTCTCAGACTGTATTTTTCTCTCACATATTTTCAGTTGGGCATTTAGGTTCTGCAATTTTCAAATTGTACATGGTGTTGCGCATGAAATAAATGGGAAAGTCTTTCTGTACTTGTGGCTTTAGTTGAACATCTGGTGTCATAGGGATTCAGGGATGACATTCATAAATAAGGTTATCTTCAAATGGCTATATGGATTTAATGTGTCGCTTATAAGACAGGCAGCTTCATGCATGTTTGCATGAAAAAGAGTCGGGAATAATAAAATAATGCTAGTAGAGTTGATGTCATATTTGTCTGCATACAGTGTTTCTTGTCATGTAACACGTAATTGTGTTCTTCTGTGGGCCTTTGTTATTGCATCATCTTTCTTTTTTTGTTGACTTGACCTTTGGATAATCATTTTCCTCTGACGGACTTATTGGTAGATTTTGAAATCAACTCTTAGTGGCCTACGTACTCTTTCAAGACCAATTATGACGATCATTTTAAGAGCATCCTTAAGTTAATATGTAAGATGCTTTAAACCCATACATTAATGTTCAACCATTTCAAAATAATTTGTTCAGAAGGAGTCCTTTCGACGGAAAGCTGTAGAAATTGGGGAGACCGTTAATCTAATGCGTTCAATTAAGATAACTACTGAAGTTATTTGCTCGGGGATTCTGACCTGGGGAGCAAATTCAGAAATGAGGATCATTGAGGTAGTCATGCTGAGAATTGCTAAAAAATTGCAGGACGATGCTAAAGATGAAGCATAAATACTTTGACCTCACTCATAGAATTTTTTGCTTGAAATCTTATGCTTGTGTAACTGCTTCTTACATGATACTTGATGATTATTTCCATGTTTTATATAGTCACTGAAACTTTGTAGAAAGTAATGTGTTTACACCACAGGACTGGGATTGCCTATATATCAAATGTTGCTGTTCGTGAGAGATTCCGACGGAAGGGGATAGCTAAAAGGCTTATGGCAAAGGCAGAGGCTAAAGCTAGGAGTTGGGACTGCCGTGCAATAGCTTTGCATTGTGATTTGAATAATCGTGGCGCCACTAAACTATACAAAAGCCAGGGTTTCAAATGTATCAAGGTTCCTGAAGGAGCTAACTGGCCTCAACCAAGGACCTCTCCAGATATAAACTTCAATTTCATGATGAAGCTTCTACATACACCATAAATTTTTAGAAACATAAGGAAAAAAGTGGGGCATGTAAACAAAATCGTAGGTAAAAGGCCTAAGGTAGGACAAATCATGATTTCATCTTGTTGTATATATGCTAAATTAAGTGACAAGTCTCCCACTAAAGCCACAATGGCAAATTATGATTTCATCTTGTTGTATATATGCCAAATTAAGTGACTAAAGTCTCCCACTAAAGCCCCATTATCATGTTAATGTCCACTACAGCCATTCTTGTAGAACTGTACCGCTTTAAACATGACCAGTTTTTGCAGATGACACGTTAAGTCACATGAGCATTCTTGTAACGTTTAATAAAGCTAATTACACATTAACAATCAACCACAACTCCTATCTCTAGAAAATGAAAATATGAGATTTTAGGCTATGTGATAGTTGGATGTAAGATTTTTAATGGAATTGAATGTAAATGAATGTGATATTAGAAAATTGTTGTTTGAGAGGGATGTAAGAGTTTATGATATAATATAGTGAAATATTATTTAGAAGAAGGATTCACAATATACTATAGTCAAATGTTGTTTATTATTTTACGTTCCGTCCTGAACTCTTAAATCTGCGGTAAATGTTGTTCGAAGATGTAATGTGAAATCCTCCCTTTCTATCAATTAATTTCATTCGATTCCATTATAAACCGTCTTCCTAAACAATAGAATAATATTATATTTCATTCTATTTCATTTATAAGCACCCCACTAAACATAGTCTTAGGCAAGAGGAGTAATCTTCCATAGTGAGTGTATGGCATAATAACAGTAACAAAGTTGCACGTATGTTATTAATTGCTATAATTAAATATCGTATCGTTTTCTTTATTTTGATAAATATTTTTACGTTTTATTTAAATTAATATAATTAATTGTATAATTGTGTAATTACATTTTTATAAATTAAATAAATTGTATAAATATTCCAAAATGTCATCCAATCGAAAGAGGTTCACTCTTACCACTAGTAATCTTTACTTCTAAAGAGTATTCATATTGAACTTACTAATTTACTCTTCCGTGACAATAATGCACAACATTGTGTGCATTCTTTTCTAGTAAAGGGTCTCTTAGTGGAGTGTATCTTGTTGTTTTGTGTGATGTTAAAATATTTCCTTCCAAATTTCATATGCTACCCTTATAAGCAAGATTTTGAAGAGGGACTTCTAGTTTGTAGTTACCCCATCTCCTTGTATAACATCCAATTACCTATTCCTATCCAAGTGAGGCTAAGACATGTTAAGGAGAATAGATTAAGAAATCTCCTCCATAGAACCAAAGATCAAATGATTATGTGTCTCCATGAAGCAATTGCATAAAGTATAATTTGTAGGGGGGATGGAACCAATTACTTTATCTTTGCTTTTTAGCCTCCCATAGATTGCTAACCATAAAACAGAACTTGTTTTTGGGATAGCTTGGGGGAACCACACAAGTTTGAACCAGGGAACTTTCAGGTTCTTATCCCTTAAGAAATCCATGCATGATCTATTATTCAATATCCCAGTGGAATTTTTAGTCCATACCATGCAATCCCTATAAGAAGGGACTCTCAATTTCCTTAAAAAAGCATTATTAGGCTCTCTATAGTCTGGTTATCAAGATTAAAGACATTATCCACAATCACTTATTTGATTGCAGTATGGAATGTGTGTTCTTAGTATCTTGGTCCATCATTAGTCCTAAATCACTCTATAAATTAAGTTCAGAATCTAGTGTTGGATCTATCATCTAATTTGATTTAAAACTAATCTCTCAATTGAGCTTTTAATCTCAACAAAAGAATTATCATCTATGAAGCATCTTACTATAGAAGTCTTGCTAATTCAAACGGTAAAAATGCATCCAACTAACCCCCTAGGATTCCTTATCACTTAACAATCTCTAAATCCTCTTGATTAGGAGGACTCTGTTACTTAGCTTTAAGGAATTACTCCTAGGCCTCCCTCTTTCCTTGGCTATCAAACTGTTTTCTAAGCTACTTTAGTTGTGAAGGAGGTTTAAAATTGCTTTCCTATAAGAAGTTTATGGCAATCTTTCCTATACGAGCAACCTAATGAATATGTGGAGAATTCAAATCAACATTAGTTAATTGAACTCTTCTTGTAAATGATAATGCCTTATTGCAACACCTATTTATTCTTTTCCTTACCTTTGTAATTAGAGGAAGTAATTAAAAACATGAAAGCCTCTTATGTGATATAGTAATACCTACTATATAAAAGGGAGATCCTTTTATTTTAAACTAGTAAAAAAATAAAGCCAATTTGTCAGATGAGCATCAAATAAGGAAACAAATAGGAGGCTTTTCTCTTCGTTCATGGACAAAACTAAGATAATTTTAAATGTATCTAAAGCATTCACTAGTGCCCTAATTGAGTGTGGGACTCTAACTAAGATCAAGAGATTATTAGAAAGAATACCTAACTTCCTATATTTATTAGGAAATTTGAACTTTATTTCAAAATTGATATAATGTCTTAGCCTAGAAAGAACTTCCATACAAAGGGTATAGAGTAAGGGGACAAAAGGTCTCCTTCCTTAATGCCTTGGCAACTTTGATCAATTTGGTAAGAGAGCCATTTGTCAAAATGAAATAAGACATAGCATAGATATATTGATTTATCTAACTAACATACCTTGGAGGAAAATTAAAAGCGTGTAAAGTATGAATAAGGAAGGACGAGTCAATATAATCACAAGCCTTTCTAAAATCCACCTTGATTGCACAACTCTTTAGATAGTTTTTCTTTTATAATTCATGAAAAATTCCTAAACCAACAATATTGTATCCCTCATGTCTCTTATATGAATATAAGTTGCCTATGTTTCATTGATCAATGGTTTGATTACATTATTCTATCTACGGAAAAGAGCTTATATATCACCATATAGATGAAGTTGAAGCATGAGATTCACTTGAAGTCCCCTAGTGAGATACGTTGGTGATTCTTAACATCTGTTGAGGTAAAAGGAATTTCCAAATAGAATGCACATGTATTAAGATTGTGCCAGAAATAAATGAATTCTCCTAAGGAACTTATTGGATTAATAATTCTAATAGCTTTAAAGAAATAATGGAAAGTTGTGGCAAGTAGCTCTTCTTGTGATGATACCATTATCCCATCTTCTAATTACAAAGAGGAGACTGTATTCAGATTTCTTCTAATAAGCAAGGACCTGTGAAAATAGGAAGTGTTTTTATCTTTATTTTGTAGCCATTATACCTTTGATTTTTGCTTTATAATAGAAAATTTAATTTATAGAGCTCTAGGATATTCATTTGTATCTCTTTTCTCATCTTCCTATAATGCCTTATTTGTAGGATCTTGGTATAGAAGATGTTAAATTATGGGGTTAATCATTAACAAAAGGCTCAAACTTTTGTCAAAATTTTAATTATAACTCAAACTTTAAAAATTAGGAATAAAATATTCAAATTATTTTTTTAATTATAGATCGATGTTAGTTTCACTGTTATATTTGTTGATGTAGCACTACTATGTGCCAAACGACCGTAATTAATTAGACATGTCAATGTAATTAGCTAAAATGACTTTGATTATTGAACTATGCCATTGTAGAGATAAACATGCCTCCTTCTCCCAACATAGATTTCCCGTGTAAAAGTTCTTCTTCTCGAAGTAAAAAAGTTCAAAGGCCTATTCCTCCTCGATCTCAATTTAGTACTCGAATTCCCACTTCTAAAACAAGCAAACTAATGCCTTAAAACACAAACCAACTCAAGCCTACCACCTCTCCAGCCACCAATTTCTCTACCTCTCGATCCCAACTCACTCTTCTCGGTTAACCACCATAGTTAAACCCACTGTCCATCTCTGTATAAATAATAGGCAATCCCTCTCTCTCACCTTTTCTCATACCCTATGAACCAACCTACCGCATACTGGCCTCCGAGCAACTGCCAAATCTTAAACCCAACCGCTTCATCCTTTTATATGTCTGTGGTGGGCATTTAATGAATTGACTACGTTTTGTTGCAGGGATGGGTTAATACAGAGGGGAAATTCAAGTTTAAATGCATCGTTCATTTAGAAAGAATCATGGATGGCAACAAAAGCTGTTATAAAGGTGAAAAAATTTCAGATAGTTGGCAAAAAAAGCTGTTCCTTACCTAAGATTGTCATGGTGCTTTTACTATGTGGTTTGACTTAATATGTGAGAGCAAATTCAATTTTATTTATATTGCATCTTGCATTCCTTATATTGCATTGAAGTTCCACTGATATTACTATCCCATTAATTGGAATGAATGTCCTTTGTAGAATTCCTTGTACCAATAATGCACAAAGTCCACTTTAATTATTTAAGCAAATTTTCCATTATTAGTTTCATAAGGTAATTTCCAGATAAGCATCTGCATTTGCTTTTATCTGACAAATTCAGTGTTAGCATTTATTGCGTGTGCTTTTGACTAGGCTCTAACATTGTTTATCTCTTAGGCTTTGTTCATAATTACATTGCAGCACTTCTAAGTCTCTTTGCTGCTCATGCTGTCATGGGCTCGGTCTTAGACACCTTGCGAACCATGCGGCACTAGCAAATTCCTCGAGTTAGGAACGCCTTCCTTGGCTAGAATGCTAGTTCAGCCTTCCCACAAGTACTTCTTACGAGTACTTAGATCGAACACTTTGCAGAAGTGACTTTGAGGTATGAAAGATGAAAGGAACGCAAGATAACTTGGAGAATATGAAGAAAGCTCTTATTACTCAAAGAACTCTACAAAGAATGAGGTATGAGGTCTCTTGGCTATTTATAGCCTTCCACCTCCTCAATAGACGACTAGGATCAATTTGATCCAATGGCTTACAATGGCCATCTAGAATTCTCTACAAATATCTACACATTCAAGTATTATCTACAATATTCTACAAGGTTCTAGAGTCTTCCACCCATCTCTAGCCCTATCCTGAATATGGTAGAATTATGGAGAATCTTCTAGATGATTCCGGAGTCCACTGAGGAATATAGCCTCTCTAGTTGGGTGAATTTCCACTGCGTGACATTCTCCCCCACTCAACCTAGCAACGTCCTCGTTGCTTCAGTCTTACACACTCTTGGTGTGGTTCCATATTCTCCTTCCTCAACCTTTGCTTTCTTGGTCTGAACGGTCGCTTGCCTTTGGTATTTGTTGTCCCACCTTTATACCAGAATCGACGTGTCCTCGCTCGACTTGCCAATTCTCTCGAACTCATGGCTTGTGGGCTTTGCTTCTTCTCCTCGAAGCAATCTACCAAAGGGACTCTTGGACTTGCAATGGCTCCCAAACTTGCCTTTGATCTTCGAACATCCTCCCCCAAGGTTGCTCCTCTCAGCTTTGGCTTCATCACGAAGTCACAACTTGCCACAAAAGCTTGCCAACTTGCTTGCTTCCATGTGGTCTTTGGACGGTTGAGGAAATGGCTCCATGCCATAAAGTTCGCCTTCTTGATGAACTTGGAGTCTTCACCTATCGACTCCATCGATCGCCTCCTAGCTTCATCAAACTTGGGAGGTACCATGCCTTGTACCTTCTTACTCATAGGATCCACCTCTCTCCTAGATGGTTGGGTTTTCAGCAACTCGGGTGGTGTCTCTTCTCCCAAGAGTTGGATGGCCGAAATGCGCTTAGCTTGAAGTCTTGTTTCCCTCGAAAGCTTCACCATATATGTCTTTCCTTCCTCCATGATGCACATTGCGTCAGCAAATGGAACTAGAATCACCTTGACAGCATCGAAGAACTCCATCCCAAGCACTAAAGGATAATCATCCAAAGAAACAATCGAAAGGTTAATTTCGCCATACCAATCACCAAGACATACCTTAACTCCTCGAGCACTTCCATATGTGGTTGTTGCCTTCAAGTTCACGGCCTTGATCCACCCTTCATCCTCGGTATACTTGATGCCTAACCGCTTGACTTCTTCCACTCGAATGAAGTTGTTGGTAGCGTCGGTATCCACCAATGCTTTTACCACTTGGCCATCAATCTTGGCTTCAACGAATAAACGACCGTTCTTCTCGGATTTAGGCACCTCCATCTTCTTGATGGAATTGAGGAGTTGAAGCGAGCCTATTGTCACTTGTTCGGGTTCACTTCCCTCCCTCTCTTCGATTAAGGCGAAGAGCTTGCTCTTCTTCGGGCACTCTCTAGCCCTGTGTGGTCCATCACAAAACCAACATTTAGGTGTGAACTTTTTCTCACCTTTGTCTCCATCGTTGTTGCTCTTGCCCTTCTTATACTTGTTATGTTTGCCATGTTTGGGTGAGTCCATCTTGCCTTCATGCTCTCCCCCACTCTTCTCCTTATCACCCTTGTCTTTGTTGGACTTGGGCTTATTGGACTTCTTGAACTCCACGAGGGATTTAGCAATGGCTATAGCACTTGTAAGATCTTAGGCTCCATGGCGTTGGATTTCCATCTTGACCCAATTTTAGAGACCATCCTTGAATGCAAAGAGTGCCTCCTTGTCGAGGTAATCCGTGATCTTTAAGAGCACTTTGGAAAATTGGGCCACATAGTCCCTAATGCTTCCTTCCTAATGAAGACGTCTTAGCTTTGCTCTTGCCTCCTCCTTGGCATTTTCTGGGTAAAACTACCTCTTAAGTTCTCTCTTGAACTCACCCCATGTACTTATGGTACATGTCCCCTTTTCAATGTCTCCATATCTCCTTCTCTACCATACCATTGCGGTGTCTTCAAGGTAGAGAGTGGCGCTATTGATCTTACTAGCATCATCCTCAACACCTAGAGCCTTGAAGTATTGCTCCAAGCTCCACAGGAAATTGTCCACCTCCTTCGTATTCCTTTGCCCCTTGAACATCTTAGGCTTTGAAATATTCTCCCTCGAAGGATTGGTGACTACCGTCGGGATTGCAATGCTTCCTCCATGAGCAATTGCCTTCTTGTAGAGGGTTAGCTTGTCCTTGGTCTCCTTCAACTCATTGGAAACCTTGTTGAGTTCATCCTTCATCACATCAATCTCAGATTGATAAGCACCCTTCAAGGACTCCACTTGGCCTAGGAATCTTGAGAGGACTTCATTCAAGGCACCTTGCTTCTCCCCACGGAACTCTTCATGATCACCTTCAAGTTCCTCAATGCGATGTTTATACTCCTCGAACTTCTCCTGCCCCTTGGCTACAACAAGCTCTACTCTTGCTAGCCTATCATTCACGTCGACCAAGACATCCCTTGATTTTAAATGTTTATAATTTTTGGTGGAGAAAAAGAACAATGTGTTTCAAATCTGTTGGTTCAAATCCCATTCAGCTCAACACATTCTTAAACAAATTAAAACAATAATTAACACCAAATATCAAAAACATCACATATTCATGCATCTTCTTCATTTCCTGCACTTTCCTTCATTTTTTCTGCATTTTGTTCATCTTCTTCTTTTATTTTTCTCAATATAACATTTCTAATTTATATCTAACCCATTTCTGACTTCCATTTAACTCAAATCATCCACAAACAATGCCAAAATCCTAGATTAAAACTCAAACATTAAAACTGAAAAAAATTCATGCATCTCCTTCACATTTTTCTACGTTTCTTCTTTCACTTTTTTGCATATTTATTCCCTACACATTCTTCATTTTTCTTCTCAAACTTTCGTTTTAAATCACTTTGCCATATCAGAACATCATCTTACACCTCTTTCTTAACTCTAAACCCATTTTAAAACATCTATAAAAGTACTCGAAATAGAACATATTCTCATACTTTCAAAACAAAGTGCTGCACCCAGTTCTCAATTTTATGTTAAAATTTTGAGACTCTTAACGATAGAATTCAAATTTGGTGTCTTCATGAAAAATGTAGCCATAAGTCTCTAGTTTAATCTAGATCAAGAATCATCTCATTTCTATAACTACAGAACAATTTATGGCTAAAATACAGAAGCTTAATCAGTGGAAATGTTATAACTGCCATTTTCCAGCACCCTCTTCATCACCATTTAGTCTCTCAATCCTTCCTTAAAACAACCCATAAATACCATTAATACATTAAAACAGAACATACATCTATTTATTTCAACATCAACATTACACATATCTCAACTCCTCTATCATGATCATTAAACACTAAGCTATCATCATAAATGCTTCATTTAGCAAAACCATGAAGATTAACAAGCTACTTATTTGATTTCTCTTCAATGTCTTCAAACACAACAAGAAACCCTAACTTCCCATGTCACTGACGTACAGCATCATGGAGGTTGGGAGGTTGGGTCTTTAGTGGGAAATAAAGAAGAGAGCAAGATGGGAGTAGCAAATGAAAGATAAGAGGGCTTGGTTCAAAGTTGGTGAAGGTTGGCAACAAAATTCATGAAGAAGGTGTAGAAGCTTGAAGAAAATGAAGAAGTCACATAGAAGAAGAAGAAAACAAGAAAAAAAAACACCTAATGGTCTTTTAAATTAAAAGCATCGTGAGAGACAAAACAAGGAGAGTCTTTAAAATTAAAATAATAGTGATCTTAAGACATGGCTTGGCAAGTGACACTTGCCACTTGCCACAGGTCCAATTCTTATAAATTTAAACTAGGTTCTTTCATTTAACTAGTCAAATCAAATCTAATTTCTACTCCAATTGTCTCTCAAATTTCATTGACATAATTCAGTAAATCCCAAAATCATTTATAAAAATTTCCACTATCATTTGACTCTTAAAAATCACCTTTCACGTATATAAATCAATTATACCTAGAAATTGTCAATGAATGCATGTACAATTATTTTCATGTGCAAAAAATTCGATATTCACTTGTATGTGCATGTCATATTATGTATTAGCATGAAATGCACTTTCTAATTTCTTAATAATCTCTTATATTTACTATTCTAGCCTCAACATGGGTAATAGGATGTTACATATACAACCATGTATATGTCAATATATAGTAGTATCTCCAAGTATAGACCAATACAAAAAGGGCTCAAGTCCTCGCCCCTTAAAAGAGTTTCATCCTTGAAACTCCTAAGTCAAGGATTCAAATAAATGGGGGTACTGACGTCTTATATCATCTTCAAGTTCCTATGTCATTTCCTTGACCCTGTCGCTTTTCTAAAGAACTTTGACCATGGGAACTTCCTTACTGCGTAACCTCTTTATCTGCCAATCCAGAATCTGGACTGGTTTCACCTCAAAACTTAGGTCTTCTCTTAGCTCCACTGGAGGTGTCTCCAAAATATGAGACAGGTTTGATTCCTATCCAAATCTGATGACAAGTCCAACTGATATGTCACAGTTCCAACGTGCTCTAGGATACAGAAAGGCCCAATATATCAAGGGTTTAGCTTTTGTCAGACGTTGAAATTAGATTATACCTTTCTAAGGGTGATATTCGAAGGAAAACCATATCACCAACTGTAAACTCTAATGATCACTGCCTCTTATCCGCATAACTCTTTTGAAGATCCTGGGCAATTTTCATTTTCTCGTTGATGATCTTTACTTTTTGAGTGATAATTTCTATCAATTTGGCTCCTTTTACTTTAGTTGTACCAACCTCATCCTAGCATAAAGGTATCCTGCACTTCCTCCCATAAAGTGCTTCATACGGTGGCATACTGATACTTGCTTGATAACTATTGTTATAAGCAAATTCTATGAAAAACAAGTGTTGGTCTCAACTCCCTTGGAATTCCATTACACATGCCCTCAGTATATCCTCTAGTTTCTAAATAGTCCTCTCCGACTAAACATCCTTCTAGAGGTGAAAAGCAGTACTAAACTTCAGTTTAGTCCCTAAAGATTCTTGAAATTTCGGCCAAAATCAAGTGGTTAATCTCGGATCCTTATCTAATATTATAGAAACTGGCACCCAATTCAGCTTCACAATCTCATCAATATACAGCTTTGCCAACCTCTCCAACGAGTAGGTTATGTGGATAAGCAGAAAATGAGCAGATTTCGTCAATCTATCCACTATAACCCAAATAGCATCATGACCCTTCGATGTATGAGGTAATCCAATTACAAAATCCATTGTCACATGTTCCCACTTCCATTATGGAATAATCAAAGACTGTAACATACCTGCTAGCTTTTGATGCTCTACCTTTATCTGTTGATAGGGAAGGCATCTCGCCACAAATTCCACTATTTCTCTCTTCATCCCTAGCCACCAATAGCTCTCTCTAAGAGTTCGATACATCTTGGTGTTACATAGATGCATAACATATGCCGAATTATGAGCTTCTTCTAAGATAGCTCGCCTGAGAGCTTGGTCATCTGGTACACAGACTCTATTTCTAAAGACTAACAACCCATCTTCTCTCAGTTGGAACCCCTCATCCTCCTTGGATGGTAATTTCTCTTGAATGACGCTTAAATTGGGGTCGTTGACCTGTGATTTCCTAATCTCATCAAATAGTGTTGGTCGAACTTCAAACCATGCTAGCAGTGTTTTGTTATCCTCAACCACTGAGAGTCCAACCCCAAGGCTCCATATAATCATCAAATGAGTTATATAAGGATTTTGTCTGACAGTCTTTACCAAACAGGACTTCCAACTCAATACATCAGCTACCAAATTTGCATTTACTGGGTGATAGTCAATTACCACGTCAAAATCCTTAATTAATTCCAACCATCTCCTTTGTCTGAGGCTTAGCTCCTTCTGTGTCATTAGATACTTCAACCTCTTGTGATCAGTGTACATATAGCAAGTCTCCCTATAAAGATAGTGTCTATAAATCTTAAATGCAATCACCACTATTGCGAGCTCCAAATCATTAGTAGGATAATTTAATTCGTACTTTTTAAGCTATTTAGAAGCATATATGATCACTCGCCTAGCCTATATAAGTACACAGCCAAATCCCTAACGACTGGCATCACTACATACCTCATACCTAACCCCCTAGGTAGGTAAAGAAAGCACTGGTGCAGAATTCAGTCGCTTCTTCAATTCTTGAAAACTCGCCTCACATTTTTCATACCACTAAAATTTGAACCCTTCCAAGTAAGTTTCAACAAAGGGGCTACAAGCACTGAGAAACTCTCAACAAATCTCTGATAATAACTAGCTAACCCCAGAAAGCTACAGAATTCTGTCACATTCTTGGGCTGTCCCCACTTAAGTATAGCTCTCACTTTTTTGCGAGTCTACATAAATACCTTCTCCTGATACCACATGCCCAAGAAATCCTATCTCCTTCAACCAAAATTCACACTTTAGAAACTTCGCGTACAACTATCTTTTGAGAAGTATTTGTAGCACAATCCGGAGATGTCTAGCGTGCTCCTTTCTATGCTTAGACTAAATTAAAAGGTCATCAATGAAGACTATGAAAAACTGATCTAAATAAGGATGGAACACCCTGTTCATGAGATCCATATATGTTGCAAGTGTGTTTGTCAATCCGAATGGCATCACCAAAAATTCATGGTGTCCATACCTCATCCGAAAAGCAGTCTTGTGTACATCACTTTTAGTAATCTTCAACTAATGGTACAGATCTTAGATCTATTTTTGGGAATACTGTAGATCCTTTCAACTAATCAAATAAATTATTAATCTTGAAGAGTGGATAATTATTTTTGATGATAACCCACCCTATTTAACTGTCGATAATCAACACATAAGCGGATGGTCCAATCCTTCTTTTTGGCAAACAATACTGGTGCTCCTCATGATGAATGACTTGTTCTAATGAAGCCCTTGTCCAATAACTCTTGTAACAGAACCTTCAGCTCTTTCAATTTTATTGGTGTCATATGATATGATGGTATAGATATCAATGTTATCCCCAGGACCAAGTCAATAACAAAATCAAACTCCTGATTAGGTGGCAATCTAGGTAACTCCTTCGAGAAGACATCAGGGAACTCGCATACAATAGGGACATCTCTAAGTTCAATCCTCTGTGCCGAAGTGTTAATCACATGTGCAAAGTATGCCTAGCATCCCCGATGAATCAACTTCTTAGCCTTGGCTACTAATATCAAACAATTCGAGAACACCCGTCGATCACTGATAAATTTAATCGGGACTTCACCTTGAGTGTCAAACTCCACCTCTATCTTATAACAATTAACCCTGTTGTGATGCCTCTCTAGCCAATTAATCCCCAATATCACCTCGAAATCTTAGAGATTGAGGGGAATAAAATCTGCCTTTAACTCAACACCACTGGCCTTTAGCTCACAGGCTGTATATGCTTCATCATAAGCCACTTACTCTCTTAGAGGAGTGATTATAATAAGAGGGGGATCTAACGGCAATGTCCTCGGTGAAGGTTACACTAACAAAGGACCTTTGCATGCCAATATCAATCAAAACTTTAACATCTCTACCGAGAACACACATAACACCCGATAACACTACCTATTAGTAACCACTGGTTCTGCGACTGCTTCAGCGATGTGTTCCCCTAACTCGAATCGCAAAGGTATAACCTTGCAACGACTTCCCTTTTCTCGTCTAACCATGTTATCACTTTAAAATCAAAGAAAAATATTTTGTTCAATAAAATAGATTTGACTAAGCCTAGCTTATCTGATGTCCCTTGCAGCCTAAACAATGTCGACAAGTACTCTCACCAAGGTTGAATTCATCCGACCTTTAAGGACGTTAACTTAACGATCTGAGACTTAACTTCTCGACTAAAGACTGTCGACACCTAGACTCGACTCATAATGTAACATCCCATCACTGATAGGAAGGGTAAGATAGTAATTTGGAATGAGTTAGAAGTGTTTAAAATTGTTTGGCTATATTCATGCATTCATATATGCACGTGAATAGTGAATTTTGCATATGTAATGATTGTACATGCATTCATGACATTTTCCGGTATATTTGCTAATAAATGAAATTGTTATAAAAATTAGATTTTAGTGCTTGAAAATTTAATTGACGTGTATCTTTGTGAGTTTTGTATTTTTGGAGAATTTTAGAAATTTTTATGGAAAATTTTGAGGTATTTTTTCGGACTAGAAAAAATTGTGATTTGGTGATTTCGGTATATTTTGATATTTTGGTAATTTTTTTGAGCTGAAAATATTATTTGGAGACTATTAGTAATATTTTGGAATATTTGGAAATTTTAGAAAATTTTTTAAAAAATTTGGAGTATTTTGGACCAATTACATGATGACATGTGGACTAGTGAGATTGTGACAAGTGGGAGACATGCATTAGTGACATTTGTCAAG
>JAOSBN010000179.1:19815324-19827178 GCA_027563595.1 Erythroxylum suave
CTGGTTTTGATGAAATGAAAAGAGGAAAGTTTTAGTTTCAAATTATTATGATTTTTATACTAATGTTTTATTATGATACCATGTGAGGAGTTAGTTGTGATTGATCGTAGTTCACCCTTATTGTAGGATATGTATCGGAATGACCTGCAGGCGTCCCGATGTACCATGCGGTAAGGGGGTGCTACAAGGAATCTCATTATCATGATCTCATCATGATTTCTTTCATGCTATGTTTTGTATCATGGACTTCATTAATCTGATTTAAGATCAACATCAATTCATATATAAAAAATATCAAATTAATGAAAAATGCCTTTTAGTTTATTAATCAAAATAAAGTTTGTACAAAAGTGCTAAAAGTGATGCCTTTAGCACTACTCTAACAGGAAGAATTTGTTATCGCGACTTTTTAAATGTGACAAGTCATTTAAACAATTTAAATTTTTATAATGAATGATATCTAAATCTAAATAATTTGTTAAAAGCCAAAATTTGGAATGAACTTCAAACCTTTAATTTTTATTAAACTAAGGGGGCACTTGGTTGATGGGTTTGGGAAGGGATTAATGGGTAAGGAATGAAAAGAGAGTGGTTAGTTGTTGATTATCATTATGAGAGCAATATTTTGATATCCCATTTTTGGTGAATCCTGCATACTCTCGATTTGGTAGAGGAATGAAACTCATTTCTTAGTAGTGACTGCTTTTTAAAAAATATTTTCAGTAATAGTTAGTTATTTAAAGAATGAATTCTATTTTAATTAATTATATCTTAATTAATTAATTATATTTTTATTAACTATAATTAATTAATTACATTATTTTAGTTAATTATATTGTAATTAGTTAAAATATAATTAATTAATTAAAATATAATTAATTACAATAGAATTAAAATATAAGCAATTCATTAGTTAAAATATTGTAATTATTTAATATATAAGTAATTAAAATAACATAATTAATTAGTTAATTAAAATATAATAAATTTTTATTTACTAATATATTTTACAGATTGACCACTATTAATGGTAATGAAAATTATTCTTTTTCTTACTCAACTATCATAATTATAATGATAATATTTATTTTTAATTTTTATTATATTTATTTTTATTTTTATTATCATTTTTATGTGCAAACCAACCGTCAACTAAAAATCTTGGAAATAGAGTTTCCTTAAGATTCTTCCACGCGTTGCGTGAATGGGTTAGAGAAGTCTTTTCATAAAAGTTTTGGGCATTTAAAAAAGAAAAGGGCGGCTATGTGGTACGTACGTACAACTTGCAAAACTAATCTCAATCCACAAGATTTGGGTATTAGGTTTTGGTGTCGTTGAAGAAGGGAGAAACAGGATGATCGAGGTGGTTTTGAATGATCGTTTGGGGAAAAAGGTACGAGTGAAATGCAACGAAGACGATACAATCGGCGACTTGAAGAAGCTGGTTGCTGCTCAGACTGGTACTCGCGCCGACAAGATCCGCATTCAGAAGTGGTATAACATCTACAAAGACCATATTACTCTCAAGGACTATGAGATTCACGATGGCATGGGTCTTGAGCTCTACTATAACTAACTTGGTAGTACTCCCTACACTTACGATTCCTTTTTATTTATTTGATTCTCTTTCCATCTTATTAGGGTTTCTGAGGCTTTATTGATTTTGTAAAATAGTCAGCTTGTCATAACTTTTGTGTTTTTAATTGATTACTTATGTCCAATTATGATTAGGTTAGGGTTTGCTGATTATCTTTTGATTGTGGAGATAAAATCATTACACTAGTTTCGTGTTTTAACTATTCGCTATGTTTTGATTCAGGGTAAGGAATATTATGGAAAAGCTTGATGGAAGCAAATAGAATTTATATTAGTTGTTGGATCGTCTTGATGATCTACATGACTACTAAAAGGAGGGATGCTTTCCTTTAATTTGTTGTGCCAAGGCTGATAATGTTAACTTATCGTATATTAAAGTGTTAAAACTTTTATATATAGACCAACTAAAGATAGCTCAAATCTTTTTGAGTTGGATCATATTCTTCATTCATACTCATGTCTTGGAAGAGCAAGAAGTATTCTTAGTTTTTCTCATGAATATCTTATAGTTTTAATGAAGCCATCCTTTTTTTTTTCCAATCCTTTGATGGTTGTGGTTATGGTTGGTATTTGCGATAGTGGAACCATGATTGCTTGGTCAAATGTGAAGGTCTGTACTTCTAATATGGTAATATAGATCCAAAAAATGCAAGTCCCTGGGGAAGTGTTCAGCTCGTTTGGGGAGTTTGTGTGTTAATTTATGGAATTATAGCCATTTGCATTGGGTACATACTAAATGGATTTAGGTGATCCAAATAATTTTGATGCTTCAAGGAATGAGATTATGTCATGCAGCTCAATGACTGTTCAGATGGGAATCTTTACAATTTAACTAACTTTAACAACATCGTACGTATATCTTGTTTGATGAATTGTTTTGTGAGTGGTAACCCTGTACTGACTTATCTTTTGCAAAGTACTCCCTTTTAGCTTCAATTGATTTTACTATTCTATGCAACTGTGGTCTGTATACTGTATGGTGTATCCCTGAAAGAAAGCATCTAATGTTTCGATCTGTCATATTTTCTATATTACATACCCGACTTATGTTGTATTCCACTGTACAAATAATATGTATGCTATTCCTTCTCGAAAGTAAAGCATGCTTGTGTTGGCTGTTTTTATTGCATCTCAAAGCTGATTGAGTTTAATATTTTTTGCTGTTCAAAAGTTGCAAAAGATTGTCAACTGCTTTTGGTTAATTCCTCAATTATCAACTGAAGAACTAAAATGCACTTACATTCTTACCTTTCTTTTTCCATGCAGGGTATTGCAAGGCATTATTCAATAAAAGGATGAGCTCAATAATCGGTGCAAATATGTTTGTTTTGACTTTTAGAAAATGCTAAATACTTGATAATGCTACATGTAATATTGCTAAAGCTGATTGGCGAATTAAGTAGCTCCTTGAACTTTGCTGTTTGCTGATGAAAAATCAATATCTTGTCTAGATATAGTCCTGTTACAGAAATGGAACCAAACGGTCCCTTAGCTGAAAGCATCGTTAGCTTAATTTTTAAGTGGATGTTATCAGTTAAGCTTGGTTGCCTTCGGAACCATTAAGCTATTAAATGTACGTAAATGGCTGCGATTCTCCAATTAGTTGATGGCATTGTGATGAAATGTAAATTGGAAAATTTGCCACATGCCTTCATGTATTTCATTTAGGGAGTGTTGCTTCAACATCACAACGAGCCAGCGTTATATTTTTTTAGTATAATGGGCTATGGTAGACAAATCAGGCAACAGACAAGTATAAGAGAGGCGGCCACTTATGAATCATAAGCTTTCTAAAGTCTGTTTTTCTATTCCAGAACGCTGCAGCAGGATTGAAGTGGTAATAGTTCCGATGCTCAAGTTAATAAAATTAATTTTCTTTTTAGTTTTATTTTTGTTTTCTGAAGGCGTTCTTAGTTTTAGTTTTTTATTTTTAGTTTTTTTAAGTAAAATAATATTTCATTTAATTATTAATAACTCATGATTGTACACTAAATAAAATTTAAAGATATTTTATTAATTAATTAATTAAAATTATTTGTAATTTTTATTAATAATTAATATAATATTAAATTAGCTAATTCATAATTTTATTAATAATAAATATTATTATAATTTAATATTTAATATTTATTTGATAGTAAAGTCTAGTATAAAAATAGAAACATATTTTTTTATGATTTTTATAAGTTATGAAAATTGGAAAGAAAAAAGAAACGAAGCATAAATTAAAAACTTAAAAACAAACAAACGGGCCTAGCATTGAAACAGCTAAATTGGATTATATTAAGTAAAGAAGAAAACATTGGACAGCTTTAAAAAGCTTAGGATAAGTGTTATAAAGGTTTTCCTTTAAGCACTATCTTATGCTAGTTACGTCCAACTTCTTTGCATGGTAATTTCACTTAGATCCATTAAAGCAAAATTCAACTTTTTCTCGTGACAGTCAACTAACCTACTTGTTTTTAAATAATTTATGACCTCAGTGTTTTACTCTCACACTTTTGCAAGAAAACTATGAAAAAACTAAATATTCATAGCAACAATAAGAATAAGAAAGAGATAACTAAAAGTCAACTTTTATTATTTCCCTCAAAGTATATAAAATATGCTCTCTCAGTCTCCCTCCTCTAAGAAGAACAAGGCTCAGATGAATCATTTATAGGCATTTCTAAATGACCAATCTAAATTTCTAATAGAACTCTATTAGCTAAAATCACATTTTGTCATATCTTATCCTTATCAAATTACATCACACTAATCAATAGAATGACACCTCTATCCAATTAGGACTCTATCTAATACGATTAGGTTACATCACAATAATAAGATAAAAGATAACATCTACTTAGGAATGATCTATCTATATCCATAAAGATCTTTATCTTCAGATGATCCTTCCATATAATCTTTATCTCTTAGAGCTAATATTCATCCACTGGGATCTTATCTGTCATATCATCCAAGATCTCCTCATCTCTATCCGTTGATGATGAGTCATCCAAGCCAATAGTACACTAATCTGTCCAATGCTTTCCTATGCCAACTCTATTAGCCATGGTTCGTCCATTTAAACACATATTAAGTCTTTAGTCCTTCTAGACCTAACCTAAGCCAAGTCAGCTTGTACAAGGTTCAAAACTCTCCCAAAACTCGCAGCATGCTTAATTTACTTACTAAGTTACCTTGGAACTCTCGAATATTTTTGTCATACGTGTGATCCAGCTAACCTTCCATCTAATGTCAATCTCAAGCCTTCTTTTGGTCTCATATATGAATCTTACATCTTGTCAAAGATTTTTGCCAATATGCACCAATGCATGTTGTTATCGCATTTGGAAGGTCTTTCACATTCTACCTCCTAATCTCCGTTTGTGCCCAGCCCTACAAGCTGTTTATGAAGTTAAACAACTTGTCTTCATTCGACATGTTCTACACTTTCAACATCAAAGATGTGAATTTCCTTACATACTCCCGCACCGAGTTCTCTTGCTTCAACCTTTTCAAAGCTTTCCTCATAGCCTTAAAGTATTGTTAGGGAGGAACTGATACGTTAGCTCTTTTTTCATCTTCTCCTAAGTGTCAATAGGAGTTCTACCCCCATATGATGTTCCGAAAAAACAACTTTGTCGTTGCAAAGTATTGCTCCATGTCCCACAAGAAATTTTTGAGCTCATTGGCACTCTGCTTGTTGTTGAAAATTTGTGGCTCTCACACCTTCTTTAAAGTGCTTTCAACACATCCAACATTTTGTGTTGCAATGACACACCTTAGGATCATGATCTCGAATCTAGAATCCTCTTGTGCCTTCATCAACTTTGCCATTTGATATTGTAACTGTTGTATTCGTGCCTTCAACATCTCGAATAGAGTATTATAAGATGTCATTTCTTCCTCCCCTTGAGGAATCAGCCCAATGAGCACTTCCACTCAATTAACATGCTCTATTAAATTGCTGCCTCCCGCTATATCAAAATTTGGCTCTGATACAAGTTGTTACAAAGATTTTCCTTCAAACACCAATTTATCCGCTAGTTGCACCAACCCTTTTACACGAAAATCTCACTTAGGTATATTAAAGCAAGATTCAATCTTTTCTCCTTATCGTTAACCAACCTACTTGTTCTCAAACCCCTCACGACCCTCATAGTATTTCATTCTCACACCCTTGTAGGAAAACTACGAAAGAACTAAATATTCATGGCAATAATAACACGAAAGAGATACAACCAAAAGCCAACCTTTATTACTTCCCTCGAAGTATATAAAGGATGCTCTCACAGTCTCCCTCTCTTTGAGAAAAGGATGGCTTAAATGAGCTATTTATAAGTACCTTTAGAAGACCAAGTTACAATCTTATTAAAACTCGACTAGCTAAGGTCACATCTTATCATATCTTATTCTTATCAAATTACATCACACCAACCAATTGAATAACATCCCCATCCAATTAGCACTCTATCTAGTAGTATTAAGTTACATCACAATAATAAGATAAAAGATAACATGTACCTAGGAATGATCTATCCATATCTACAAAGATCTCCTCTATCTTCAAATGATCCTTCCACATGATCTTTATCTCTTAGAGTTGATGTTCATCCATTGTGATCTTATGCACCATATTATACAAGATCTCCTCATCTTTATATGTTGATGATGAGTCATCCAAGGCAATAGCACACTTGTCTATCCAATGCTTTCCCACTTATCCGTCCAATGCTTTCCCATGCTAACTCTAGTAGTCATAGTCCATCCATTTGGGTACACACTAAGTTCGTAGTCCTTCAAAAACCTAGCCTTAGCTAAGTCAACTCGAACAAGGTCCGAAATTCTCCCAAAACTCACACTATGCTTGATCTACTTGCTAAGTTATCTCAGAACTCTCACATATTTCCATCGTGCATCTGATCCAGCTAACCTTCCACCTAATGTCCATCTCAAGCCTTCTTTTGATCTTACATCCAAATCTTGCATCTTGACGAAGATTTCCGCCAATGTGCACCAATGCATGCCAACACTTGACATTACCCTTTTTCGACCTTGCCTTATTGCAAGTCTTGGCCTTGTTCTATTATTCCACGTGCCAAATATAAGACTCGCCAATGCCCATACAATTCTACTATCTAGGACTTAGGGGTCTAACAATAGGCCACAAACAGGTGTACATATATTAATGAGCCTATTTGCCTCTTAATACTGTCATTTTTATATTGAGTGAAGATATCATATTTGTGTGTGATTTGTATTGCTATTTTCTTTAACTTATACTTTTTTCCCCGCGACATATTCTTTAGGGCTAAATATATTGTGCTTTCTTACGTGTAGCCTTCTTTTTGCTTATTTAAAATTTAAGAATTATTAAGTATTCTTCTAATTTTTTGGTTAATTATTTTTGACGTTAGTAATTTGTATGTTTTACAAGTGTCATAACGATATATTAACATTATTTAAATAGAAGGAAATAACTTTTTACATAAAGCTGTATTTAAAATAACTCTTGAATTTCATTTGGTTAAGAGGGTAAATTTGATCATAATATTAATTTTTAAATATAAAATAGATCTTAACATTTTATAGTGTTTAAAATAGAACCCAATATTTTAAAATAGTCTAAATTGGGTTTTTATAGAAAAATAAATAAATAAAGATATAACTATCAAAATTTTAATATGTTATTGACAACATGATAAAAAGATATTAATTTTGTGACATCCCATTACCTATGGGAAGGTTAGAATAGTAAATAGGAGTGTTCAGTGAGAGGTAAGAGATGCATTTTTATGTTCGTGCATAATATGACATGCTCACACAAGTGAATAGTGAACTTTTCTGTACATGAAATTAAATGTACATGCATTCATGAATAATTACGGGTATAATTGGATTGAATTGTGAATTTTTGAGAATTATGAATTTTTCCACATTGGAAATATTATTGCTTAGTAGAATTGTGAGATTTATGAATTTTGGTGAACTTAAGACTTATGTTTGTAATTTATAGAGTATTTTGGAAAATAGGAAAAAGAAGAATAAAAATCAAATGAAGATTTGAAGATAGTTGGATTGTAAAGATGAGAGTTAAAGGGAGTTAGTTCAAAAGAAACTAAGTCAGAACTTAGACCTTAGGAAAGTGACAAGTGTAAAGATGCTTTTATGATGTGCTAGAAGTTGGAGTAATTCGAGAGTTAAAAAATGGTTGGTACTATTCCTAAGTTCTTTCCTTGTGATCATCTTCTCCAAATTTCTTCCCATACACAGAGTTCTCCATCAAACTCCTTTTAAGAGTTAACTCTGATCCTTCATATCCCTCATCATTTCCTTTACTCCTAAAGTGTTTCTTCTGCCTTAAGAAAAACCAGAAGTTGGTTAGTGTTCACTCACAGAGGAGTACGTGATTTGGCATTAAATTAAGGCTTTGGGGATAGTTGAAAATCTTGGAGTTTGTCAACAAGAAGGTAGTGAATAAATTCTTTATAATTGGAGATTTTGAAATAATTTGATGAGTTACTGTCATCTGCGTGAACATGGCATTCATATAATTATATTCTTGAACACTGTGTTAAGGGGATGAAAATTTGGGGATTTAGTGTTATTTGAGTTTTGATGGATTATCAGTGATCAAGTGTTGTGGAAACGATTCTTAGAGTTGAAATAGAAATAAAATGATGAATAAGATTAGTGTAGAGAGATAGATATGGAAAGGTAATGTGCTCTGTTTCTTCACTGAGCATGTATGAATACTTAGGTATTTATATGAGAGTTGATGATAACTTAGAGATGTCTAGGAGCATAGACGTTTCGTTTGTAAAGACATATCGTCTATGTTTTATTGTCTGTGGTTGACTACTTTATCGTCTGTGTTGACCACTTTGCGTCTATGTTTTATCGTCTATGGTTGACTATTTTATCGTATGTGTTGACTACTTTGCGTCTGTGATTTATTGTCTGTGGTTGACTATTTTATCGTCTGTGTTGACCACTTTACGTCTGTGTTTTATCGTTTGTGTTTCCTCGCTTCTGTGTTATGACGTCATCACAGATGATATGCTTCGCCTGTTTTTCGGACACTTTGTCTATGGTTTGCCTACCTTCTGTGTTTGACTTTTATCGTCCGTGTTTGAATCCTTATCGTCTATGTTTTGGCACTTCGTATATGTTTTGCCTACCATCTGTGTTTGACTTTTATTGTTTGTGTTTGACTCCTTATCGTCTATGTTTTGGCACTTCGTCTATGTTTTGCCTACCTTTTGTATTTGACTTTTATCGTTTGTGTTTGACCTCTCATCATCTGCCTTTTTGCATTTCATCTACCTTTTGCTTCTGTCTATGTTTTGCTTTCATCCATATTTTACTATCATCTGTCTTTTGAATTTTGTCTGCCTTTGAGATTCCATCTACCTTTAGACACTTCGTCTGTCTTTTGGCGTATCATCTGCATTTTGCTTTCGTCTGTGTTTCACTTCGTCTGCCTTTGATATTTCGTCTGCCTTTAGCCATCGTCTGTGTTTTGAAGATTTGTCTACTTTCTGCTTATAAGACCAAATTATATAAATCACACTTTCGGATTTAATGTGAATAGTAGACTCGAAAGTCAGAGTTTGAGGAGAAATATGAAATGACTTATTAGGTTATAGAATTGGATTCAAATGGGTTGTTGAGGTATAAACCCTACAAACAATGCTAGTTAAGTGAGATTCGATATTTGGCTGTGGTTGTGATAACCTAGATGGAAGGATACCCGGGATAGTCATGAACATGCATTGTACTTAATTCATTCCATATATGTGCATTGATGAACACGCAAAATTGTACAGATTATGATATATGTGTGTATTATTTTGTTATAGCGGAACAGTTGGAACGTCAACTTCCAGACATTGTCAGCTCTTCCAGACATTAGCTTCGGGAGTAACTTGTGAGTAACCTAGACGGTCTTCCTTAATTTCTGGTTGTTTAAATTCTGTTGAAATGACTGAATGAATGTGACTTGAATGTTGATTCCGGACATGGAGGTCGGATGACTGTGATATCGGATTAAGATATCGAGATGCTACTTGTTTGTGAATGAGATGAAATAAATGTGCATCTGATATGAAATTATCATTGATTCTCAACAAAATATGAATGCCGGACTTAGGTCCGATGACTCTGAAATTTTGTCTAAACATTTATATAAGATTGTGATATATGGGATGTGCAGAAATTGTTGCATTTCATAAAGCATGCTCAGATAAAGGCGTTGTGACTTGAGTTGCCATTATAAAGCGCTTCCACATAGAGCTTAGCTCTGGATTTTTCTAATTTGGCACGTAGAGCTATGCTCTGTGATTCTGTCTGATTGAGTCCTAAAGGCCAATATTTGTGTAAGTCTGTGATAGGCACTCGGTTACAACAATAAGAAAGAAACTGAGTCTCATGTGCATTGTTGATACATGATATGAATGACTATAAAGTGTTAAATGTTCAATGTGACATGATTTATTAGGTGTATGTGATCCAATGTGAATATATGTTATGTGAAAGAATGTGATGCATGAATTAAGTGAACCATCGATGATGGTTACCTCATTGAGTTCGCAAAACTCACCAAAATTGCAACGTTTACATTTATCAGCATACAATTTACATGTTTTTTCCTCAGACATTTTTGTTATGTGGCTAAGATCAGTAAAAACTCCTTAACCGTGTTTGATGGTATCCAATATACAGCTACTTCCAGGGAACTCTTGATCTCTTATACATACGCCTTGGAGTTTTCTCACTTCATTTTTACCTCTATTTTTTTTTATCTCCCAATATATCCAATTCAGATACTAGACGACCCAACATTTTATTTGTTCAAGCTAAGATTCACTCTTATTGAACTTGGCGTATAATTGTTTCTACGTTCATGATATGTAAGAAGTACCTCAAATATTCAAAATATTTTCCTCAACTTTTCAAACACATCAAATATATCATCTATGATCATAGTCACTAATTGATCCAAACAAAATTGGGACACTTTATTCTTCAATACCATAATACTATTGGGGGCATTGTTAACTCAAACAAAGATTGCCAAAATTCAACGTGCCCATTTTTACTTCTCGTGTGCCCATTTTTAGTTCTCGTAATTCCTTAAGTACTAATTCCTCAATGAGGTAATATCATCACATGTTATTATCAGTTTTCCCAATTGACTTCTTTTCTCGAATGATTTTCTCCATTAATTCGATTTCCTCTGATTTCATATGGATTTATTCTAATGCCTGCTCATTCGTTCTAGTTTCTCCACATATTTCAATTTAATTGCAAAATTAACTTCCTATGTTGGTAACACAGTCATCAGATCTGATTTTTATCTCTTATACTTAATATCACCTCAAATTTAAGAATCCATTTACTTAGTTGGATATTTTACATTAATAAAAATGTTTGCTCTCTCAGTAGCATATTCAACATCATATCCTTGAGTCTCCGTTAGGATTAGGACTCCAATATTCACTTTTGATTCATTACAAATTTAGTTCTGATTTGTTCTTTCATTAATCATCCTTAAAATAAACTATATGGTTTACGTAACCTAATTCGGTGAAATTGTTCTTTGAAAGAAGATTTCTTGCTACTATCATCTATACTATTTTTGTAACCTTATCAATCCATTATTATCATCATTGCTGATCAAACATTCTTGGTAATCTCAAGGTGAATAATTTATGTCATAACTTATATGATAAGAATATCCTTTCTGATAAGGCTCAGTAAAGCACTAAGTAATTCATTTACTCTAATACCTTGGTATATATCATCAAGATCATCCCATCTATTCCAGGGATGTCTTTATAAGACAATTCACCAATTAATAACTTTTATTCAGAATACCTTAATCTTATTTGATTCAGGAAAACAATTCTTCTTTTGTATCTATCCTCAATCGTGGGGACTATGCCACGATCGTGCCCTTCATCTTTTTCAAAAAATTCATCACCCACAGTAACATCATTAAAAACCTCAATCTATCATCTATTGATCACTATTAGCGCTTTCATGTATTACTTTAATTCATCTTAGACTTTGAACCATGGGAACTATGACTAACAATATTCAATAAGTCTTAGATTGCTTCTTATATTACCCTACACATATAATATATGTGTGCCCAATATTCTCACTTGTCATGATAATCCCATTATCAAATCTGTACTCATGATAACAAATTAACTTAACTTTGGGGCTTTGGTTATCTCTTTCTCATTCTTGCATAAAATCCTATCTT
>JAOSBN010000179.1:19830509-19846251 GCA_027563595.1 Erythroxylum suave
TTTGTGATTGATCCGGACAAATTTTGTTCAGCTTTACCTGATAGTCGACTAGTCGAGGTGTTATAGTTGACTAGTACCAACGTTTTTCCTGCAGGTTTCATCTCCGCTCTTCGAATAGTCGACTAGTGCAATGTTAGTCACTTAGTCCATTAAAACACCTTATAGGTCTGTTGTTTATTAGTCGACTTGCAATATGTTGGTCGACTTATCTTGGCACGAACTGACAAATCTGATATTATTAGTTGACTTGCCACATTATAGTCGACTAGTGAAGACTCCAACGGATGGATTTAATAGAATCTTCCCATAATCTTCAATATTGAATGTCTCTAGCACATTGAAGGTAATTTCCATCTTGATTTCACACTGATTTATCTGCTATCTTGATTTGCACAAGTCTTTTATTTGAATTACAACACCTGAAAGAGTTTCTTAATCAATTCTATACATTTTATTATTATCAAAACATAAAGGGATTTAATTTGTCAACGACCATTGGTCCAACACAATGGCCCCTAGATGATCATAAGAGACTTCAACAGTATCATCTACAATTATGAAGTAATTGAGAATGTTTACTTTAGCAATCAAAATGGAGACTAAAAGGAGTGCATCTTTAATATATAGCTAAATTTTCATGGTAATTTCTATACTTGGAATAATAAACAATAAGGTGACTAGAACATTATGAAAAAATAAATAGAATTATTATTAATGAGGAATGGTCGAGTTCTTTTCCTTTAAGCACAGTCCATTTTTGGTAATATGAGATTCTCTGACCATTTTCCTATAATTGTCTAAAACATTAATATCCAACTACCCTAAAAATCTCCATTTTTAATAACTACCTTATAGAGGTGGAAGGATTCAAAGAAGTTGTGAAGAGAGGTACCTCTAAAGAAGTAAGTGGATTTTATTCTTAAAGGTGTATGAGGACCCTAGGGATGGTGAAAAAGGAGGTTAAAAAGCTCAAACAAGGTAGATTCAGTAACATCCAGCAAAATATAGCATTAACAAAAATTCAATTTTTAGAATTTGGAATCTTCTCTACCTTAATCTTAGGAATACTATGCTCCTAAGCAGAGAGAAATAAGCATTAACAGATTATTTCCAATCTATTGAGGTTCATACTTCCCTACTTAAACAGAGAGCAAAAATCATATGGCTTAGCGAAACAAAAATACTACATTCTTCCATAAATCAATCGAGTCCAGAAAGAATAACAATATAATCTCTACTATATAAAAGCAAAATAGGTCAGTAATATGTAGCCAAGATGAGATGAGAGAGGATGTGTTTAACTTCTACAAAAGTGCCTTGGCTCACAAGCTAGAAGCTTCTCTTCCACTCACCTCTTAAGAGAATTCATTGCCAACCAATACTTTTAAAAGGACTTGAGCTTATTATGCAAACCAAAAATTATGGAAGAGGTTGAAATAATAGTATTCCAATTAAATCCATATAAATACCAGGTGCGGTCGTGATGGGTTGAATGCTTTTTTTTTTTCAAAAGACATTGCCTTGGATAAAGGAGGGGGTTGTGGATGTTGTCCTAGAATTCTTTAGAAAGGGACACTATTAAGAGAAATTAGCATAATCTATAACGCTCTTGTCCTTAAGGTCCTAAACCCACGTACAATTATAGATTATAAACTTATATCGTGTTGCAATATATATAAGGTTATATCTGAAATCCTTACTACAAGGCTAAAATCAATGTTGGATGAGATTATAAATAGAGCTTAAGGAACATTCCTCCATAATAGATTGAAAAGAGATAAGATATTAATAGCCCAATAAATTTTTAGAACTTACGGTAGGAACAATGTTCCTTTAAATTTCACAATAAATGTTGGTTTCCATAATCCATTTGACTCCACATATTGGGATTTCATTATCCAGATGCTAGAGACCTTTGTCTTTCCCAATATCTTTATAAAATGGATTAAACAATGCATCACAACAAACTTTTTTGTGTAACTATCATTGGTTTTCCTATTAGGAAAAGAAATGAGACAAATTGACCCATTGTCTCCACACTTCATCTTATACATTAAGTCTCTCATAAGGCTAATTTCTCTTAATATTATTAAAGGTTTAATATTTGAATATCACAATAAATGCTAAAAACTCAAGATGTTCAATATATAGTTTAGTGATGATCTCGTCTTGTTTTGCAAGGCAAGGGACAAGTCTTTATCCCTACTTATGTCCTATCTTTAGCTCTTTAAAGTACTATCAGGTCTATCTATTAATTATGAACATATCCACTTAATCATATATGCAAGTGAGAAGTATTTATCAAACCGGTTTACAACCATACCTAGGGTATAATGCAAGGACCACCCCTTTACCTACATGAGGCTTCTTATTTCTACTAAGAGGTTAAGTTATAGAGGATGCATCCCACTGTTAGAAAAGATCCAAAAAAGGATCTCTATTTAGAGTACTAAGGTTCTATCTTTTGCAAGTAGGCTAGCTCTTATGAATTCAGTCCTTTTATCCTTACGCACTTACTAGTCATCAGATATATTTCTATTTAAAGGAATTATCAAGGACATTAAGAGGCTATCCAAGAAATTCTTATAGATTAAAGCAACTGCCTCAAGGACTCACTATAAAGTCAGCTAGGATATTATGTGTTAACCTAAATCTACAAGTGAATTAGGGATTCAATCTCTGAAAACCTCTAACAAGCTACTATTATGTAAAAGGCTATAGAGAATTCTATTAAATATTAAAGCACCTAGGCGAAATGGATTCACATGTACTTTTTAAAAGGTAAAAGATTTGCAATGCAAACGTTTTTTAATTTACGAACCAGTTGCTAAAATCAAGGGATACACTTCAATCTATCATCATCTGTAAAGTAGCGGATAGGAAATTGGCATATTTTGGCATGATAATTGGTGCATAGATGATCCTCTAGCTCACCATCCCATAATGCAGCCCCTAATCCATTAGTACCTTATAGATACCAAAGTAGGGCAATGGGGAGTGGTAGGCTAAGTTCCAAAGTCCTGTTAGGAATCCAACTCCCTAGAAATCACCTAATTCAAGTATTACAAGGAATTATATTTAGAGAAAACAACATTCAGGGAGGTTTGCAAACTCATCTTATAGGAATATACTAATTCGTTATCTTTCTAAACACCCTTGGGCTGATATTAATTAGGAAAAGAAATTGTTACATAAAGTATTAAACTTCCTCTAACCGGCAGCTATATATAAGCTCCTAACTATGGATAATCTGTCATCCCTTAGCATTCCAAATAGATGCGCCCTCTACCAATTATATTCAAAATCCTTGGAGCATTTGTTCTTTATACGTAATTGCTTCAGGTTTGGTTGTGTGTAAGTTTTAATTATTAACCCTCAATAATCTGCAAGCGCATGGTTGGTTATTGTAGTAACAAAGGTGTCGATCCCATGAGTAGGGAACTAATCTAGTCTTAAGAGTTAATGTGAGAAACAAATAATAGAAATTTAAGATGCAAAGAAACTAATAAGAGAATTTAATTTATTCAACCAAATTAAGAATCGAACATGAAAATACTAATAGTTAAGCAATTTGCAACACACCCAAGAATCAATCAAAGGAAATTACTAATTAAGGGAAAGGGAATTTTACCTATCCTTAATGCTAACCTAACTGATTATGAATTATTGGATTGTTGGTTCTAGACTTTCCTAGGGTTGATTACTCTCTCTCAAGTTATAACGATTAAACCTAAATCATAAACCCTAATCAAATAATGGAGGTTGCAATCTCTCAACTCGCAACCTATCTACAACCCTAATTAGTTCTGAAGTTCTTTATTAAACTATCGGAAACCTATACAAGATCTCTCTTCATATAAATTCTCGATCTAATTTTATTCTAGTTTCTATTAAATCACCTAACTCTCGTTAGTCCACTTTAATCGTTTTTCATTTGATTCACCCTCTCAGTTTATTGTCAAATTATGGAATAATAAGATCAAACCACAATAATATCCAATAAACATATAAATAATAAGATTCTCATTAATTCAAGAATAAAATTCCGAATGTGAGTTTAGAACATCCTCGACGTTCTAGATCCTATCATCTACTGTTCAATCTAATTCTATACAATAATAAAATTAAAAAGAATAGGAAATACAATCTAAAATGGATGGTGGGAGGTAGCAACGTCGGGAAACCTCCTGATCCTAGAAGTACTTCGAGTTAGCTTCTTCTCCTCTTCCCTCTCTTCCTTCCTCTCTTCCTCTATCTCTTGATGATCTCTCTCTACGGTTTCTCAAGGTGGCTGATGCAAAAGCTCGTTTCTATGCCTCTTTTTGTTCTTTTTATATCCTATTATGTTTTAGGTAACCCTAGGGTTTTTGGGGATCCGATAGGTCCAAAAAACCTTCGAAACTTAACCTTCATAAGTGTCTGCATGTCTACTCGATGTAGGCCATGATTGTGACTCACGTTTGAGCCTTCTATCACGATCATGGCATGCAGGCCACGATCGTGGGCCTTTCCCTGGGCTTCTATCATAATCATAGCTTGACATGCCACGATCGTGGGCCATTGTTTTGGCCCGAATGTCTCCAAAACTCCTCCGTTCTTTGATGTTGACCCTAAAACACTAACAAACATATCAAGGTACCTCAAAAACTAACCTATAAAACACTTAAAACAAAAATAATTAACAAACTAACACAATTCTAACCTAACATACTAAATGATTGAATTAACAGCTAAACACATATCAAAATATTCCCTAAAACATGACACAGTTTACACTTATCAGTTATTAATTTAAAGTTATATAGAAAGCAATTCAATCCATATGTCATTATGGTATATTTAGCCACGAATCGTCCTTGATAGTATTGTTTCCTCAATCTAACTAGAATTGAAAACATGTAGCATAGTAACTCGAGGTTACATAATGTATACCATTTGTTTTGAAAGAAACTTAAGAATCTTCAAGGGCTTAGCTAGAACAAATGATTAGGTAATAATAGAGCTTAAGACTTGGTTAAGGGAGCAGTTATCACTTTAAAACATTCAAAGATAAATGACTGGAACAGTGGCATTAAGTGCTCCACACCTCTTACAACACTTTAAGCTATAATGGCTTGATATAGACTAGGAATTTAGTGTAATCACTTACATAAGTTAAGCCTATAGGAATTTTGGCTCAAACTTCTTTTTAACATTTGTAACACTTTTGGGGCATTTATTTATTTTAATTCTTTTCAAAAGATCTATGAAATAATTACTATATAATTAAAATTAAGATATCTCATAATTATAAGATTCAATTTGTATTTATGGATTACTCCTAAATTATTTTTAGTTGTAGTTCTATTTAGATAGGATATTAATCAAATAATAATACTAGCACATATTATATTTCTTTCTTATGAAGAAAATCTTTGATCTCCTAAATTAAAGTATGAAAATAGTTAAATAAACATGTATGTGGTTATTAGAGAATAAGTTCTTTAAACTTACCTAATTATAAGGATCCTAAATGGAATATTGCTTAAGTGTCTATAGATCTTCTCATTATGATGATTACATAATTGATCCTTAGACATGAGATTACCAAGTTAATTCATATGAGAATTACTATATTTTGATACTACTTATGACCTTTCTATTTAGAGTAACTCAGTCAATAACACTTGGATATAGTATTAACTATATAATGATAGTTAAGTAAGTCGATAGATAATTTATCACTTTAAAGTAATTAGGAAAAGTGTTCCTCTTTTCTTAATTAGTTGTAATTTAAATTTTATGGCCAGAGTGAGTTCAAATTTGAAAGGTATTTTCAAATATCAATTATAAATTAATTACTAGTTAACAAAAATGAACATGATTGAATTTAAATAGATTCGACACTTATTTCATACTCTATAGCCAATTAGAACATTTGATGACGAAAGAACTAAATTATACTTTATAATCATGCATAGATAAATTGAGTCAAACCACTTTGAGATTCTTAATATTTAGGTGGTCATGACATGTTGTTAGATGTCATTATTAATCTATAATTATAAATTATTTAATTAAAAAATTAAAGTACTGTAATTTATAATTATTGAAACATATTATAAACATAATGTATCATACATAAAGAGTAATTTAAAAGAGAAAATTCAATTTAAATTCAATTGGACTTAATTCTAAAGTTTAAGAAACTTTAGGAATCAAATATAAGATATATGATTATATTAAAATTAAATTATAGTTAGAATTTAATTATAATTAGAAATTTAATTTTAATTGGAAAGGAATCCTAGAGATTTTTGTCTTGAAAATGGGAAAAAAGATATTAAGGAGCTACCATTCCTTTTTTCTCTTTCACAACATTTGAATTCTTTTTCTTTGCTCTGTAGATACCTTGATAAGCTAGACATATAAACAACTTATGGTTGAGAGTTCAAAAAGAAAAGTTCCATAAGATTTCAAATTAGGTATGTTTTAACCCTTTAATGTCTGATTATTTTTTTTAAGTTATTCAATTAAAGAGATAAGACTAGGAAACTATAAATTTATTTTTCACAGCATTCGTGATTCAATCATAGTTAGTTTTCCAATAGTAGTATCAGAGCCTCATGTAATTATTTAACTCGATTAAAATTGCTTGATTATTATTAATTTGGTAAGTTTTAAGGCTTGACAATATGTTGCATTAATTTACTTAATACTGATTAAGGCATAATTAATAAGGATTTTGCTTTTGATTGTTGAAACAAAAAATAATGCATGTCCCCTAACTTTAAGTCTTTGGACACACTTTGGTTGAAGTTTGTCATGTTTGTTCTACCTCTAGAATGATTTTATTGTATGATCTGTAATATTTCTAGAGAACTTTCTACATATCCCTTATTTTTCTTAATTGTTGTTTCTTGAAAATTAATCATATATCCCTAAGGTTAAGTTTTCGAAATTTTGATTGAAGTTTCAGATTGCTTTAGGTGTTTAATTGTGTTATGTGTTGTCTCTGCCAATGATGATACTAATTATTAGTGCATTAGCCTCCTTCGTCGCTAGAGGCAACAATTAGCTGATGGAGCTGGTGTTGATAGTCACCACAGGCTAAGGCAAAAATCACCCTTAAAGGAAGAGTCTAATCGCTAAATGATGGGGTAAAGAAGAACATCAATTAGATAAAGAAGCGTCAACACAAATGGAGGAAAAGGAAATTGTCTAATGCATCAGAAAAATGTTAGTGTGCTAAATTGGTTCCCTTGTTTTTTTTTTAAAAAATGTTTTAAGCCATTTATTTAAATTAAATTACTTTAATTAAGATTAAATTAGTATAAATTCCTAATAAATATAGGAAAGTATTCTCTATTTGTTTGAAAATTATATTAAAAGGTTAAATTTTATTATGTGTATTCAAGAGTTGGATTATTGAATAAAATTAGTTATCAAAATCAGGCAAAATTTTAAAAGATTATCTTTCATAATTTGATTATATCATATATAATTAGTATAATGAGATCATATTAATTACAATAAGATCTAAAATTTTTATTTTCAATTAAATATGAAGTACACGTTTAGAACATAATTATTGCCTTTCATTATTTAAGAATAAAATCAAAGCTTTATTTATTGTAAGGCCTTGGTGACTTAAGTTCCTTTTAATTTGAATATATTTTATCTTAAATTAATTGGTCTTACTTAGCTAAATTTATACTATTTATGTGAACAACTTATGATCATATGAATTTAGTATATTGTATGTTAAAAATAATATACTAATTTATCATACTTGTAAATCTTTATTTATATTTAAAATAATATTCAATGTTATTTAATTCTAGTTTTACTAAAATTATGATTTGATTATATTTATTAATTTATATGATAGTAAATAAAATCCTTTATTACATTTCATTTATTATTTTAGTTCTTATTTCTATTTATGATTAGTATTGATATAAATAACTAATAATTAGTTTGATGCAAGGTTATGAATAATGTACAAAATATATTTTGGCAAAGAGTTGTCACCTAATAGATCTAGGAGTCACTTATGATGTGATCGATGAGAATGTTATGTACCTAATTTAAATTAAGTTGGTTTATTCAATAACTCATTATCAACTAAATTTGAATAAGATTCTAACTCACTAGAAAGATTAAAGTAATTTTTAATAAAATAGTAGAGTAACTACATATTTATTAAAGTTCTTGTTTTCTTTTCTATGACAAAATCATACTTGCATTGTGTCTTATGTTGCTCTTTAAAATGAGTAACAATGTGTCTCTGAGGAGTAATATCTTAGATGCTAGCAAGCTTTATTGAAACTAACTTCTTGAACTAGTTTCGTAACTTAAGAATTATTCTCAGGCAAGAAAAGAAAGTTTATGTTCTTCACATTACAATTATATCAAATCCCAATTTGAATGTCACTAATGAAGCGTGGTAGAGATATTAACATCATATTAATGATTTTGAATAAGGTCAATGTGTGATATTGGTTAGTATATCTATTGAGCTTCAAAGATTACATGAAAACATTGATGCTCCTACCATAATTATGCATGTCAAAGAGTTATTTGGTGCATAAAATAAGGTAGAGAGTTATTAGACTTATAGAGCATTATATCAATGTAAATGGTAGAAGGATCTTTAGTGGAGTCAAATTTACTGAAGATGATTGACTATATGAAAAGATTAGCTAATTATGCTTTGTCATTAACCATGAGTTAAACATTAATTTGGTGCTTTAGTTATCTTACTCTAAGCTTTTCACAATTTATTATAAACTTTTGTGTGAATTAAAAGGATGTGTTATTGCTAAATATTTGTGTTATTGCTAAATATTCTCAAGACTGAAGAGAGATGACATATGAACAATTTTTTTTATTGTTGTTGATTCTTCCAAAAGTCAGAAGAATAAGAACAAAAATAGAAGGCTTCTGCTAAAATAGAAAAGCCAAAAGGTGGTGTTAAGAAGAAGAATGAGAATGATATAGGCACATGTTTTTATTTTGGAGGTGATGGACATTAAAAAAGGAACTACAAAGCTTGTGCCCTTAGTCTGAAGGAAAAGAAGCTTAAGGAAGTTATTTCTTTAGGGATATTTATGATTGAGATTAATCTTTCTACTTATATTCCATATTCTTGGGAATTAGATATATAATGTGGTTCTCATATTTGTAGCAATATATAGATGTTAACAACGATTAGATTATTAACGAAAGGAGAAGTGGAAAAAAGAGTTGGCAATGGAGTAAGAATTATTGCATTAACTATAGGAAATTGTAAATTAGCTTTGCCTTTAGCCTTATACTAGAAAAAGATAATTGTAATTATGTTCAGTTAATTATAAGAAATATTATTTCCATTTGTTATTTAAATTTGGATGGAATTTTCTTTCTTACTAAAAATAAAAGTTCTTCTTTTTTATAAAGATGATGATTATTATCTATCTAGTTTATTACCTAATGTTTTATATAAGTTTTATATAAGTTACATCTTGAAAGCATCTTTAACATATATAGCAAGAAAACAAAATTAAATAACCAAAATCCATCTTATTTATGGCTTTATAAGCTAGGTCATATCAATGAAACTAGAATTATAGAGTTACATAAAGAAGGATATTTTGATCCTTTTGATTATGAATCATATAAAACTTATGAATTTGGATCGTTAGATAAAATGATCAAGCTAAATAAAATATAAAACTTATGAATTTGGATCGTTAGATAAAATGACCAAGCTATCCTTTAGTAGAAAAGGATAGCATGCCAATGAGTTACTAAAACTTGTACATTTAAATATACGGCCCTATATCTACTCACAATAGAGGTAGGTACTCAATATTAGTACATTCTCAATTGATCATTCTATATATGGTTATATGTATTTAATGAAATAAAAGCATCAATTATTTGAAAATTTAAAATAATTTATACTTAAGGTTGGGAAAGAAACTAATAAGATTATTAAACACTTAGATAACAGTGACGTGGCGAGTACTTAGACCATGAGCTTTTTGGTTACTTAAAATAGTGGAATTCTTTCACAATAGACTCCACTTAGAACTCTACAACATAATCAAGTGTCTAAGAGGAGAAATTGTACTTTTATTAGATATGGTACATTCTATGATGAGTAATGCAATCCTTCTTATATTTTTTTTGAGGATATATCATTAAAATGATTTCGTACATTCTTAATAGAGTTCTATATAAATCGATTGATAAAAATCCATATGAGATATTGAATGGTAGTAGATCATCCTTATCATAGATAAAAATATGTTTATATGAAGCATTTAACATCTGATAAGCTTGAATCTAAATAAGATAAATACAAATTTATAGCGCATTTAAAAGAGTTTTGGATTAATTTTACCATCATCTTAATTAAAATGTTATTATCTTAAGACATGTTATATTATTAAAAGCATAATTTATCATTAAAAAAAGTATTGGGAGTTAGTTAGAACTTAAAGAAGTTTAAAAAACACAAATTCACATTTGGATGGAGCATAAACCGTAAGTTGATGCATACAAAGTATTAAAAAAAGACATAGTTTACAATGCACTAGTAATATATGTTGTCCCACCATTAGATTAGATAGGTATATTAAAAAGGAAAAAAATGTTTGCTCACTTTCAAAAAGGTATCATCTAACATTGATTCTTTAAAAATGGCATAAAGTCACGAGATCTTAAACAAAATTCATATATATTATCTAAGTATATAATTTGGTGGAAGCTCTTGATTGTATTATACCGATTGGATGCAAGTGGATTTTTAAAATAAAAATTGACATAGACGATAATGTATACATGTACAAAGTAAGATTAGTGGCTAAAAATTATTTAAAAAACAAGGACTTAATTTTGATTAAACCTTTCACTAATAGTTATACTTAAGTTCATAAGGATCTTATTGGCTATAACCACATATCATATTATATAAACTTTGGAAAATAGATGTTAAACTAACATTTTTCAATAGGAATTTTCTTAAGGATTCATATGTGAAAAAACCTAATTTTTTAATTTAAAAAATTTCCTAATCAAGTATACAAGTTGCAAAAGTTTACTTATGAACTTAAGTAAGCATCTCAAAGCTGGAACATCGAATTTGGTAAGACAATCAAAGAGTTTGATCTTATTAAAAATTTGGATAAATAATGTGTCTATAAGAAGGTTAATTAGAATTTAATCATCTCTCTAATACTATATGTGCATGATATATTGCTACTTAGAAATGACATACCAATGCTTCAAAACGCAGTCATCTTTTTAGTACTATATGTGCATTGTATATTGTTAATTAGAAATGACATACTGATGCTTCAATCTGTAAAGATTTGGTTATCCTAGAACTTCTTTATAAAGGATAAGGGAGAAGCACCCAATATTCAAGGAATAAAGATCAATAGAAGATAGATCAAAGAGGTTACTTAGCTTATCCTAATCTAGATAGATAGACGAAGTTCCAAAGAGGTTGCTTGGCTTATCCTAATTCACATACATAGACAAAGTGCCAAAGGGAATTCCAAAAGGGGACTTTTACCATATAATATGGGATTTCTCTCATATAAAGTATATCTCTAAAGACATAGAAAGAGGGAGATAAAATGAATTATGTTCTATATGTTTCAGCTATTAGATCAATTATGTATGTGATGTTACGTATTAGATTAAATGTCTCATATTCTTTGAGCATATCAAGCAAATTTTAAGCTAGCCCTAGTGATGTTCACTGAATGAATATGAAAAACATCTTCAAGTGCTTAAAAAGAACTAAGGATGTTTTCTTAGTTTATAAAAGAGCTAAACTAAGAGCTCAAGGGTACTCACTTTCTAGTCCAATCCTGTTGATAACAAATCACAGTTAGGGTATATCTTCACTTTAAACGGTGGTATGGTAAGTTGAAAAAGTTCAAAGCAAGTAACTATCACTAATTTTACAACTAATACGGAGTATATTTTAGTGTCAAAAGTAGCAAAAAAGTAATTTGGATCAAAAAGTTCGTCATCAAACTTGGAGTATTTCCTAGAATTATTGAGCTAATATTATTATACTATAACAATAATGGTATCATTGCATAAGTAAAGGAATCTAATTCTCATCAATGGTCTAAATATATTCTCAAAAAGTATCACTTGATTGAGGGGATAGTAGGGAATAATGACATTACATTAAAGTTGGTTCCCAATAAGAATAATCTTGTAGATCCTTTTTATAAGTCATTGTCAAAAAAGAGCAAAATCAATATATGAGTGGATATAGTGTTAGATATATAGTCAATTGGATTTAGTGTATGTGTGATATTGTTAGTTTATATCTTAGTAGCTCATCGGTTAGTTTCAATCTAATGTATGACATTATTATTTTAACTAATAAAGGCACTTTTTACCTTTACTTATTTTGTCAATTATCTTAGATATTTTTAATATTACAGGTAAAATTCTTAGAATAATTATTGTGTAATTGAAATTATAATGAGATCTTAATTATGAGATTCAATTTGCATTTATGTATTATTCCTAAGTAGTTCCTAGTTATTGTTCTATTAAGATGAGATATTTATGGAATGGTAAAATTAGCACACATTATATTTTTTTCTTATAAAGAAAGTAATTGATCTCATAAATTAAAGTGTTGAGATGCTTAAATAAACATGCGGTATTTATTACAATAAGTTCACCAAACTGGCTTGATTACAAGGATCCCAAATTGAATGTTACTTATATGTTTATGATTTTTTTCACTATGATAATTTTATAATTGATCCTTATACTTTGATATTATCAAGGTATCTCATGTTCGAATTACTATGTTTTAATATTATTTATAACCTATTCTATTTAGGATACTCAGTCAATAGTACTTAATCATATTATGAAATATATAGAGATAGTTGAATATGTTAGTAAAAGTTCATTGTAAAGTATTAGGGAGAATGTTCCAATCTTATTAATTAATAATGATTTAAGGAATTTAGTTGCAAAGTATTTGGGAGAATTTTCCAATCTTATTTATTAGTAATGATTTAAGGAATTTTCTAGGCTAGAGTAAATTGAGATTTTAAAAGGTATTTTTAAGTATCAACTATAAATCAATTACTAATTAAAAAGAGTAAACATGATTAAATTTAGATAGGGTAGATACTAATTATGTACACAATTGTACACTATAACCATGTATATATAGGTTTAGTCAAACTACTTTGGTATTCCTAATATTTAGGTAGTTATGACATATTACAAGAAACTTATTATTCAAATTAATAAAGAAATATTTTAATAAATAAAATATTAATTATATAAATAAATAAAATAAAAATTTTACCTTTTGTCAATCAAATTGAAATAATAACTTTATTAATGAACACCTTTTTTAATTACTTAAGAAAATGTTTTTCTTAATTTAAAGGAAGCTAAGTAATTAATTCCAATCTAATTGTAATATAATTAATTTTAATTCTAGAAGACAACTTTTTAAAATTTAAATTAGGAATTAATTTAATTACTAATCTTAATCAAATTAAGAAAATAATTAATTTGTTTAAGAATTGAATTTGAGCTTGAAACTCTTTTAAATTATTTTCAGTAACTAGGTTAAGCTAGGAATACATTATTCCATACTTGAAACAATGTTATTCAGTTTTTAAGATTACATTAATTTTAAAACCAAACGAATTTAATACCAAACTTGGAATACCTTATTAAAGGAATGAAACAACCATAATTTAGCTCTAGGATTACTTTAATCTTATAACTAAATGGGCATTCCATCCTTATAATAGGATATTTCTATTCCCAGACACTCCCTTCTTCTTTAAAGAAACCTTAGAATCCTAAAACATAAGCTGTTGCTGCCACCCATAAGATGTTGTCGGGTTTCTCATTGCCCAATCATAGGTAAACCACCACAACAACCTTTAAGCTAATCTCCTTGTAATGCACATATTGCTTTTTTTAACTACCATCCTCCAAAAGCTACCATTAGTGACATAAAATATCAACAATGATGGGAGCCCCTTATGGTTCTCTTCTCTAACTACAACCGTCAACAGGAGTTCCCTTCCAACAAATCACAAAACTAACACCCAAAATTTTTTTCTAAAAAAAGGCAAACAACACTTACAACACTTAACAAACTACTAGTCACCACCATCTTCTAATTCTTTCCTCCTACTGTAGCATGTCCTTTTCTCTTTGTAATCATTATTGAGTCTTTAATACTGATATTTGTATTAATGAATAAGGAGAGTTCATACTTTAGAGTCATTCATGGGACTTATAGTATTGAAATAGTTTCTTCTTCAGGGAAACTAATAAATAAGAATCTTTTTGTTTATCTACTGAATATCTTCTAGTTTTGTACTTTAAATCATAGACATTTGCCAAGCAGTTTTTGGTTATTAAGAACCAAAATAATTATTGTAAATTGAAATTATACTTTGAATCTCTAAAATTTTAAATCTAATTCTATTTGTAATTAAGGATTATGAGTTCTTTAATATGAACATTTTTATTGTTATTCAAATTCAATTTGATTTAACGATTAAGATTTATATCTAATCTAATTATAATTCTTAGGGTTTTATCTTATATGTTTTGAACTTTTCATATCTAAACAAATACAACTTGTCTTTAACAGATTAGGTTTGTAAATTTTTTTAGAAAATAAAGAATGTCATTACTATGCATAAGACAATGTTTTCTAAGGACTAAACCAAAATGCAACCTCTATAGGAAGCTCATGTAACAATATATGTTATTATGGATTTAAATAAGATAAACAAGTTTAACCTAGTTAGAAGCAGTTTCTATGATTACACACATTCCTAGCTATGAAAAAAAACAAAGCAAGTTAGATCATCAAGAAAATTTTCCAACTTCAAAAGCACTATCTCGTCTTCTTTCCCCGAGATCATGTAAGAGATGATCCTCTCATAAGAGCCAGCTCTCTTTTTCAAAAGATATTGCTTTGACTTACAATATATATCTATCTCATGGAAAGAATTGGAAAAATAATAAGGAAAACATCTTTGAAAGAAGGTTGAACCATTTTATTAAAAAAATGAAAATATTCCATTAACTATAGCTCCTTATTACAAAATATACAAAAGATGAGATAGACTAGGTAGGTAACTTATCTATCTCCAGATTGAACAAAGGTACAAACACTGAAGAAGAGTGTTAAAGAGTCAGAACATGATAGTATGGAACTTTCTAGTGTTTAGAGAAACCAAGGTGTTTTCATGTTTGGTGTTAACATATGATCAACTTTCCTTGCTATTATTGTGGTACAAATTCCTGTCAGAATCTTGGCAGCTAATTGATGCTTATCTTCTTCGACTTATTTATATACACGACAATTCCTTCCTTTTCAAATCATATAGATGGAAGTGATGAAGGCTACCTTAAGAAGGATAGCGTTGGTTCTCCCAGATTTTGTCCTATTTATAAACCAATTCAAAGTGCCATCTGAATCATATATATGGTTCACAGCACCAACCATATATTGGATTGTACTCTAAATATATTTGGAATAATCACATCTGAAAAATAGATGATTTATGTCGTCGTCAGCATTTCAGCAAAGAACACAGCCCTTACCAGATATATTGAACCATCAACAATTATTTTAAAGCTATTTTTGTTGGTTTGTGCCCTACAGTCAATCACTTTAGTTGTAGTTTAGTGACAAATTATTTAAAGGCATTATTTATCTTGTACATTTTTAGATGTATATGAT
>JAOSBN010000179.1:19846351-19857790 GCA_027563595.1 Erythroxylum suave
TCCAAATCGGAGTTAAGAGCAACAAGTTATGACAGTTTAGGTTTAAGTAGTTGGATTTCGGCAACGGGTTCCAACAGTCTGTCGCATGTCGTATGTCACATGTCACACATTGGCATCCATCGCACATCCGTCTATCGTAAGTTATGTTTTTGTTTCTCCATTTCTGTAATGTTAAGTGAAATTTTTGTTAAAAGTTAGATAATGCACGAATATTGTCTATGAATATAAGGTTCTGCACTTAATAATAATTTGTTGTAATATTTTGAAGAGAAGGGATTTGAGATTGAAGTGTGTATTTGAGATTGAAGAGAAGGGATTTGAGATTGAAGTGTGTATATGAGATTGAAGTGTGCATTTAAGATTAAAGAGAAGGAATTTCATATTGAATTGTGTATTTGAGATTATGTATTTGAGATTGAATTGTGTATTTGAGATTATGTATTTGAATTGTGTATTTGAAGAGAAGGGATTTGGTTCAATTTTGATCATTATCCATCCTAACGATAATGACTTTAGGGTTCTTTTGTTCCTAGCTTTTGATTTGAAATCCAGTGAAATTCAATTGCTTTCATCTTGAATTCAAGTTGCATAGCATTGGGGTTCCAACTTATTTGCTGAATTGATTAGGGTATGAATTTGGATATTTTGATTATAGTTTCAATTTGGGGATTTTGATTAAGGTTTGAATAACATCTATAGATTTTTAAGTTTAACCTGATGCTTATTTGACTTTGGGATATGGCTAGACTTGAGTATAATTTTGTTTATATTTTGATATTAAAATTAGGAATGTTATATTATTTTCTTATGTGAAAAATAATATAAAGGAGATAAAATTTAATGGATCATAAATATTTATTTCTATTCCCAGTTTCTTTTTCAATTCTGAATAAATAAAACAAATACAAGAACAAGTTTAATCCACCAAATTCTTTATCGTGAAGTTAGTTGGTGTTTAAAATTACCATAATAGAATGTTTATATGATAAGTTCCTTTCTAGATACCTATTTTAATCATAAGTAATAAATGAGGTAAGTCCATAGAAATTATTTATGAAACATAAGCAATTATAGGACATTCAATAAAGTTTTAATGCATATTAATAATTAATTTACTAATAATAAAATGGTATTAAGAATCCTTAAATTAGGAGACATAGTCGTTATTCTTAAGTTTTGTAGAATCATGTATGTGCAATACTTATATATGATGAAAAACTAGTCAATACTCTCTTCTTCTTTTGCCTTTTCCATTAATTTAATTTAGATTATAGATTATATAAACCTAATCTCTTATAATTCATTTGTATGTAGGGTTATAAATAAGAGTAAACTAATTAAACTAATTAGTTAGAATTTCAGCACTATCATAAAGAAGATTATACAGTAACCATATCACACTCAACAAACTTGTTAAGAAGACCAAGGTCATAAAAGGATAACAAATATACTGGAGGTTTGTAGGTATCTATTTGATCCAATTGTACAACAAAAGAGTAATTACACATTAAAAAAATTATAACATTCTCTCAATTGAGTAAAACTTATTAATTAAGATTTAATATACAATTTTTAGAAATAATTTGAAAACAATTTAATTGTGTCAAATAATAAATTTAATAAGTTTGTATGTAGTTTTAAAAAATTAACATAAAGAACTCAATTTAGTGAATTATTTATACTAAACCATAGTAATTAATATGTTGTAATAAGCACACAAGTCATTATCCTAATATGCTCTAGGCAATGTCTATATAATAAAGGCTACTCTATGTACCAATTTCTGGTATATCAATTAATAACTTTCAACTTTCAAAAATTATATATACAAGTCTCCATAATCATGAGCATAAACAAATTACTAACTAAACTTTAGTAGATGCTAGTATAGCGTGACTTATATCAATGACTCATAAAATCTTAAGTCATATATGATCAAATTATTCCAATCTCAAAACATGATCTATGAGTCGTAGAAAGGACCATTAATCTTATACAGAGGTCAATATCCAAAATATAACTTGCATCATAAAAAGTCATTAACCATAAAGATCAATTATGGAATAGACCATTTCCTTCTATAAAGAAGTTATAGCACATCTAGATAAAAATAGAATCTCATATGTACATGAATTTCAAACATCATTATACAACAAACAAGTGTAAAGTTCACAACTTTATTAATCTTAAGTACTATGAACATATAAGATACAACTCACAAACTACCACTACATCGAAACATCATATGATAACATAATACCTATATTGCGTACTTCTTTAAGAAAAGTTATAAGACTAAGCCCCCTAGTTGATTTCATGGTTAAATTCATTATAATAGAATAGTTAGAGCTTTTCTAAGGCTCAAATCATCTAGCTAATACTGGTAAACTTACTGTTATAAGAGCACCTTTAAGATTAGCATTGACATATCTAATAATCTCTAGAATCATCTACACATCTATAAATCATTAATAATCAATAGTTTTCATTATAAATCACAAGGCTTTCTTCATTGAAACTTAGTATTCATAATCATAATTTTTCAAATACCTATCAAGAACAGTATTTACAAAGGCAATGCTAAGTTTGCTACTTTCTTATGAATATATTAAATTCTTAATAGCATTATTGAAAGGAATATAATTCTTCTATACTTTTCTTGTTTTATTTTTAGGACATTGCTCTTTGCTCAAGTTATCACTTTTGACTATAAAAAATATACCAAGCCTACAATCTTACTTAGGTTGTAGTCCACTTAGGTTGCTAGGTATATCCTTTATCCTCATAATGTAAATTACAACCTTAGATGCTCTATCATACCTTAGTAAACTCAAGATGTGCATAAGTTCACGTAGCTTACATTTTTCACATTCAATGAACCTCAACTTATTATGGCAATAATTCTACAACATTTAAGCTTAATTATTTTAGCTATTAATTTTGTTATAATGAATGAACAATATTAGTTTGTAGGGCATGTATAATAAGCAATATTAGTTTGACTCTGTTTGTTTGTGTTTTTGTAAGCAATAAAGTGAGATGATCTAGGTTTTGATTAAATCTATCTTTTGTTATGCATGTCAAAGTAAACTAGAAGGCATCACTTAATTACATGTTATAGTTACTCAAAATTTTCATCATACTATAAGCCTCCAACACTAGTAATTTAAATGAGTTTTTGCAAATGTCTCCTTCAATATTACCCTACTAAAAGGATTAAATAGGCCGATGAAAGTTTGTTCGTGATCTTACTCCTATAGCTTGATGAACCATATTAGTTTTTGACGATGTATTAGCACAAGTGTATTATATTAAATATTTCATATTTTTTCACAGGGCTTATATTGTGTTGAAGAGCTTCGGTCATCTTTTTTCGTTGTAGTCTGAAGTTGTCCATCCATTCAAGTTAGTCATCCAACTAATATTTACCATATGTATTGCTTTAATAATATAATTATGATACCTTTGGATTTTGTGTGAATACAAAGGGGGTCTTGAATTTGTGTTATTGTTTATAATATTCTTATAATCATTGATGAGCTTTTATGTTCTTCTTGAATAGTCTAAGTATTTATTATATGTGGAATGAGTTTGAAATCAATTGTAGGTCATTAATTTGATCAACTAATTGTAGGTGATTAATTCGATCGATTAATTCTTCGACTTTTATGTGATTCATGCAAACATAGTATTAACATAAGGAATTAATACATTTCATAGACACGACAATTCGTTGCATAATAAACCCCCAGGATGGTATATAGGCTGGAAACCTATGATGTAGTTCCCGTAAGGCTTATCGGTGAAAAATTCCATGAGCCTAGGAGTTATAGTGAGAACTTGTTTTCTTGATTCACAGGTGTAGACAATGCCACATACCATAGTTTTGAAATCAATTGTAGGTGATTAATTTAATTGGTTAATACTTAGGGAATGCATAAAGTTTAGATGTTCTGTAAATGTTGAGGTGCTGTGAAGGATACTAACTATGGAATCACTATTTTAAATTAACAGTTTTACAGAAATGAGTAAAGTTGATAGGTCTTGGATATATAGACGGTTATCATGTAATGGCTTCATTAATCCTAAATTTGTTGAGGGAGTTGAAGCTTTTATTCATTTTGCATGTTCTCAACCTGCATATATGTATGGGCCAAAGATTAGATGTCCATGTAAGAAGTGTAAATACATTTGTTTCCTTCCTATTGATGAAATGAATGGGCATTTTCTGAGAAGAAGATTTGTCCCAAATTATTTTACGTGAACAAGACGTGGGAAATCATTGATTTGTAGCACCTCAAGGGGTAATGAAGCATAAACATTAGTGAGCTTAAATGAGTTTGAAGGAGGGAATTGGATTTAGAATAAATAATATGGAGGCAAATGAAAATTCATACATGCAAATGGTTTATGATGTACCCGGTTATACATTTCAGGAAAATATAGAAAATCTTGAAGAAGAACCCAACCTATAATCCAAACAGTTTTTTGACTTACTACACTCAGCTGACCAATAACTATGGCCAAATTGTGAGACAATGGCTCAATTATCTTCAATTGCTTGTATCTTGAATATAAAGTCTGAAGGGCATATTTCTGCTCATAGTTTTGATAAAATTCTTGAATGGTATAATGAATCGTTGCCTCCTGATCACACAGTGGTTGATAGTTTTTAGAATATGAGAAAACTTATTAGGGGTCTTGGTTTGCCTGTTGAAAAGATTGATTATTACAAATTGGGATGTATGTTGTGTTGGGGTGATGATGTGGAATTACAAGAATGCAAATTTTGTGGTCAATCTAGGTTCAAGCCTATAAAGCATTCTATGAAAGGAAAGTTAGTACCCTGGAAGCGGATGTATTATTTCCCGCTAACCCTGAGACTTTAAAGACTATATGCTTCTAATGTTATTGCATCTCACATAAGATGGCATAATGAACACCAACAGGAAGATGGAATAATGAGTCATCCATCATATGCATTGGCATGGGAACATTTTAATGACACCCATTATGAGTTTACAACTAAAAATTGAAATGTTGGGATGGGATTATCAACGGATGGATTCCAACCTTTTGGTCAATTTTCCAACAATATTCATCATGGCCAGTTATAATTACTCCTTATAAATCTCCTTCATGGATGTGTATAAAAGAGGCATATATGTTCTTGACAGTTATTGTGCCAGGGCCTACAAATCCAAAGCATTAAATTGATGTATTCTTACAACCATTGAAGAGATATTGAAAACACCTCCTTCCCCTCACAAAGTTAGTGAAGAGATATTACAGGAGATTGAGGAATTAGGCTTGCTGAAAGTTACTAAATTTGAAGCTAATGAAATTAATACAAGCATTAGTAAAAACTTTGGTTGGAAAAAACGAAGCATCTTTTAGGATTTGTCATATTGGAAAACTAATTTGATATGTCACAATCTAGATGTGATGCATATTTAAAAACATATTTTTGATAATTTGTTCAATACCATTATGAACATTGAAGGGAGGACAAAAGACAATGCAAAATCACTAGCTGATTTGAAACTTTTTTGTAGAAGGAATGAGTTACATAAAGATTTTCACGCTAGTAAATATCCAAAAGCATGTCACAATTTAGACAAAAAAAGAAGGAGATATTGTGTGAATGGTTGAAAAGTCTAAAGTTTCCTGATGGTTATGTTTCAAACTTGGCGAGGTATGTGCATATAAGGGAGTACAAATTATTTGGGATGAAAAGTCATGATTGTCATATGTTTATGCAAAGGCTAATTCCAATTTCATTTTGGGAGTTGCTACTGAATAAAGTTTAAGACGTAATAACATAATTAAGTTTGTTTTTCAAAATCTTAACATCATCTGAAATTAAGTTGGCTGAAATGGAAAAACTAGAAAGGGAAATTCTAGTAATTTTGTGCAAGTTAGAAGGGATATTTCCTCCAAGCTTCTTTGATTGTATGGAGCATCTACTTGTCTATTTAGTACACGAGGCTAAACTAGCCGGTGCAGTTCAATATCGTTGGATGTATCCATTTGAAGGTACGTAATTTAATAAAAATGATTGTAATTGAAGTCATATCATGTTTTCATAACTAAAATCATATAACCCTATTCGCTCACATAGGTATTTGCATCAATTGAAGAAAAATGTGAGAACAAGACTAGAGTTAAAGGTTTGATATGTAATGCTCATTTCATGGAAGAAGCTAGTACATTTTGTTCACATTATTTTGAGCTGCATATTCACACAAGAGAAAGAAAAGTTCCTCGTAATGAAGATGGAGGAGGAACTAGTGATGCCGATGGTAACTTAACTATTTTCACATATCCTAGACGAACATATGGATTGTCAATAAGAAGAATGTTAACAGAGGAAGAAATTGAAGCTGCTTACAGTTACATTTTATTAAACTGTCAAAAGGTTCAACATTTCATGCAATAAGTATCAAGTGATTATTTGGGTTTTGAAATTTAGTCTCATTCATAATTGAAATAAACAATAATGTTTATAGATTATACGAGGAACTGTTATGTGAGCTCATGCTTAACAAATCACAAGATGATATTAATAAAGGAGTTGGAAGACACTTCCCTCGATGATTCGAGCAATATATAAGTTTTCACTTATAAATATTGAAATGATTGAATTATAGGATTTAAGTATTCAAATGAAATTATACTATTTAATATGATTTTTTTAAAATTTTTGTAGGCCTTAACAATTCAATAGAGAACAAGTTCATATTTGATCTTACGAAGGGACCTTTGTGAACTGTTAAATCATATCTAGTGTATTTTGTTAATGGATACAAATATCATACAATATATTATGGACATAGCATGGTAACGATAAATAGTGGAGTTTGCATATAGGGAGAATTGATGGATTACTATGGAAAAATTATTGAGATACTTGAAATTAAGTACCCTGTATTGCCAATAAAATGAAGTGTGATACTTAAGTGTGACTGGTTTGATCCAACTCTAAATGTTAGTACAAAAGTTCATAGCTGATATAATATTGTTAAAATCTACAAGCAAAGAAGATTTCGACATTTTGAACCTTCCGTATTGGCAATGCAAGCGATCCAAGTGTATTATATCTCTTTTTCCTAGCTTATGACAAGATAAGTCAGATTGGTTAGCCATTTGCAAAGTTAAACATAGAGGTGTTTTGAATCATGTGGAAAAGGAGAACAGAGAATTAAAAGTGAAGCATTTCAGGAAGACACATATGAAATAAATGCATCTGTCGTATGTAATGAATATATTGAAATTTTATCTGGAGAGGATGAGGAGAGCCAAAGATCTGAAGAAGAGCCTGAGTTTGATTCAAATTCTTTAGAACAAGAAGATGTTTTTGATTTACAATTAAGTGATGATAACGATTAATTTGTGTTTGTAATTGAATATTATATTCAATAAATCAATTATTTCCTTTTTAATATATTGTATAAAATATTGAACTAAAATTGCAATATTTTTACAAAATTCAATCAAATATTAATTTCAGGTTGAAATATGCCATTAAAGAGAAGATAGGATATAATGTGACCAATATTCAGACCACGATTCGGAGGTACTTACTGTACTGGTGAAGCATCTCATAGTGTACCAGCTGAAGTTGAAACACCTCCTCCCCCTCTACTTATTACACTTGCAGATGAGGCTACACTATCCACCACCCTTACATCATTCACTACCCCTATACTGACACATATATAAGGGATAAACAATGAAGATGATGGAGACGGCCGCTAGCCTGTAGCTGAGGGAACCGATGGAAGAAAATACATCACAATTGTCAATAATTTGTAAGTGAAAATACATGAAACATTATATATTTATAAGCAAGTCATAGGTTTAAATTTTAAAAATGGTATAAATTTATTTGTTTTTATATTAGGTTATTTCCATGTGGACTGTACTCAAGAAACATGATATCGAAATTCAAAGAGAAGATTGATCCTAAGGGTTATGTATGGAAGAATATCTCTCAAGCGATAAAGGAATTTTACTATCACGAGGTTGAGGTACCATAAAAATTATTATTTTCTTTTTTAATTAACAGTTTTATACATTAATTAGATAAATATTATTACATCATAAGTATTTATCGAATGTTTTTCCTTTTGTTTCAGAAATAATTTTTTTGAGATTCTCAATTTGACCAGATTACTTATAAAATATGGAAGAGATGAGCGCGTACACGTTATCGTGACTTTGTTACTGCGATACATAAGGCGGGTGTATGATCGCCTTACATTTCTGAAGAAATATGTAGTCATTGGCTACAATATTGGACATCACCTAAGGCTATGTCCATTTCAGAGCATAATTCGGCCAATAAACGTGGAGGACTAGGGGAGAGAGTTTTCCTGTACATATGGGAGGATCTATTACCCACCATGAGCATATAGAGAGACTTGTAAGTGTCTACACTTGACATTCATATTCTTATTTCTTTTCTTTGCTGTATTTCAATTGAATTTGATGTATAAAATTTGGAATGAAAATATGTGCTTCTTGTTGACAATGATAATGTTATAAATTTTTGGTGCCATATAAGGTTGTGTTCTTGAGTTATTTTATTTGTTCAATAGTGGGTAGATATCATAAAAATAGAGGAAACTCTGCTGAAATTTTTATAAATTCTAGTACACTTATAACATTTTATTCTTATGCAGGAAAAATCTATAGATATTGAGGTCTACACCCTGTCCACTCTTTTTGAACACTCATACTAAGAAGCATGACGGTGTAACATTCATTAACAGTTGTTGTAAAGAATTAAATGAAGGTGAAATTTATGGTTCAATATTAATGCTTAATAATTATCACTTACTAATATAAACATTGCTTTTTGATAGGACCAAATACAAGAAAGCATTTAACAACACTCTTAACAGTCTGAAGATGTTGATGGGACTGAAACTTATCTTCATGTAGTGGGTGGTAGGGACTGTCATGGGAGGATATTTGGCTTAGGTTCATTTGTGAACATATGTTATTTGCAATCCTCCACGTCCAGTATAGCAACATCTAATAGGCAATCCACAACCAATGAAGTGCAAGAGCTTCAGAGCACAGGGCAAACATTGACGACTCAGTTGCAACAGTCGATGGATCAGTTGTAGCAGTCAATGCAGTACATCGCTCAGCTCCATAATGAGATGGATGAGCTGAAGGGTAGGGGGTAACACCTCATTGCACCGATCAGAGCATCCACCGTCTCTAAATTAATAGTGTACTTTTGGTCATTTAATATGAATTACAAATATTTTTTTGAAAATAATTACAAATACTTATTATGTACAATGTAATGTTTTTATTATCAATTAAGATATTTTTAACTTTATATTATCAATCAAATTTCTATCTAAACAAATTAAATGTATACTATTCAATGTATAAATGTTTAAATTATGTATCAACCATAACATCAACAAATAAAAAATATTGACGTATATTTTTTTGAAAAAAATTTCTGGTTGATTTACCGACGGAAGACAATTGGTCCATCGGTAAATACAATTTTTTTTATGGAAAACAACTAACTGTTGGTAATTGCAGACGAAATACCCAGTTCCCTCGCTAATTTACAGACGGAAGACACGACTGCCGTCGGTAATATCACTGACGGAATGTAACCGTCAATAACATTTTAAGAAATTTATCGACAAAAATGAGCACACCGTCGGTGGTCTTTTGATACAATAATATCATCCATCGGTAAATTTACTGATGGACAATTAAATTTACCAATGGGTAATAATCGGTAAATTTACCGACGGATGATATTATACCGTTGGCAATTATTTTCTATGGCCATTTCTATAACACCTTTTTCCATCGGTAAAGTCCGTCGCTAAACTTACTTTTAGATGGAATGTTGATGTTTTCCGTTGGTAATTTCTGTTGCAAAATGAAAATTTTCTTGTAGTGATTAGAAAACAAGAACACACATACTATCAATATAAAGTTCCTATTATTTGATGTCGAAGTTCTAGTGTGAAACTTGGTTTGAAATACAACAATATCCTAGCTTATTTCTATCGTGGAAATCCTAATTCTATATTGTTTAAAGCATGGTTTAAATAGTTCAGGTAGTTTTTACTTTAATTATTAAAAGTGATGAGTGTTTTTATTCGTTTTTTATTGAACTTTTGAATCTATCAAAAAAATTTCTCTGTGGTTTTCAAATTACTTTATATATTTGAATCTTAATTCTTTGCAAATTGGTCTTAAATTCTTTTTAATTTACAAAGTACCAATTAGTCTAACTTAACTTTTTTGGCAGGATTCAATCTTATTCATAGATTCCCTAAGATTAATTTGTTAATAGACTCCCATCACTTAAATAGTTTTAAAAATATTACATTAAAATAATACAAAAATATAAGATTCAATCTTCCCTTAAGAGATATGTTCTTTGCCAACTAAAATGTCCAGTTCTCACTTTACTATGAGTTGCAATTTTTTTGGTCATAGTTTTAGGATCATATATCTTTATTTTTAGGTTCTCAAATAGACAAATCTTTTGTGTTTTTTATTCGATTGTAGTTGTGATTCTTCCCAAACTATGAACAAACTTTGTTCTAAATTTTATCTAAATACATATTATTCCATTAAAAAGGTATGAGCTATATTTAAGAGAAATCACTAGTAATTCAATGTCAATCCCTCCAACCTTTTATTTAAATTTCCTATGTTCCTGATGATGGATCAGAAAAATAAAGCATGCACGATTTGCATAAAATGGCAGATTTCAAAACTTTTTACAAATCAAAATTGTAGCAAAAGCAACTTAACCAAATCAACATGTACAGCCATAGATGATACGGTATAAGGATAATAAACATAAGAAAAAGGTGGTAGAAATTATATTACCGAATCCTTCGCTACAGCTTTAACTCCTCGCTGTGCTATCCTATCTTCGGCAATGTATCCTCTCCTAGGAGATATATCCTCTTCTCGTTATTGTATCATCTTCTTGATATTGTATCCTCGACCAATTAGATCTACCACTTGTTCTTCTTGGACAACTTAGTTAACAAGATCCTTTTGTGGGAAAGGAGAAGAACACTTGAAGAGAGATTTTTTTCCGTAGAAGAAAGAAGCCAATTTTTGAGACACTTCTCATGCAATTTTCATCTATATCGTGCAATATAGGAGAGAGAGAGTCAAAAAAGCAAGAACACTTTCTCACACCTTCTCAATTTCGGTTCTGATCAAAAGAAAGAAGAGATTTGCATCAAATGCATCACTTCATTCTTTAATCAATCATAAAGAAGCCAATAAAGGAGACTCTTCTCATTTGTCTTTAAGATGGCTATATGAAAAGACAATTAACCTAAATGAGAGGTATCAATTTCAGTTTTGTGATGAAAGAAGGAAGATGGTCCATCATAATGCACCTCTTTCTTATTTAATCCAATGAAT
>JAOSBN010000179.1:19857890-19891656 GCA_027563595.1 Erythroxylum suave
ATAATGCTTAATAATTATCACTTACTAATATAAACATTGCTTTCTGATAGGACCAAATACAAGAAAGCATTGAACGACGGTCTTAGCAATTTGAAGATGTTGGTAAGACTGAAACTTATCTTCATATAGTGGGTGGTAAGGACCGTCATGGGAGGATATTCGACTTAGGTTTATTTGCGAATGCATGATATTCGCAATCCTCCACGTCCAATACAGCAGCTTCTGGTAGGCGGTCCACCACCAATGAAATGCAAGATCTTCGAAGCACAGTGCAGACATTGGCAACTCAGTTGCAATAGTTGATGGAACAACATCAGCACATGATGCAGTACATCGCTCAGCTCTGTCAGGAGATGGATGAGTTGAAGGGTAGGGGTAGAACGTCATTGCACCAACCAGAGCATCCTTCATCTCCAGATCAATAATGTACTTTTCGTCATTTAATTTGTATTACAAATACTTATTGTTTACAATGTAATGTTTTTACTATCATCTAAGATATTTTAACTTTTAATCATCAATCAAAATTTCTATTTAAGCAAATTAAATGTATATTATAAATTTATAACTGTTAAAATTATACATTAACCATAATTTAAATATAATGATGGTATATATTATATATACTTTTAAAAATGTGTTATTCATTTACTAACAGAAACAAATATCTGCCAGAAACGCCCTTCAGTTTACCGACGGTCTACGTACTCATCCATCAATAATCACAAATTTTTACTAACGGAATGACCTATCCATTGGCAATCTTTTAGAAAATTTACCGACGGTAAATTTTTTAGCATCGGTAAATATGCCGACAGAACTTAACCATCCATCACTAAATGTTATCGATGGTTAGATAAAGAGAAAATTGTCGGTAAATTTACCGATCTTACGTCGGTAAATTTACCAATCTTACGTCGATAAATTTACCGACGGTAATTCTTTTGCCTGTCCGTAATTATTAGCTACGGTCGATTCTACGACCCCTTTGTCTATTGGTAAATTCCGTTGGTAATATATCGTGCCGACAGAATATTTATGTTTTTTGCCGGTAATTTTCTTAGCAAAATGACATTTTTCTTGTAGTGCTTTGACTAAAAATGTCTCTTTTAGACATTCTCATGTTTGGAAATCACCTCCCAAAGTTTCCTCCTTTCTTCTCCTCCTAAAAATGTCTTTTTATCATAAAATTTAGGGCTTTTGGGAGATTCACGGTCTCTTGCATAGCCGTGCATTAGACTGAAAATAACCAAATTTATCTAAAAATGATGGAAATGCATGACTATCCAAAAGTCCATGGCCAGATGCACAACCTAGTATTCCTTTAGGTTTTTGACCTTAATATCTTCATATTTAGGTCACTATGTCGTCACACAAATTGTATCTCCACTTTTCATCTTTCCAGCATATCCTCTTTAGAGAAATTTATAGGCTAAAAGATAAGGTAAGCTCAGACCGAGCCGAGACAAATTTTGTATCTCATTCTTAGCCTTTTTAGCCCCTCAAAAAAGCACTTTTAGGCCTCAAGTTGTACATAGGAATTATTTCCTACAATTTTTTCTGGAATTTGGACTTCTGAATCACCTCATTTGGATCTTGTAAGCCTCATATACGTACATGTAAAACTCTAGTGGTTAAGCTATCAATTATGTAGAAATAAGTTTTATTTAAACAAAGAGATGTTGGTCCAAACGAATTCGAATAGCTACGAATCTAGCTTTATGAAAATATTAAGATGTCCTCTAATTATTCTCTAAAGATGAAGTTTAGACTCAGACTCTCCATCTATGTTAAAAACTGTGCATATCTTTTATCCTTCAAATCTTCACTTTATACGGTGTTTTCATCTGAATTCTTCTCCTTTAAGTCCATGAAGGTAATTAAACACTTGAAGTGAATTGAATACCAAATATAAGATAAAATTATAAAACATCAAGCAAAATAAATCAAACATCAATCTAAAAATATAATCAAATATCCATCTATCATGTTTAGTAACACTATAAAAACATGAAATTGTGTCTGACCTGTGTTCTTTAGCATGGTTCTATATAGACCTGTATTTGTTAAATTCAAACTCAGAAAGAGGAGATACTAAATGAACACTATCTAAACATGATACCATATTTTGGAACATGTTAATTGTAAATTTTACAAAAGTCCTAGAGTAAGGCGTTAAACAACATGGTGAACAATAATGCATGATTAGTTATTGCATGGATTGAATTTATTCTCTTTGATCTTAACTCACAAGTTTGTTTTCTACCTTCATAGATTTAATCTTGAGGTTTGTATAAAGGATTAAAAAGAGAAGCACAATATTTGCACTAGGAGAATAAACACTCTAGATTTAAAGAAAGAGATATCCTACACTATTGTGATAACCAATAGATTATCTTTATTAATGGATTTGATAGGTTAATTGCACATTAAATAGTGGTAGATAAACCTTTATAACTTGAAAGAGTGCTCAGATATTTTAAGCTAATTGTTATTTAAACCTTCATAATAGATCTTGCATGATAATTAAATTATTTATAAGTTCCAAAATCCTAATTTTTTGTTATATTAATTCTTTTTTAGTAGTTAAACATCTTACATTCTTTAGTTTAATAAATTAGTTAATTTTAAAATTTTAATTTTATTTTTATTGGAATTAATAAATTCAGTAATTATAATTTATGTATAATAATAATTTGAGACACCCCATATTTAATTTATTACATTTAATTATGCAATTGTATATCTGAGTGAAGAAAAACTAAAGAAAATCAAAACTCATTTAAGTTCTTATCAAGTTCTAAAATCTTTTAGATAACTTTGTAAAATGAAAACTTCTAATAGTACTTGAATATGGTGACATTCTATTGGCTAGTAGCACTTCCCTCACTAACTCCACTATAATTGCAAAAAGGAGATTGAATTGCTTGGAAGAGATTCCAAAGAACCTAAAAAGTCCCTTTTCTCCTTAAATTTAAATTTTATACTAATTTAGTCAACAATAATTTGCTAACTTTGTGGTCTAAGAGAGGTTATAAAACTTTAACATTTATTCACAAATTCCTCTAGGATAAGAGCTATTTATAAGGTAGTAATTAAGGTTCTCATTTTGCGATTGATTGTCAACACCATTTGGATTGATGTTGAATCAAAGCTTATCCTTAGTCTATAAATTTTATAGAATAGCCATCTGGAGACTAATTTCATTAAGGTAAAGCTAAATTGGAGCAAACCATTTTTGTACAATTGTATGGTTTGTCAAGAAGAAGGGACCAAACATACTTCCTTATAAATAATCTATAAGGATAGGCAATCTAAATAGAGTTAGGCCAATTTTTATTAAGTTCATATATGGACCTACTAGTTTTAGTTTTAAGAAAATCAATATAGTTAGCATTCCACTCTTTTGATAATAGTTAAAATAATTATATACAATAGGATTCTAGAATTACAAATGAAACCAAAAGAAAAAACTTAAAAAGAGGGCCATTATTGGTAGTTGGATTATATAAACCCTAAGTTAGGATGGACTTTGTGATTTAACTCTTTATTTAATGCAATTTGATTATTGATTCACTACAATTCAACAATGTGCTTTAATTATAACATTAATATGCTTGAGATATTATTTCAATAGCTGATTTTATAAAATTAAGATTGAGAAGTCCTTTGTATGAATAGATCAACCATAATTAGGAGTTACATAAAAACCTATCGATAAGTCAATATAAATCCTTTAGATTACGATCAAACCAAAAAGAGAAATTCAAGAATTAAGTAATCCAATCTTAGGGGTTTTAGCTAGAAAGTGATTTTAGTTAATCATCTGAGGCTTATTTATCAATAGTTTTAAAAAAGATAATAACATAAAATAGGAATTTCCACGATCCAATGACCAGTAACTGAATTACCTGATAATGGGTTAATATTTAAAAAATCTTAGGGACATTCAAAGTCCAGATACCACTTTGTTCTTTAATTGGTTATGAGTTTAATCTTTATTCTAGGTTGTTAAGTTTGTTGATTTATTTTAGTTTACTATTTTATTTTGATTTTAATCAATTATTATCACTATAATTATTAAATTAGATCATAAAAAAGATAGTAATTATACTCCTTGTAGGATCAACCCATACTTATTAGTGTTAGCTACTATTAAACTATATAGTTATGGTAAAACATATTAATCAAAATATAGGATATGCTAAAAATACTATGCTTAAGGTGTGAAAACCTAAAGTTTTTTTAGGAAACTCGAAATACTAAGGTATGTTTTTATATTTTATTAAACAGAGTTTAGTTTTGTACAATTAATATGATTTTCCTTGTTACTTGGAGGTGACACCTAGTTCAATGTCAACCAGTTGTTCCAAAATGTCAGTTCGTTTAATTATATGCCTTGGGACATATTTTAATCATGGTCTTTGTAAGCATCACGTGGCAACGTGGGTATAAATCAACTTGTATTTAAGAGATCAGACAAATTCTAATGTTTTTATTTAATTTAACATTTAAGTGTATTGTTAGAAGAATAGATACTATTTTTGATTTTGCATTACTGAAACAAATTAACTGTGTTGTTTTGTAATTGTCTGAATTTTCAAGAAAACCAAGAAGATTTTAAAGATTACTATCTTAGACGATTTAACACAATTCAACCCCCCTTCTTGTGTATTTTACATATTATATGTTATTCCTATATTAACAAGTGATTTACTTCAGTCGATATAAGAGCTAAGTTTCCAAGAAATACTATTACAAAGTGAGGACAAATAGCTGAAGGTGCCTCCATCTCAATACCCCATGCATTCAATGGTTAATATTATCATTATTGGAAGGACAATATGTGGCTCTTCATAAAATCCACATACATTGATCTTTAGGATATCATTAAAAGTGGTCCATATATTCCAACTGACTACGAAGGGAAAAGCATCTCTCGTGACCAATGGTCAGTTGATCAGAAAGCTCACGTTTAGTTAAACTCAAAGGCCAAGTTCTTTTTAAGTTGTGCTCTAAGCATAAATGACTATGATAAGGTTCATGGATGCGAATCTGCAAAGGAAATGTGGGACACATTAGCCATTTCACATGAAGGCACAAACTAGGTGAAAGAATCTAAGATTGGTATTCTTGTTCATCAGTATGAACTGTTCAAGATGAAAGATGATGAGTTTATTGATCAAATGTTTGGACGATTCCAAAAAATTATTAATGGACTTAAAGCTCTGAGAAGAATCTACGATAGTCAAGATCATGTCAAAAAGATCCTCAAAAGTCTTCTAAAAAGATAGAGACCCAAAGTAACAGCAGTATAAAAGGCCAAGGATTTAAGCAAGCTAAATCTAGATGAATTGCTTGGTTCACTGAAAATCCATGAAGTAAAGCTTGATGTAAAAGATAAACCTAGAAGGGATAAATCTATTACACTGAAGGCTGGTCAGAAGAATCAAAAGATGCAGAAAAATATAAGTACGTGTTCAAAAGCATTAAAGATTGAAGAAATAAAGAATGATGATGCTAGTGAATCTGATCAAGATTTAAATGAAGATAAAGGTGAGTTATCCTTCATTTCAAGAAAAATTAGAAGGATGTGGAAAAATAAAACAAAGGGAAATAAAGACTTCTCTTTCAAAAAAAATAGCAAAGATGATAAGAAGAATGAGAAAAGCTCTTTCATTTGTTATGAGTGTAATAAACTAGAGGATTACAAGTTTGAATGTCCCCTGCTCAAAATAAAACAAAAGAAAAGTCAAGAAAACAAAAAGAGCATAATGGCAACATGGGAAGATCTGGATTTGTTTGAATCTGAATTTGGACTAGAAACATCAGAACAAGCAAATATATGCTAGGTAGCTGAAGGGGAAAGCGATGATGAGGTAATTTATGACTTTAGTGATCTTCAGCATGCCTATTTAGAATTGTTAGAAGATTCACATGCTATTATAAAACAATATAGGTTGTTGAAAAAGATATATGTTAAAAATTCTAAGATCACTTAACTTTTAAAAGAAGAAAACGTATGCCTTAAGAAACAAGTAGACGATATGAAAAAGAAAATAACTATAGATAGATCTGAGGAGATTAATCAGCTAAAACAAAAGATTACTATTCCTCCAGCAGATTTATCGAAATTTATAAAAAGTATAAAAAGGATGAATAATAGGATTGGAAGTTATAGACATCCAGATGAAAAAAGTGGTTTAGGCTTTTATGATAGAAATACTATTCATAATAGTAATGTTCTTCACAATAGGAATTTTACTCTTAATAGAAAGAAAAAGAAACAATATTATTATTATTATTCAAAGAATAATTATAAGACTAACCCCAAAGGACCCAAGAAAATATAGGCACCTAAGAAGGATATAATATATACAGCAGATCTCCTTACTTTGAAGAAGCAACCACCATCAATGGTACTTAGACAGTGGCTGGTCATGACACATGATGGGTAGAAGGTTTGTGTTCCTAGACCTCCAACATAAGCAAGGAGTTTTAGTAACTTTTGGAGACAACCAGTAGGGCAAAATAATTGGGATCAGCAAAATTGGTAAAGATTCTTTCTCATCTATTGATAATGTTCTGCTAGTTAATGGTTTAAAGCATAATGTAACCAGTATAAGTCAATTATGTGATTCTGGTCTTGAAGTATCCGTATTCTTTTCTGCCAAGAGATGAAACAATCTCTATAAAATTAACTTAGATGATTTGAAAAGCCAAAATATTTCATGTCTTATTTCAAAAGATGATGAAAATTTGATTTGGCACAAAAAGCTAGGTTATGTTAGCTTTAAACATATTTCCAAATTAGTTAGACATGATTTGGTAAGAGGTTTACCAAAGATAAGTTTTAACAAAGATTTTTTTTTGTGAGAGTTGTCAGAAAGGAAAATAAGTTAAAACATCCTTTTCGTCTAAGAATATTGTAACTTCGTCTAGACCTCTAAAGCTATTATATATAGATTTGTTTAGACCAACTAGAACAGTAAGTCTTAGTGGAAAGAAATATGGTCTTGTAATTGTTGATGACTTTACTAGAATTTGTTGGATATTGTTTTTATCTTATAAAGATGAATCTTTTAATTGCTTTAAAGTTTTATCCAAAAAATTACAAAATGAAAAAGGAATTTCTATTGCTAGAATCAGGAGTGATCATGGTGGAGAATTTGAAAATGATAAATTCAAAATGTTTTGTGAAGAGAATGGAATTTTCCATAATTTCTTTGCTCCTCGAACTCTTCAACATAATGGAGTCATAGAAAGAAATAATAAGATAATTCAGGAAACAGCAAGTACTATGCTATGTGAAATGAATCTTCCTAAGTACTTCTGGACAGAAGCTGTAAATATAGCTTGTTATATTCAAAATAGAGTATTTCTTCCACCTATTTTAAATAAAACTCCATATGAGTTATGGAAGGGAAGAAAGCCAAATATTTCTTACTTTCATCCTTTGGGTTGCAATGTACTATTTTGAATACAAAAGAAAATTTGGATAAATTTGATTCTAAGATCAATTCAAGAATTTTTCTAGGTTATTCTATTAGATCTAAAGCTGTTTCTAAATCTTTGAAGAATCTATGCATGTAAAGTTTGATGATGATTCTCATTTAGATAAAAGAGGCAATTATGATGATGAAACTCTATCTGATCCCTTAGTTAATAACCTAAACGATTCACCACTAGAAGATCCTTCTGATAATGTAGTAGATAGTTCTAAAAATATTAGCTTAAAAAAAGACTAGAGATATAAATCTTCTCACCTAGAAAACCTGATTATAGGAGAAACATCAACAGGAGTGAGAACTAGATCTAAGTTTAGGAGAGAGGCTATTATAGCTTTTGTTTCTGAATTAGAACTTTAAAAAATTGATGAAGCTCTTCCAGATGAAGCTTGGATTTTAGCTATGCAAAAGGAGTTAAATTATTTACTAGGAATAAAGTTTGGTTTCTAGTCCCTAAACCATTCAATAAATCTATCATAGGAACTAGATGGGTATTCAAGAACAAACTAGATGAATCTGGAAAAGAATCCCATAACAAATTTAGATTAGTACCTTAAGGCTATAATCAATGAAAAGGAATAGACTATAATGAAACATATGCTCCTATAGCCAGATTAGAAACTATTAGGATCTTACTTACATATGTTATTTATCATGATATAAAACCTTTTCAAATGGATGTGAAAAGTTCTTTTTTGAATGCTTTTATTGATGAAGAAGCTTATGTAAAACAACCTCCTAGTTTTGAAGGCATTGATAAACCAGATTGTGTGTATAAACTTCATAAAACTTTGTATGGATTGAAACAAGCATTATGCATGATATGATCATCTGAGTTCATTTTTTATTTAAAATGATTTTATTATAGCTCAAGTTAATGAAACTTTAATTTAGAAAAGTATTAAAATGATTTTATTGTTATGTAAATATACGTAGCCGATATCATTTTTGGTAAATCTTCTAAAAAGTTATGTTCAAGTTTTGAGATTCTTATGAAAAGTGAATTTGAAATAAGTATGATAGGTAAATTAAAGTTCTTTCTTGGTTTACGTATTAAACATGTTAGACCTCGAAACTTTCTTTAATATTTTAGTAAGCATGCAATGAAAGAAATTTTGTGATTTTATTGGTTAAATCATTTTAATTGGAAGTTTACTTATTATGTTAAGTTTAGAAGGATTTATTACATGGATTGATGGGGAATTTGAAGAATAAAATGGAAGGATTACGATTAATTGAGAGTATGGTATGGTGTAAGTTAAATTGAAGAATTATGAATGCGTAAGGGTATTTTGGGGTGGATTACTTAAGGCTAGAAGCACTAAGGCATTAAAGGAAGGGTAAGGTGGACTTTCCTCACCCATTAAGGGTAGAATGGGAAGAGGAAAAGGTTGTCTTATAGATAAGAAGACCAAACACGTGGATGGAGGAATGAAGGAGAGAAAATCAAAAAAAAAAAGAGAGAGAAAGAAGAAGAGATTTCTATGGAGTTAGAAAAAAATAGAGCTTGGAACTAGGTCACCATCTTTCTTAGTCTTAAAGAAAGAGTTTGAGGCCACTCAAGAATGGAAAAAGAAAGAGCAAAGGAAGAGCTTTCTTTAGAACCAAGAATCTCATTATTTTGTGAAGATTCAAGGTAAGGTTGTTTTTAACCTTTTGAAGTTTTGAAGGGGTTTTTGGTTCAATGAGCTTAAGAAATGTATGGGTTTGAGAGTTTTAGGATCCATATTAGTGCATGTGCCTTATGGATTCCCAAATCTGAAATTTTATTGAATGGGGATTGTTTTCATTGTTAAAGGAAACCAAGAGAGGCAAGAGGAGTAAGAGGAGAGACATCTTTAAATCTAATACCAAAACAAGCAAGGATTTCAAGGTGGGTACGGTTTTATAATAGAGTAAATGAGCCACTTATTTTTTTTTTCAAATTAAGTAAGCTGAATGGTTTTAATTATATTATGAATGCTGCATTTATTTGCTACATGAATTATGTGCATGATTTATGAAAATGTTACTTTTTGAAAAGTTGCAAGATTATGAAATTAGATTTTCAAGAATGTTTCTTTAAAACATCTCATGTGCATGAAAAACAAGCTTCCAACAAGATGCCATTTAAGGCAATCTTTTTTAAATTCATGAATGACATGTTATGTGGGTTTGTGGTAGTCCCTCAAGAACCGTCTTGTGCACGTTGACCCAAGAAATAGGCTTCTCTCGCCTGCCCGCTAGTGGCATGGAGCTTTTCCAAGGACTCTCTTAAGTTTACGGCTACACAGGACCATAATATGGAAATGGGTAGTCCGTCAAGAATTGGACTTACCCGAACCAATACTGTTGTGTTTATGTGTTTATGATTGTGACAAGTTTGATGCATGCATGATTTATATGTGCTCATGAATTGTTTAATTAAGCGTTTGTGTTTTTTATGAGAAAGCATTACGGTTTTCAAATAAAAAAGGACAGAGATTTTGAAATTGTTTTGCTTCTTTCTCACTTATAAAATTGTCACCCATAAGCTTTAAGCTCACCCTCTCCAAATTCTGTCCCATTTATGTGATAAGCAAGGGAGTGACTAAGCTAAGAGTCAATGCCTCACTCAAATCTGCTAAATTTCTGTTGTATTCTCAAGTTAGATTTTTGTGAATTCAAGGCTTTAGCCACATTTCAAGTGTATTGGGTATTTTAGTTCTTAAACTCAATGGACGTGTTGTACCTTGAAATGTTCAGTAATGCTTTGTAATGACTTCTGCTTATTGACATTAATGAAATGTCTTTTGGGTTAATGACAACCACTGTTAAGATTTCACGTTGCATATGATGATTAAATGAGTTTGATGCATTAGGAGGTAGTTGACGTTTACATTCTAGTGTACTGTTTTTTTGAAACTAAATCAATGGTGGTTAAAAAGATTGAAGCCTGCATTAAGTAATGTAAACGGCAAGAAGGAAACATAGCCTTAAGGAAGAACACAGATGAAAAGAATCGTCTGTGATGACATCAACATATAGAAGTAAAAAGGAGAACACAGACGAAGTTTATCGTCTGTGATGACATCACACACAGAAAAAAGGGAAAAATATAGATGAAGAGTATCATCTGTGATGACGTCATACACAGACACAAATGAAAGACAGATGCAAGGAATCGTCTGTGTTATGCACAAGGAAGGACAGACGCAAGGAATCGTCTGTGTTATGCACAAAGAAAGATAGACGCAAGGAACACAAACGACACGTCGTAACATAGATGCAAGAAAGATAGCCGCAAGGAAAGATAGACGCAAGGAATCATCTGTGTTATACGTAGGGAAAGATAAATGAGAGAAACCCAGACGATAAAAGTCAAAGATAGATAATAAAACATAGATGAAAGATAGACTTTAGATGTAAACACAGACCATGGGCTAACCATAGCAGATACAAAGAAAAAGTTAAGTCAGTAAGAGTGAATAATCATTTAGTTAGAATTAAACATGGAATTCACTAATCAAGGATCAAGAAGTGATTATCAAGGATCAAGAAGCAGTCAAGGGACAAAAATGTAAAATGAGGTTAAGATGAAATTTCAAGATTAAGGATTGTCCTGGTGAGGGCACTCCACCCTTGTGGGATGTGAGTCCAGATGTCACTCAGGACATCGGATACATGTCTGCACAAGGGCGAGGTCCCAACACTTGTGGTATCAGAGCAACTAGGTTGGGGTCCATGTGTATGACCAACTTTTGGAGTATTCGAAGTATGAATTGGGATGGTTGAGACATGAAGTGTACAGACATTGTTTTAAATGAACAACTTGCATTGTTTTGAATTGTGTTCATAATTTGAAATTGACTTATACGAATTGAATTATTTTGCACACATTGAAACTGTTATGCAAGAACTAAAGGCTTTTATTGGTTTAATATATCAAGAGTGATATGCCGCCTTGAAGGAGAACTCGAGGATCTTTGACTCGAGCTAGCTCTCATCAAGGGAGCACTGGTAAGTCTTTTGTCCCACAAGATGTGGGGACACATGCTGCCCCTGATCCTGAGGCACTTAGTGTGCAACATAAGGAGCCTCCACCGCCCCCTCCTATGCCTCAAGTCAACCCTCTAGATCCACCATTCTTTCAGGCCTTTGCTCAGGCTTTCTCACATGCCATGGGCCAAGGGTCTCAAGTTCCTATGCAAGCTCCAATGGAGAGGACTGGACAATATGATAAGCTTCGCAAGTATGGAGATATGGATTTCAACGGGACTATAAATCCCGAAGAGGTTGAGACATGGTTGAAGAGGACTAAAAGGGTCCTAAATCAGATGAAGTGCTCGAAAGAGGAGAAGCTGGATTATGTAGTGAGCTTTTTACAAGGGGATGCACTTCATTGGTGGGAATCAGTGTCCCACAGACAAGTTATGCCTCCAGTGTTGGCATGGAGAGACTTTTTGGAGGCTTTCAGGAGGAAGTACTTCTCAAGAGTTTACATTCAAGAGAAAGCCAGGGAGTTTCTAAACCTCACACAGAGGGACATGAGTGTAAGTGAGTATAAGCTGAAGTTCACCCAGTTTTCCTAATATGTAGCAAACATTGTGGAAAATGAAGAAGATAAGTGCCGTAAGTTTGAGGGAGGTCTTCACTTGTAGATCAAGGAGAAAATCTTGATCCACAATTTCTGTGACTACCAGTAGTTGGTAGATGCTGCACTCCAGGAGAAGAAGCTAGAAAATATAAAGAATGAAGTAAGCAGGAAGAGGAAGAACAGGGAGCAATATTCCAAGAAGGGGATGAGTGCTCCAATGCCTGAGAGAAGTGTGAAAAGCTTTCATACACAGAGTAAGGTGGGGAGTAGTACTTCTGGTAAGGACAAGCAAATAAGAGCAGTGTCAGTGCAAGCCTCAACAGTAGGAGGCAATAACAGGATAGGGAGGAGTAGATTCACAAACCCCTAATGTGAGTATTGTGGGAAGCTACATAAGGGGGAGTGCCTCAAGTTACTTGGAGTATGTTTCCGATGCAGGGAAAGGGGACACATGATAAGGGATTGTCTCCAAGTAGCAGGAAATGGGGGGTCACGATCACAAGCCCTAAGGAGAGCAGAGACAGTGGGACCCAGGTCAATTACAGAAGTGGGCAATTCTGGAGCTGCAAGGAGCGCTATTCCTTTAGGGAGGCCAAGGGGTCAAGCTTAGGGTTAGGCACAGGCAAAGGTGTTTGCTATGACAAGTGAGGAAGCTGCCGCCATACCTGAAATTGTCATGGGTATGGATCAGCTATTCAATTCTCCAGTTTATGTGTTAATTGATTCTGGTTCCACACATTCTTTTGTTTCTACAAGCATGATATTACATGATGTTGATTTGATGCCTTTAGATAACCCTTTGATTGTTAATACTCCTTTAGGGAGGAATGTGATAATAAGTCAAGTGTATAAGGGCTGTGAACTCTTCATTGATGGTGCTACCTCCTACCTCTAGACCTAAAAGGCTTGGATGTAATACTAGGAATGGATGTCATGGAAAATTATCAGGCGAAGTTGGATTGCGGCCTTAAGGAAGTGGAGTTTGATTTAGGAAATGGTGAGAAAGTGATTTTTAAAGGAGATAGGAGAACATCAGCACCAAGAATTATTTCGACTTTGCTAGCTGATAGGATGATGGAAAAGGGGTATGAAGCCTTCTTGGTTCATGTGGTAGATACTGAGGTGTATGAAAGAAGATTAGAGAATTTACTGATTGTGAGGGAATTTCCTGATGTGTTTCTAGAAGACTTACCAGGTTTGCCACCGGTGAGGGAAATCGAGTTTGCCATTAACTTGAATCCCAAAACCGCGCCCATTTCTACACCACTGTATAGGATGGCTCCAGCTGAGTTAAAGGAGCTTAAGGAACAGTTAGAGGAACTATTAGAGAAGGGGTCCATAAGGCCAAGTTCGTCACCTTGGGGAGCACCGGCTATGTTTTTTAAGAAGAAGGATGGGACATGGCGGATGTGTATTGATTATTGGAGATTCAACAATGTGACCGTTAAGAACAAGTATCCTCTGCCATGAATAGATGATCTGTTTGACTAGCTGCAGGGAGCAAGAGTCTTTTCCAAGATTGATTTCAAGTCAGGTTATCATCAGCTAAGAATCAAGGAGTCTGATGTAAGCAAGATAACTTTTAGGACTCGATATGGGCACTACGAGTTCCTAGTTATGCCATTTGATTGTCTAATGCTTCAACCACATTCATAGATCTTATGAATAGGGTCTTCAAGGAGTATTTGGATCAGTTTGTCATAGTGTTTATAGATGACATTCTGGTCTATTCCAAGAGTGAAAGAGAATATGAGGAGCATCTTAGGATAGTGTTGCAGAAACCAAGGGAGAAGGAGTTGTATGCTAAGTTTAGCAAGTGTGAGTTTTGAATGCATGAGGTAGTATTCCTTAGACATGTGATTTCAAAAGATGGGATACATGTGGATCCAAGGAAGATTAAAGTAGTAGTGAATTGACATGTACCTAAGACAGTGATAGAAGTGAGGAGTTTTCTGGGTTTGGCAGGTTATTATAGGAGATTTGTCGAAGGATTTTCTATGATAGCTGCTCCAATGACTAAATTATTGAGGAAGAATCAGAAATTCATCTGGAGTGAGGAATGTCAGAAAAGCTTTGAGGAGCTCAAGAGAAGATTAACAAGTGCTCCAGTGTTGATTTTTCCTAGTGGAGATGAGGGTTACACCGTGTCCAGTGATGTCTTAAGAGAGGGTTTAGGTTGTGTGTTGATGCAGGGAGACAGGGTGATGGGTTATGCTTCAAGGCAACTGAAGTCTTATGAATTGAATTATCCCACACATGATTTGGAATTGGTAGCAATGATTTTTGCCTTAAAGATTTGGAGACATTATTTGTATGGAGTTCAGACGAGGATCCTTACTAATCACAAAAGTCTCAAGTATCTATTGAGTCAGAAGGAATTGAATTTGAGACAGAGAAGGTGGATTGAGTTACTTAAGGATTATGATTTGTTAATTGAGTATCATCCATGAAAGGCAAATGTAGTGGCAGATGCTTTGAGTAGAAAATCCTCAGTAGCACATGTTCAGATAGTTTATCTGCCTTTATTGGAAGAGATGCTAAGCTTAGGATAAGCTTGAAACAATAGGAACCAAATTTTATTGTAGCTAATTTCAAAGTAAGGCCGATACTCAGGGAGAAAGTAAAGGAGCTATAAGCACAAGATGCAGAATTAAGGGAGCTCCGAGAAGAAATTCAGAATGGTAAGAAACCTGAAGTGGTAGTGAGGGATGGTGAGCTCATGGTTATAGGAAACAGACTTTGTATCCCAAATGTCAAAGAGATGAAGGATGAGATACTAGATGAGGCACACAATGTGCCTTATGCTATGCACCTATGTAACACTAGGATGTACAGGGATTTGAAAGAGCATTTCTGGTGGAAAGGCATGAAGAAGGATGTAGTAGAATATGTAAGTAAGTGTCTAGTGTGTCACCAAGTCAAGGCTAAGCACCAGGCACCTTCAGGTAAGTTAATGCCATTGTCCATTCCTGAGTGGAAGTGGCAAAGGGTGACTATGGACTTTTTGATGGGTTTGCCTAAGACTAGTAGGAAGCATGATGTCATATAAATTATTGTCAATCGGTTCACGAAGTCAGCCCACTTTTTGGAAATTAAGCAAACTGATTCTCTATATGTGCTAGCAAAGAAGTATATTGATGAGATATTAAGATTACATGGGATTCCAGATTCTATAACTTCTGACAGAGATCCTTGATTTACCTCGAGATTTTGGGGAAGTTTGCAAGACACTATAGGAACCAAGTTGAGTTTTAATACTACTTTTCATCCTCAGACTAATGGGCAATCTAAGAGGACCATTCGGACACTTGAGGGAATGTTCAGGGCATGTGTGATAGACTTCAAAGGAACTTGAGATGAGCATTTGCCACTAGTTGAATTTACTTACATCAATTCGTACCATTCGAGCATTCAGATGGCTCCTTATGAAGCACTGTATGGAAGGAGATGTAGAACTTCTTTATGCTGGGATGAGGAAGGAGAAAGGAAGCTAATAGGACCAAAATTGGTTCAGATGATAGAGGACAAGGTCAAGTTAGTTAAGCAAAAGCTTAAGGCAGCTCAAGATAGAATGAAGAGTTATACTGGTGCACATCGAATGGAGATGGAGTATGAAGTCGGTGAGAAGGTCTTCCTTAAGACATCTCCCTGGAAGGGGGTCATGAGATTTGGCAAGAAGGACAAGTTAAGCCCAAGATATGTGGGTCCTTATGAAATTATTGAAAGAATTGGATCATTAGCCTATAGGATGGCATTGCCACCAGAGTTGTCACAGATTCATGATGTCTTTCATGCTTCCATGCTGAGGAGGTACAGGTCGGATCCTTCTCACATCATTCAGACCAATGAGGTTCAGTTGAGAGATGATCTCAATTATGAGGAGATTCCAGTGGAAATCTTGGATACTGAGAAAAAGGTCCTCAGGAACAAGACAGTTAAATTGGTCAAAGTCCTGTGGAGAAACCATTCTGTAGAAGACGCCACGTGGGAGCCATTGGAAGCCATGAAGAAGAAGTATCCACATTTTTTGATGACTCAGGTAATAATTTCGAGGACGAAATTCTTTTAAGAGGGAGAGAAATGTTGGACCCCCAAACTTTCTTTAATATTTTAGTAAGCATGCATTGAATGAAATTTTGTGACTTTATTAGTTAAATCATTTTAATTGGAATTTTACTTGTTATGTTAAGTTTAGGAGGATTTATTACATGGATTGATGGGGAATTTGAAGTATAAAATGGAAGAATTAAGATTAATTAAGAGTATGGTATGGTGTAAGCTAAATTGAAGAATTATGAATACATAAGGGTATTTTGGGGTGGATTACTTAAGGTTAGAAGCACTAAGGCATTAGAGGAAGGGTAAGGTGGAATTTCCTCACCCATTAAGGGTAGAATGAGACGAGGAAAAGGTTGTCTTGTAGATAAGAAGACCAAACACGGGGATGGAGGAAAGAAGGAGAGAAAATTAAAAAAAGGAAGAGAGAGAAAGAAGAAGAGATTTCTGTGGAGTTAAAAAAAATAGAGCTTTGAACTAGGTCACCATCTTCCATAGTCTTAAAGAGGGAGTTTGAGGTCACTCAAGAAGGGGAAAAAGAAAGAGGAAAGGAAGAGCTTTCTTTAGAGCTAAGAATCTCATTATTGGTGAAGATTCAAGGTAAGATTGTTTTTAACCTTTTGAAGTTTTGAAGGGGTTTTTGGTTCAAAGAGCTTAAGAAATGTATGGGTTTGAGAGTTCTAGGATCCATATTGGTGCATGTGCCTTATGGATTCTCAAATTTGAAATTTTATTGAATGGGGATTGTTTTCATTATTAAAGGAAACCAAGAGAGGCAAGAGGAGCAAGAGGAGAGACATCTTTAAATCTAATACCAAAACAAGCAAGGATTTTAAGGTGGGTATGGTTTTATAATAGAGTAAATAAGCCACTCATTTTTTTCTTTAAAATCAAGTAAGCTGAATGGTTTTAACTACATTCTGAATGTTGCATTTATTTGCTACATGAAATATGTGCTTGATTTATGAAAATGTTTCTTTTTGAAAAGTTACAAGATTATGAAATCAGATTTTCAAGAATGTTTCTTTAAAACATCTCGTGTGCATGAAAATCAAGCTTCCATCAAGATGCAATTTAAGGCAATCTATTTTAAATTAATGAATGACATGTTATGTGGGTTTGTGGTAGTCCATCAAGAACCATCATTTGCATATTGACCTAAGGAATAGGCTTCTCCTACTTGCCCACTAGTGGCATGGAGCTCTTCCAAGGGCTCTCTCAAGTTTACAACTACACAGGACCATAATATGGAAATGGGTAGTGCGTCAAGAATTAGACTTGCCCGAACCGTTACTATTGTGTTTACATGTTTATGATTGTGACAAGTTTGATACATGCATGATTTATAAGTGCTCATGAACTGTTTAATTAAGTGTTTATGTTTTCTATGAGAAAGCATTATGGTTTTCAAGTGAAAAATGACAAAGAGATTTTGAAAATTGTTTTGCTTGTTTCTCACTTATAAACTTGTCACCCATAAGCTTTAAGCTCACCCTCTCTAAATTCTGTCCCATTTAGGTGATGAGCAAGGGAGTGACTAAGCTAAGAGTCAAGGCCTCACTCAAATCTGCTAAATTTCTGTTGTAGTCTTAAGTTAGATTTTTATGAATTCAAGGCATTAGCCGCATTTTAAGTGTATTGGGTATTTTAGTTCTTAAACTCAATGGACGTATTGTACCTTGAAATGTTCCGTAAAGCTTTGTAATGACTTCTGCTTATTGACAAGAATGAAATGTCTTTTGGTTCTAATAACAATCACTGTATTTCATGTTACATATGATGATTAAATGAGTCTGATGCATTTGGAGGTAGTTACATTTACATTCTGGTGTACTATGTTTTTTAAATTGAACAAATGGTGGTTAAAATGATTTAAGTCTTCATTAAGTAATGTAAATAGCAAGAAGGAAACACAGTCTTAAAGAGGAACACAGATGAAAAGAATCATCTATGATGACGTTAGCGTATAGACGCAAAAAGGTGAACACAGACGAAGTTTATCATCAACGATGACATCATACACAGACAAAAGGGAAAACATAGAGGAAGAGTATCGTCTGTGATGACGTCATACACAGACGCAAATGAAAGACAGACGTAAGGAATCGTCTGTGCTATGCACAATGAAAGACGGATGCAAGGAATCGTCTGTGTTATGCGCAAAGAAAGATAGACGCAAGGAACATAGGCGACACGTCGTAACATTGACGCAAGGAAAGACAGATGCAAGGAATCCTTTGTGTTATGCGTAGGGAAAGACAGACAATAGAAACCCAGACGATAAAAGTCAAAGATAGACGATAAAACATAGACGAAAGACAGACGATAGAAGTAAACAAAGACTATGGGCAAACCATAGCAGATACAAAGAAGAAGTTAAGTCAGTATGAGTGAATAGTCACTTAGTTGGAATTAAACATGGAATTCACTAATTAAGGATCAAGAAGTGATTATCAAGGATCAGGAAGCAGTTGAGGGACAAAAATGTAAAATAAGGTCAAAATGAAATTTCAAGATTAAGGATTGTCCTGGTGAGGGCACTCCACCCTTGTAGGATGCGAGTCCAGATGTCACTCAGGATGTCGGACACGTGTCTGCGCAAGGGTGGGGTCCCAACAAAACCAACTGAAGAAAATTTTTTTATTCATCAACAAAATTATATCAAAGAACTTTTAGTCAAATATAAAATGGAAAATGCTAAACCAATGTCAACCCCTATACTTCCTTCAATCGTCTCATCTAAGGTGAAGCTGGCAAGAAGATTGATCAAACTCTTTTTAGAGGAATTAGTGGTTATTTGCTTTACTTAACTGTAGGCAGAACTGATATAATGTTTAGTGTTTGTTTTTGTGCAAGATTTCAAGCAAATCCTAGAGAATCTCATTATATTACTATTAAAAGAATATTGAGATACTTGGCAGGTTCTATTGATCTTTGCTTAATGTATGAGAAAGGAAAAGAGTTCAGGTTAAGTGACTACTATGATGATGATTATGCTGGAGATAGGATTGATAGAAAGAGTACAAGTGGAGGTTATCACTTTCTTGGTCAAGTAAGAGGCAAAGTTCAATTGCTTTATCTACCGCAAGGGCTGAATATATGCCAGCTGTAAGTTGTTGTTCACAAATGTTATAGATAAAGTATCAGTTAGAAGATTATTCCATCCAAGAAGATCACATTCCAATCTTCTGTGACAACACAAGTGCTATCAATCTCTCAAAGAATCCAATACAATACTCAAGGGCAAAGCATATTGAAGTTAGGCCTCATTTTATAAGAGACTATGTACAAAAAGGGATCATCAATCTACAAATTGTTAAGACAAATCAACAATGGGTAGATATCTTCACCAAACCTTTAAGTGAAGACATATTCAAGGAAATTAGATGAAAATTGAACATGGTAATGTTAAATGACCATTTGTCTGAAACTCCATGATACAGATAATTCGTCCTGAAGAAGTAGAAAATTCATAAGTTTTTAGAATAAATAGTAATGGTAACTTTCTCTCGGTAATATCAATTGTATGATTACCTATGGATCAGTTACAAACGGTAACTTTTCAAGAGTGTTTATAAAAAGAAATCATCCCAAAATCTGCAACACTCTACATTCTATAATTTTCTTTAAAAACTTAGTAACCGACTTGTTCAAAGTGCTCTCAACTAGGAGGATCCAATCCTCTGTTCTCAACATCAAATCCTTTTTATTTTCATCTCATATCTTTCTTTCAATATCTTCTAGATACTAACCTCACTTCTTCAAGCGAGATACATTTTTGTATTTAGTGTTTATTTGTTAGAGATTAGGAAATTGCCGAAATCTCTTATCTCTGGGAGAATCATCGATTTCACTTCTCTGAAGAATGATCGAATGGATATCGAACCTAAGATTAAAGCAGCTAGATGGGAAAATTTCTTCAATATCTAAGAACTGGTGTATCCAAATAAAATATATGAGTTTTGGAAGAATGCAAAGGTGGTAGACAACACCGTGGTGTCAATGGTAGATGAGTTGTCAGTGATGGTCATATAAGATTCCATTGTGAAGGCTATTGAGCATCCAAATGAAGGATCTAAACTGTTCAATAATACAGATTGGGTTGCTCAAAGTCATATAAATGAAGCCAACATCAATAGACAACTATATGGATCGAGTAATCCAGGAGACAAGAAGTCTTCAAACCTAATTCATAAGGCTAGGGTTCTTCATTCACTTCTTCTTCATTGTATTCTACTAAGATCAGGATCAAAGGACTTTGTGACAATGAATGATGAACATTGTCTATTTCATCTACTCACACACCAATCTATTAATCTTTTGTTCTTGATTCTGAATTATATGATAAAGGCTAGGGAGGATTATCATCTGAAGAGTGGTTCTTTACCTTGTGATCTACTGTTAACAAGATTATTTAAAGAATATGAAATCCTACTTGACAAAGCAAACAGAGGAAAGATGAATGTTAAGAGTGTTATTAATGCCTCTAATATTCACAAAAAGGGGATCAAGAATGAAGTTGAAGTGGATAAAGATTTCACACCGAAAGAACAGTTTAAAGGGGAGCTTTCAATAAGACGAAGCAAGAAAGAAGATGTTCCATCTGAAATACAAGCAAAACCTTGATCATTTGGAAGAATCTCAGCAGAGGTAAAGGTTGAACAATCGTCTAATAAGCTAATACAAGCCAAGACGATTCCTGAAAGGGAGGAAAGTAAGGTTCAACAACCAACTCACCAAGTGTTTTTAAAGAGGAAGGCTGAGACGCTCCAATCAGAAAGACCCGAAAAGTTAAGAAGGTCACCAAGATTAATGACCTTACGAAAACAAGAACAAAAGAAGCAAAAAGCTTTGATTCTTCGTAAAGTTTCTGAAAGTACAAAGGAACAACAAAAACATCAGCAATAGGATACCAAAGCAATTGTCTCTATCCCTCGGACTCAATTAGAACAACCATTTGGAGAGACAGAGATAAAAAGGAAGTTAGTATTTCAGCAGAAGAAGCCTTAACAACAACTCTTTTCCAAACCATAGGAAGAACAAAAGAAGACGAAGCCGATTCAAGAAAAAAGAAGGTTTCACTGCCTAATGTTCAACAAAAGACACAGACTGTTGGAAAGCAGCAAGTAACTTAAAACCCTCCTCAACCCATGAAGAAAGAAGATTTGAAAATGAAGATTATAGAAGAATCAATACTTGATCGTAACAAAGGTTCAATTATCATCAAAGAACCTTCTAAAAAGAAAGTTAAGGTTCAAGTTAAGCTTGTAACAGCAAACGATTAGACGATAAATCTTTTAAGTCTTAAATAACGAAGATTGTATGGTATTCTACGAGATGAAAAGGCAGAATCATATCCATTGGAGATGACAAAAAATCCTTATACAATCTATCCAGTGACAAGAAGTATGACAATCAAGATTGTATCAGATGTACAACCTAGATGTCCAACACTAGTAGACAGCAAAGACAAAAGAAAGAAGAAGAAATTTCTTGAGAAACAATAAGATGATCTCATGAAAGAAGAAATTCGAGTGGCGATGAAAAATATAGATGATGTATCTCATACAACTCAACCTATAGGTGTCTATATATCACATCACATATCAAGGGCATCAGGAAGTAACTTTGCACATCTACTATAGATGAAAGTTTCAAGGCATTTGGGACAATATCAGAAGGAAGGTACAAAAGTATTACAATTAAAGGTATCAATTTTTACTTAGAAACCTTTGTGCATTTACTTATTCATTTCAAACCCTTAGGTTTCATTCCTTCAGCTAAAAATATCTTACACCTTCTGGGGAAACCAATTTACAAACTACCCAGACCTGATGATCTTGACATTCCTCACCCAACACAACCTTTCTGATTACCCTCCATCAAAATTATTGAATTATACCATTCAACTAGAAAACCGTCTGTCTCTGAGTATCTTCATCCACTTAGTGAAAAGCTACAAGATTCTACCATTAATTTGGAGTTCTTGAAGAATTTCATCGAATGGACTAAAGTTAGTCATAAGCAAAAGGAAGTTCAGGAAGCCTTAGCTAAACATATTAAGCAAATTGATACTAAGGTTAATGACCTAGGTGATTTAGTGGGTGATCTTCATGATGAAATAGAACTTCTATGTGTTTCTATAGAAGAAGACCTCAAGATGATCTGCACTGATATTCAACATATGTTTTCTAAAATTTTGAAGCGTCTGAAATGACATATCTTTTGGGGAGAATAGTAGAAAGGAGAGGAGAATTAGTATTAAAAAAATTTATTATTGTATATACACATTGCATATCTTGCATTATTCGTCTGAATATATTATTTTTCTAAATATTATTCGTCTAAATATTATCGTTATTCGTCTGACTATTATGTTTATCTTCTAATATTATGATTATTTGTTATCATTAAAAAGGGAGAGATTGTTAAGTCAAGAAGACTTCACTTCTTCTATTGATTATGATAAAAGTCAAATAATAATAATAATAATAGAAGTGTGTGAACTATTTTGATGAGTTTATTAAGTGTGCGGATAAAAATAAGTGACACAAATCATTAAATCAAGATGATATTCAAGTAAAAGTTGAATAAGACGAAGTCTAAGATGGATCATATGAAGTGATTAAGCAAAGACATCAGAAGAAGCATACAAATTAAATCAAGACGATATAATTAAAGAATAATATAAAACTTCAGTCAGTTAGTTAGTTGGAGTTGGTTATAGGACTCAACTAATAACAGATCTCAGAAGATTCTACTAGTAGTTTTCTCAAGAAGACTATTGGAGATTAGACTATAAATATTAGTTACAGTTGTAGAAAAAAATACTTTTTACTTTACTTTTACTTAAACTTTACAAAAAATAATTATGTGCTCAAGTGAGTATACTGTAAAATATCCTGAGTAAAAAGAAGAAAGAAAGAGATCAAGAACACCTATAACGTGAGTGTGAAAGCTCAAACAATGTCTTTTCGAGTGAAAGGAAGGTTAGAGCCTGAAGAGGCTAAGATAGCAGATAAAGAATACTTTGTGAAAGAAACCTGAAAAGGCTTTGGAAGTGTAGAAATAATACTTGTAAAGTTGAAGGAGATAGTGAAATCTCAGTTAAACTCTAAGGATTGAATGTAGCCCAAAGTTTAACGGTGAAACAGTATAATTCACGGTGTCATATTCTCTAACCCTTATCTTTTTAATTTTTTATTGTTAAAAGAATAGATACTTTTTTTGTTGATGCATTACTCAAACGAATTAAGTGCTTTATTTGGTAATTGTCTAAATTTTTAAAAAAAACAAAGAAAATTTTAAAGATTACTATCTTCGACGGTTTAACACAATTCAACTCCCCTTTTTGTGTATTTTACATATTATGCGTGATTTCTATATTAACAAGTGATTTGCTTCAATAAGGACAAGTTATTCGACTTTATGTTCAGGTTACAATCTTGGGTATAAATGGAGTTACAACAGAAAAATTTATGGATGTTGTAGGTACTATTATAGCTATGAATGCTTTAATAGATTTCAGGGTGCCAAAGGAGACCAAAGTCTCCTCTCCTTCTAAAACAAAACAAGAAAAAACAACTCACCAAAAGAAAGGTGAAGGAAATAAGAAGAAAGACTATAGTGAGAAGAGAGAGAATGATCACAAAGGGATGTCTAAATAACCTAAGCAACTTAAACAATGTGAGAAATCTTCATAGAAAAATTGTAGTTATTTCTCATGCAATGGACCTCATTATGCCTATGATTTCCCAAGACAGGACAAGTTGAATTTGTTGGTAGCAAACGCAAGAGGTGAATGTGATCAATTAGAAGTAGGGTTTAATCTCATATGTTTACTCAATATAGTGAATAGTAAAATGAGTCCTTTTGAATGCCTAATGTATATAAATGGTGTGAAAGTTGGGGCTAAAATTGAATAAGACCTTTACAAAGATGAAAACAGCCATGACAAATTAATAAGGAGTCATAGGAGTTACATACATTGTTCCATTGAACGTGATGAGTTGGTGTGGGAAATGTAACATGATGGCGACAACTCTTGATGATTTTGACTTGATAGGAATCAATTTTTTTAATTTAGTAAAAGCATCTTAAAGGTATAATGTTAATGAATGATCAAAATTCATGTTACATAAATTTCTGTAGGTCTAGTGAAGGAATAATGAACAAAACACTGTTGTAGCATATGTCCCTGCTATAAGCATTAAGAATGACCTTAAGAAAGGCATGGAGACTTACCTTTCATCGTGTGGGGAATTGTTAAGGGCCATACTGTAGTTACAAAAATATTGAGGGGATTAAAATATGTAATGCAAAAAGAGTTATCAAAGAGCACCCTCCTTGTCTCAAAGATGACCATATTATTGAGTTAGTGCTAACTGTAAATCCTCTAATGTCACTACTGGAGTTGGTGAAATTACAGAAGAAACTTGGTAAATTGTCGGAAACTAGATACATCCAACCATCTAAGGACCTATATGGTGCTTATGTATTGTTCCAAAGGAAGCAAGATAGAACCTTACGTATATGTGCTGACTATTAATCCATGAATAAGGTAACTATAGAAAATATGTATCATGTTCCTCTAGTTCAAAACTTGATGGAGAGATTATCAAGCATTGTAGTGTCCACAAAGTTATAATTACATAGCGGGTATTGGAAAGTGAGGATTATTAAGCATGACGAGGAAAAGAAGACATATGTAACTTAATATAGATTGTATGAATTTTTGGTTATGCAATTTGGTTTGATAAATGCCTTTGTAACTTTTTAAAACTTGATAAGTGATGTGTTGTATGACTTTTTGGATGACTTTTTGGTGGTCTACTTAGACAATATTATAGTCTATAGCAATAAGATGGCAAAATATATATAATAGTGAAAGAGAGTATTCAAATGGTTGCAAAATCATAAGCTCTTTATAAAGATGGAGAAATCTAAGTATGCCTAATTATAAATCAAAATTTTGAGACCCTTCATTGGTAGATCTGAAAAAGGAATAAAGAATTATTGATTGATAGGTTTTAAAGACATTACAAGAACTTTAAAGCCTTTTTAGCTTAGAAAACTGCTTTCCTTGATTTACTGGGAGATAATTGAAGAGAGCAGTGTCCTTGACAGATTTGTTAAAGAGGAAACAAAACTAGTGCTAGTTAAAGGCATGTGAAGAATCGTTCGAGAAGTTAAAAGTTTGCATTTTAATTGAACTTGTAGAACTACCTGACTTTAATCCCCCTTTCGCAGTATGCATAAATGCTTTAAACAAAGTTGCTGATGGAGTTTTGGTGCAACCAGGTCATCATGCTACTTTGGAAAATTACACGCTCGATGGTGCTAAGCAATAATACTATACCTATGGGAAGAAGATGTTGGCAATAACACATCACCTTAAATTTTAGCGAATTTACTAGTACGAAACTAGGTTTTATTATCCACGCAAATAATGTAGCTAATAATTTTTTTAGAACCTAAAAGAAAATATTTGCTAGGTAAGCTCAATGGTAAGACTATCTTATTGAGTATGGCTTTATATGAGAGTATAAACTAGGAAGGCACAAAATTTTAATGAATGAATTAAGTTAAAAAGAAGTATTTACAACCTGATATGCTATCACTCAAGTGGAATTGGATCTACTAGAGAAAATCAATGTAGTTGCTCCTTTTGATAACACTTATAGTCGAATTATGCAACACGTGAAGGATGTTGCTATGTAACGACTTTGGCTTGATGAAGATGGGATTTTAATAACAAAGAATAGACAATTGTATATGCCAAGTTTTAGTTCCTTGTGAAAATAATTGATGAAGGAGAGGCATGAGAAATAGTGGGTTAGTCACCTTGGAGTTCAATAGATGTTTGCTACTTTCTCTTTCTTACTATTAGCCAAAGATGGAGAAAAAAAATAAAGGTACATACTAAAACTTACCTTATTTATCAATTGAATAAGCTTAAAATAAAAAAGAAGGCAGGATTACTGTTGTCAACCTTTAAAATCATGGTGGTGATTGATAAAATCTACAAGTATATAGTCTTTACACCAACTTCAAGTTAATATCCCTGGGATGTTGCTATGGAGCTTTTCTACAAAAATAGGGTACAGAACTTTAGATTTCCAGTGAACATTATAATTTACAATTGACTGTGAAACCCAACTAAGTTATCAATTTTGGATTTGCATCCTCAATGATAAGGTGTAAATAAAAGGTTTTCACTCAAATCACCCACAAACATATGGTTAAATAGGAAAGATCAATGGATTGTTGGAGGAATATTTTTAATATTATTTAAATTAAATTTAATTAAATTGGTTGAGTTTACTTGATACTACACAATTTAGTTATAACTTACATACATCATCAACTACAAAGAAGATTCCCTTTAAAGTTATTTTAGGAAAATAACCATTTAAGCCTCTCAAGATAACACAATAAATGTTGCAAGAAAAAAGTCCAATTTCTTATCAATTTGTAGGGAAAATACGAGATGTTAGATGAAGCAAAGGATAGCCTCCAAAAAGCTTCTTGGTGAATAAAGAAGTATATGGATCAATGTAGGATAACTCTCAAATTAAAAAATAGAGATAAGTTATTTTTTAAACTTACTTTGCTGATTTGAAAGAAATTAGCAGCAAGTAGGTGTATTGAGGCTTAGTGCCAAATTATGATCAGCCATTTCATATCCTTTAAAAGGTTGAAAATATACATATTAGGTTACCCAGGCGCTTAAAGGTACATCTATCCTTGCATGTTAGTTTCTTTAAACCATATCCTAAGGATGCAATAGATCTAAAGAGGAGTTAAGTTAAAAAGGTTCCAAAGGTTGTAAGGAATTAGTTTGACAATCAAATTGAGAAGATTTTGGTTCATAAAATATTGGGGCAATACAAAAAGAGTCAAAGAAGTAAATTTTTTAAAAAATCTTTGAATTTAGGAGAATGACACTACCTTGTGGTAATCTGAAGACTAAGTAAATAACTACCATCAATTTATTCTAATGATGTTGTTAAGTTCATTTCGTGCGGGCAATTTATCAGCCCCTTAATATTATAGGACTATTTTGCTAGCCATTAGTAAGACTTAGCCAATTTCTAACATGGATTAGGCACACCGAAGGAATGAAGGTGACTTAACCAAGTAGGATCAAGCATGGTTTATTCTTTAGCTAGCTTTGATGGAATGTGAGGCATTCATTAGCCTAGTTTGGGCGAGTTAGACTTGCCTTAGATGTAGTTGTTGTATTGACAATGAGTTGGTGCTTAGATGGCAGATCATGGATGATCATACTAGACCATAGGCGTGCATCAGTCAGACCATATACAGATTGATTCAGAACTTGACTAACTTTCTCCTTTAGATAAATATCATTGGTGATATGGAAAAGTTAGTGGGATGAATCAACAAAGAAATAAGGGGACATGTCAAAGAACATAGATAACGTGTCTGACCTTCATTTATCACATATATCTTTTACATTGAAGTAAGGCTACGTACTATTGGACCTTCCTAGACCTATGAAGTAGTGGAATTCATACTATGTGTTGTTGTTAGTGTTGTTTGTATCTTTTACTTAGAAGTGGCTTAGTGGGAAGCTATGTGAAATCCATTAAAGATAGTGCCTAAAAGGCTTAGAGACGTCAACCACCAACTAAGTTAGTAGTATAACAATCTTATCAATTTCTGGTATGTTTGCCCATCATATCTCTAAAAGCCTATAAATAGTTCATTTAAATAAAGCCTTCATTCATAAAGAATTGGATTTTTGTACACTTTGTATCAATTTTGAGTAATATAAAGGTTAGTAAATTTTCCATAAAATCTTTATGCATATTTCTCTTCCTATTGCTATCCATTTTCTTTTGTTGGCTTAGTGAAATATGTTGATTTAGTTTAGTCTTTATGAGAAACACTTAAACGTAAGGAAATCCATAGGGTTGAGTTGAATTGTAGAAGTTTGACTATCGTACTTAGACCTTGACACATTTTGATGTGAAATTAGAGTTCATTTCAAATTCTTCACAATAAGAGCCAACCCTCAATATGTGTTTGCACAATAGTTATTTCCATATTTAGAATCCAATGACCTCTAACAACTAATTTGATTAATTGAAGTACATATAGTTGTTTTAATATGGATGCTTAATAAGAATTAAAATGAAATAGTGCTTAAAGTGGATTAAAAAATAACCATATGATCAAATTGAAAGCTTCATTATGAATTGTATCAAGATATTCAATTGAGTTCTCATTATTGAGGCTTAATTGAACAATTAGAGAGTATTTGCTCACGTTCACTGTACATTTTCTACTAAGTTAGTTTTAGGAGACTCTGAATAAGTGATACTCCAATTTGTGAAAGTGTTATAATAGTTTTCTCTTTACCTGTAAATAAAATGAGTTATAATGAGTAAATATACAAGTCATTTGGAGGGTGAATATAAATTCAAAGAACAGACTAAACAATTGTAAGTGATTTACTTATATTTTCCTTATCACTCTTTTACATTATTACTTTAAATTATGTTTATTTTATTTTAAATTTCTTTATTGTGTGGATTGAGCTATATCATAAACTGTCATATTGTAAATTCACATTAAAATTTATGAAAAGGTATGTATAATGTATAAAAGACTAGTTAACACGAAATTAAATTTAGATCATAGGAACCTCTTCTAGAATAGTCCAACCATATGAGTGTACAAGCAAATTTACTTTATACAAATCTTATGCAACATTTGAGTAAATTGTCAAAAAGGGATAAAATATTAATGAAGCACTTTTTTAAATAAAATAATTGCTTGTAATGTGAAACGCTCGTCAAATTCTTACTAATAGATGAAAGAATATATTCGTATAATATTTTTAAAAATGGATCCATTATCACAACTAAATCTACAACAACAGATAACGAATCTACCACAATACCTCAAAAGGAATTCAAATGAGGATCAAATAATAAAAGGATGATTGCCATGAATAGTAGGGTTGTCCCATATTATATTATGTGCATTTAATGCGAACAAATTAATTATGTGTCTATGTGTGACACTATTCATAATATAATGCATACCTTTGGATTAAGCCATAAAAATAATGTCAAATTAGGCAAAATAAAGTTAACATACATCTTTATGAACTATTTCACCTTAAATATAATATTAATGAGACAAAAGACTTTGAAAAGTCATATTTTAACATTTAGTAAACAAAAAATAAATTTATATCCCTGTGAAATTTATGGAAGATGAATTTTACGACAACATTAGAGGTAAAAGGTCACTTTTCGCTTATGAGATGAAACTTAAGGAAATACTAAAGAATGAAAGAATGTCAAAGAGAAAAGGAATTGGCTCTAAAATCTTTTGATTTAATCGAGATCAAGAATAGTCCACTTCAATTGAAAGTGACGATGAGAACATCTTTAAGAAAAAGAAGGAATAAAGGATAATGAACTTCAATAGTATATGTAAAGTTAATGACTATAAAGTCCCGTAGGACTAACAACTTCTTCAATTTGAAATCTCTAGTTAGTATGAGCAATAACTTTGTGAACAATGTTTATTTAAGACTAAGAGGAGAGGAGAGTGCTAGTAGAGCTTAAGTAAAGGGATCTAAGATCAAGCATAGGGAACATGGAGATGGTGACAAGGGTTATGAACATGATGCACTATTGAAGCCGCATTTATATCATATGAGACCTTTTTATGTATGTCTTAAAAGGATGGAGATGTAAGTTTGGAGCATATATGAGCAATCTTCAAGGTAATCTTAACACAATACGAGGTTATATGAAAGCAGACATGATGTATATTTACTAATTCCTTTAGATTCTTTTTTATAGGAACCATCACCATTGTGATCTTTTTATATTATTTCAGAAAAAGGGAAAGGAGGATGTGATCATGTTTTTGATCCATTGATAATTATTCATGATATTGACACCTTCTGTTGGATATGTGTGAACTCAGAAAGGGTTCTTTTAAAAACATGCATATGTTTAGGTGAGCTTAATCTATTTTATATTTTGAACATCTTTATATGTCACTTTTTTTAATCATTATAAAAAAAGGAAAGATTATCTAAGAAAGAAGACCCTGTCATTTGTTTTGATGATAAGAAAATATTTTTTTTACTTTTTTAATTGAAATGATTAGAATAGTTAAATTTAAGATGAAGAGTCAAATTAATATAAATATCAATCTTTATCACGTTCAAGTTAAACATAATAATAATCATAAAGGAACACTCACTTTCATTATAGAAATCCAATCATAATAATGAAGCTATTGTTTTTGTAGAAAAATTTAATGCTAAGCAAGATGAAGGAGCGTTTTGATTTCACATATCTAAACTAATTGATAATAGTCTAAAGATTGATGAATAGTTAAGTTGTTTGCTGAAAACTATGCAAATGTTCGGCAAGAATGGTTTTGGATGTGATTGTTAGATTAACGAGCTGATGAGTAATTATACAATAGCTATTATATTTAGGATCTAACAACCATAATAAGATTTTGACCGCTAGTTTAATAAATTGAACTAGAAATAAAGGTCCTTCAGTTAGATGTTTAACAATAATTGAAGTGAAAAATGTGCTTAAATTAGGTTAAAAACACTTATGTAATTAGATTGAGATCTTCATTATATGTTTAAATTTAAAAATGATATAAAATTATTGTTTTTGTGAAATCCCACATCAGTTGGAGAGGATAATGAATTATGTCTTATAAGGGTATGGAAATCTCTCCTCTATAGACGTGTTTTCCTAAGTAGGCTAGGAAAAACAAAACCATGAGGGTTTGGGCTAGGCTCAAAGCCCAAAGCGGACAATATCTATAGGAGGGTGGTCTAGGCTATTACAATTGTATCAGAGCCAGAATCCAAGCTGCTATTCAGTAAGTAGACCATGTCTACCCTACAAGACATGTTTTCCTAGTTGGGCTAGGAAAAGCAAAACCGTGAGGGTTTAGGCTGGGCCCAATGTTCAAAGCAGACAATATCTATAGGAGGGTGGTCTGGGATCTTACAATGGTATCAGAATTGGTTCCTTGTGCCAGCTAGACTGGGCCCTATGGTGGTGGATAGTGTGAAATCCCACGTCAGTGGGAGAGAAGAACGAATTATACCTTATAAGGGTATAAAAACCTCTCCCTTATAAATGCGTTTTCCTAGCTGGAATAGGAAGAGCAAAACTGTGAGGGTTTGGACTGGGCCCAAAGCCCAAAGCAGATAATATCTACAGGAGGGTGGTCTGGGTTATTACATCCATAACATCATCAGCATTCAAATAAACCATTTTACAAATAATAAAAGTGATCAAAGTGATAGAAAATTGAACAAAAAGACTTCTTCTCTTCTTTGCGAAAATCTAGAATTCTTGATTTTGAATTTTCCCAATCTTAATGATAATCCTTGACTTCAATCCTTCCTCAAGGCTCCAAACATATGTTCTTCACTCAAGAAAGCTCTTTTCCATAGAGAAGTGTCGTCCCCCTCAATCTTGGAGGCTTAATTGTCTTTTTGTAGTCCAAAAACCTTAAATTTAATTAAGCTCTGCATAAAGTCTGGGTTTATAATTCCAACAATCGTGGGAATCATGTCAATTTCCATGATTGTGGGAATTTTCCACAGAATGACTCCTCTTCTCTTTTTCTCTTTAATCTCTAGTTCGATCTCCAAGTTGCTCCATCTTCATTCATATATAAAAATAGAGATTTCTTACTCTAAATTAACATCAAACTTAAAAGAACAACAATGAAAATCAAATTAAATGAAATCATACAAAATGAATCCTAAACTACAACAACAATCAACAATTATGCAAGAAACACACGTCAATTATATAGAAAAATATAGACTAATACACACCTATCATTTATTTAATGATATGAGACCCACTTTCTTTATAATAATGTAGGACCCACCACTAACATTTAATTTTCTCTTTTAGCAGCAAACACCAACCACGACTATACTTGTAGTTGTAAATCTTTTAACTTTGAGTTTTAGTATAATGCATTATAATGAAAGTTAAGATTTTTAAGGGTAGACTCGTATATCTTTTAAATTTTCAATGAATTTTTTTCATCTCTTTCATACAATCTTAATAAAAAATTATATTTTTCAAAAATTATAATCTTTATTTATTTCTATATATTTTAATTAAAATTTTTATTTTAAATTTTTATTTTTAAAATGAAATTCTATTTTATTCTTACTCACTAATAAATTATATTTGTGAAAATTTAGATTCTTTATTTATCTCCTCATATTTTAATTGAAATTTTTTAAATTATTATTGTTAGAATCTAATTATTATTTTTCTCATAAATTTGTTTAATAAATTACATTATTAGTTATTATATAAACATAATTTTGCTTAAAATAATTAAGAATGTGTTTAAAATAATATTTAAAATATAAAAGAATTATATTTAAAGGAGATTAAAAAGGAAATTAGAATAAAGTTAGAGTCTTTTCTATTGACTTTTTTAAAATATACTTCAAACTTTTATAAGTTTTTAAATAAATTATAGTATCAAATTTTTATTATTTATTTATTTATTTATTATTTATTTATTATTATTATTTTTATTATTATTATTATTATTATTATTATTATTATTATTATTATTATTATTATTATTGTTATTGTTATTGTTATTGTTATTATTATTATTATTGTTTAAATTTATGTTAGATTCATTCTTAGTTTAAATTATTGGATTTATTATTAGTCTATTATATATTAATAGACATCATTAGTGCATTTTTATTTTAATAAGATATTTTATTTTATACTAAATTTTTACTTATTCTTATAATTTTTACTTCTTATTTATTATACACCGGTTTAATAGCGATTTAAAACCGGTTGAACCTTTAAACCTTAAACCTTTTCTTTGACCAATTTAATGTTTGATTCAGTTTTTAAAACATTGACTATAACACCTGATAATGCCGATCTCCAAATAATATCTTCACAATTATCTAAAACATAATATAAGATAAGTAATTCTATCATGGTTCCTCTACATAACACTATAAGAAAAATCACAAATAGGAACGTAATTTATCCGTCCCTAATTAGGGACAGAATTTGCGACCGAAATGGGTTAAAAAACAAAACCATCCCCAAATCCGTCCGTAATTCTGGACCAAATTTACGAACGAAAAAAATGATCCCAAAACTAGTTACTAATTTGCGACTGTTCACATTGGGACAGATATAGAGACGGAATATTAAGGACATAATTTTTTGCTCCAAAATATCGAACAGAATTTGCATCCAATTTCTGTGAGAATCTTTTTTCGTCCCTAAAATCGTAACAATGATGTTGGGACCAAATTTTCCGTTGCTATTTCCATACCTAAATCCGTTCCAGTTTCCATTCGTAAATCGGTCCTTATTTTAGTACCTAAATTCATCCCAATTTCTATCTCTTTTATTTCCCACTTCTTTAGCAAGTTAAACGGTACGTTTTTCATTGACCCCTTTTATTTATCCCCAAAGGTTGAGAATCAGAGGGTTTGGCTGCTCTATTTTGCATCTTCTTCAAAAAGGCTATAAAAATCTTGAGATTTTCTCTTAAAGGTGGAGTTGGTTGGTTTTGATTCATGAAACTAGCCATCAAAGTGTTTGAA
>JAOSBN010000179.1:19891756-19910480 GCA_027563595.1 Erythroxylum suave
TCTACATAAAAAACTCAATTCAAAAACCTTCAGTCCTCCTCCGATTCAAACACCTCCACCTTCTTCTCTGTCGTGGAAAGCCCAGCCATCGATGATGAGTTCACCCTCCTTCCACGCTCAAATAGCTTCATATTCAGCTTTCCGAAGGCGAAGTCGAGTACAGTCTACCAAACTTAGGAGAAATCGACATCTAATAACGGTGGATGGGGAAGACAAGACCCAGATGATGGTGGAGTAGACGGTGGAGATGAAGAGAGCCCGACAAGATCTAGAAGATTCGCTCATGACGGTAGATGGGGAAGACGAGGACGAGATGATGGTGGAGTAGGCGGTGGAGAGTGGAGACGAAAGCTCCAGATGATGGTGGACTAGGCAGTGGAGAGTGGAGACGAAGAGAGCCCTAGAATCTAGAAGAATCAGTCAAATGAACGACAGATGAAAAAATCAAAGCTTAAAAGACGAAACCGGGTTAGACCGGTTTGATTAAAACCAACTGGTTCTTCAACAAACCGGCCGGTTTTAATTTTGAAAGGTTTTTTCTAAAAATCGAACCGGATCACTGGTCGGTTCAGACAAAACCGGGTTGGACCGGCCGGTCCGGTCCGGTCCAGTTTTTAAAACATTGCTTACGTCAGATAAGGCAGGGTCCGTACCAATTGGGGATACATTGTTTAGAAAAACAGTCTTTTCCTTGACCTCTCTACTTGGAGAAGGGGGCATCAAGTGCACTATCGACCACGATAACCTTTTGCCCTTCTTCAAACTCCAACTCTTGTTGATAGGGACGTCAAATATTTGGAGTTCTTACTCATGATTGATGCTTACACCAAGCCCTGGGTCTTGATCAATTTTGTTTTGGAGCTTTAAGTGTTGGACAAAGGCAAAGTTCAAATTTTCACCTTTTTATTTGTTACGGTAATCGGACAGATTTCAAATTAACCTCATACATAGGCGCATAAAAGATTAAAAAGTAGAAAGATAAAACAAACTCGATTTGAAAAATTCTTGGTCAAATATTATACGGTGTTTCAAATCATCGTTATTATTTTGACATATTTTAATAAATAAGGACATCTTTTTAGATTTTGTATCGTTAAGCTACAAAGTTCCATAATCATATAGCTGCTGAATTTGTATGAAATAACTTTTCTTTGCAAAGACGATGCGGATCCATTGATTATCCAAAAGACAATGTGATTGGATAGATAATTTTAGTTAATTAAAGTACGTAACTTGTATATCTAATTTAAAAGGGCAAAAAGTCCAAGAAAAGGTGTCGAGGAAGGTAAGTTAAAACCATGTTGTCATGTGGTTGATCAATGACTTAATAATTTTGACAGTGTTCATAAAGTCTACTCCTTTGCCTCTATAAAATGCACTCCACTTCCGGTTTCTGTTCAAATTTAAGCCACCTTATTCTCTCCATTCTCCGTCCCTCTGCCTCTGCTTTCTACTTCTCAGAAGATATGGTCCAAGTTGCTTCAATATTATCTCCAATCTCTATTCCTTCACCGTTCACTAATAGTTACTCTCCAACTTCTTCATCTTCAACCCCTTCTCAATCTTCTCCAACTACTACTACTCTTCATCAATCCACCTCAATGTTATCACAGCCAGTTTCTGCAACTCCTCCCACTGTTATTCTTAGCCCTTGTGCTGCCTGCAAAATTCTTCGCCGGAGATGTGTCGAAAAGTGTGTTTTAGCTCCTTACTTCCCTCCAACTGAACCTTATAAATTCACCATTGCTCACCGAGTCTTTGGAGCTAGCAACATCATCAAGTTCTTGCAGGTACCGTAAAAATCTCGTTGATTTTGTTAAGAGTTTATAGCTAGTTGCTTCCACCAATTCATTTGTATATTATTCCCATGTGTCATAAGATTCGGAGAATTATGTGTAGTTTCTAGGATATAAATCTAATTATGAAGTTTGAATCAAAACTATTTCATTTAAATTTCTGTTTAATACATCTCAATTACTAATAGAGCCTCTGTTTTCTATGGTTATTTATATTTTCATATTCAGCTTAACCTCTTGACTTCTTGTCTCCAAATAAAGCAAGCTGCAGCTGCTTTGTGATAAATTATTAATTAGCTGGGATTGGGATATCAATCATACTCCTCAAGAAAGTCAAGACTAAAATGTCTCTATATAAGTGGTCAATATGGGAACTGTTTCCTTTCAAAATCCTTGCTTTTAAGTCTTAACTTGCACATGGGTTCATGTGCTCTTAGTCTACTCCAAGAGACTATTCATAACTGGTTCTTCTCCTTACACATTTAGTTGCCACAGGAGCAAGGTTAAGTTTTCATCTTAGTGCTATCAAATGTTTTGAAGTTACTACTTTAGATACGTTTCAGGAACTTCCGGAGTCTCAGAGAGCAGATGCCGTGAGCAGTATGGTCTACGAAGCGAATGCAAGGATCCGAGACCCCGTTTATGGCTGTGCTGGTGCGATTTCCCAGCTTCAGAAACAGGTCAGTGAACTCCAAGCCCAGTTGGCCAGAGCACAGGCAGAGATGGTGAACCTGCAATCCCAGCAAGCCAATTTAGTGGCATTCATTTGCATGGAAATGACACAATGTCAGGAGCCGGTCATGCAACAGCAACGACATTACATGGACACAAGCTGTTTCCTAGACGAGAACAATTTGGGCACATCCTGGGAACCTCTTTGGACGTGATGAAACGTTACATTTTCAAGCATTCAAAAAATGGGTGACGAGAGAAAATCTTCAAAACATTTTATATATTAGTCATACTGGCCGGTGAAGCCTTTCAAAAAGGAAATGCTGTGGGTCTTTTCCCAACTGTAATTTCATGAGAGGAGAAGGCATATAACATTTGAAATAAGCAAATGTTCCTTTGTCGTTTGTTTTACGGTTTGGTTGGAGAGGGAGGAGATGACAGTGATTTGTACTAATTACTGAATGAAAAAACCTTATTGGTGACCTAATTCTACCATTTACGCACCAGTAGTTTCTTTTCTAATCTGTTGTTTGACCAATTTCTTATCTCACTATGTCATGGTCAAATAAGCATTCTGGAAAATAAACACATTAGTAAATGCCAAAAAGCAAAAGATATGGGATTATCTCCCCCCATTAATAGAAAACATAAGATGTTGGTTTCTCAAGTGTTGTGAATTAACATGTCCAATTCTTCTGTTTCAAACCCTAAACCAATTTCACTCGAAAAAACATGATTCATACTGTCATCGACGAAGTCATTATACCAAATTTCAAAGAACTAAATATGGGGTTTCAATTGGAAGTTACTCAAAATGGTTATCCGATACTCCCTTTATAAGGCATGCAACAGCAATAACAAAGTAAAAAAGTCCCGGTCATAAAGATTCCTGAAGAACGAAAAGACTGGCTCGAGATGCATATTGATTCCTTTGTAGCTTTAGTCATGATACATGCAACCTTTATTTGCGTTCTACGCTAAAAGAAAAGATTGTTTTGGGTACTCCCACATCACGTCAATTCCACGGAAAAATTGCAGGCATCTCAATTCCAAGGTCAAAGTACCAACCTGTGAATCATTGCAAACATCTACTTCTCTTCACTATAAACTGACGGACCTAACTGACATATAAACATAATGGTAAAAAGTGTTAACCCGTGTGGACCTATCTAAACACTTTATTAGCGGTGCTTTTAAGGGATATCAATAGTGGCATACAACATTGTTCCGTATATTCCAAACGGGATTAATTAGGAGTTGGCGTTGAGGTCGTTAAACATTTATTACTTGATGTGGATATCTATGGACAAAAACTGCAAGTATAGTAATCGAAATGTATACACGTGTCATCATCTTCAGGGAAGTCTATGCATCATCCAATGGCGGGATCTTGATTAATTTCTTCAAGGGGCTGAATTAATTATAGAGGTCATTGCAAGTGAACTTTTCTCAACTCAAACTGTATATAGGTTATGAGACCTATAGAAAAAATATGGAAAATAAGTAAAGGAAGAAACGTTGGGAGTTTACGTAGAATGGGTTGTTATCAATCAAGTAGTTCATGCGTTAGCACAAGCAGCAACCATCAACTAGGCCTGACCTCGATTGTTCGTGAATCATGGTGTCTAGGCGCATACAACATGCTTTTGGTTTAGAAGATTATTATAGGAGTGAGAATTCAGGAATTGAATTCTTGCAATTGCCTAGACTTGAGGAATATTGTGGGTGTAGAGTAAATTAATTTCGAGAGGACTCAGATTCAAATTCAGTGACGGGACATAATTAATTATTCGTCTAATCAATTCAGGCAATGAACTCAATCATACTCGTGTATGCAAAGTCAATGTGCATTTATAGATGTTTCAAATATTATTATGAGATACATCGAAACCCAACATTGGTATCTGCTGTTGTCAATATTGACAGTTTTCCATGTAAAATTCTGTCAACAAAAAAAATATATCAATAATTATATTTTATTTAATTTATAATTAAAATATAAAAAATATTTGTCATTATTAAATTATTGAAATTTTTTTGAGGAGGCAAAGACTCCTTAGACAGCAATAATATTATCCAAGTGGGAATTGTTAGCAACAACTAAAGCTACTCCTTCAAGCTTTCTGCATCTAGTTCTCAGGTTTACAGCATTGCTATTTCAACTTTTATAGGCAACCACCATACGGAAGCATCGGGTAAAGTAGGATAAAACCATACAATTTTGCTCCAGGTCGCACTTTCCGAAGGGAAGGGGACCATATTGGCTTCTTATAAGAGGCATCGGAAAACATCCCCAGAGAATCTCCTTCTCAGCGTGCTTTTGTCCTCATTATCTGGTACAAGGCTGAAGTTGATGATGAAAGAGGTTATATTGGTCAATAGGAGTGCGTTTATCAAATATGCTTTGTTATGTAGAACTTGGAGACAGTGATTCGTAGGTTAAAGTTGTTCTCTAAGGCTCGGAGATCCCCATTATCCTCCAATACTCCGAAAAGAGTCCATCTGTTAGTTCAAAAATGTATATCAGCATCATTACCAACTTTGTATGATATGAGGCTATTGATCTTGTCCATTATTCTACCCAGAAAAATGATAAAGGAGGAAGCATTTTGTGAGATTTTGAAGTTCCATATATTAGAGCCTTTAAAATAGTAGGAATGGATCCATTGGACTCATAAGGATTGCTTGTCTCTCAACAGCCTCTAAACTATCTTAAGTAACATTGAAGTGTTAGCAAGTTTCATTTGAATGAAGCCTAAACCACCTTTCCTTCTGAAAATCAGACAACAAGGAGTACTTGTTCTCTTACCGATGCCATAGAAATCTCCTTACCAATTTGTTAGTAGTCTTTCAAACCCCAGGAAACACAAGGTGAGACATCCAGTAGAAATCAAGTGAGCTTAAAACTGATGAAATCAGTTGAACCCTACCAGTTACGGAAAGAGATATGGAAATCCCTCCATGAGGGGCTTATAAATAGAATTGGTTAGTTTGGAAGAAAGAATTTGGACTCCAAGATAGGTGATTGCCAAGTTTTGGAGTTGGAAGCCTGTTATAGATGAGATACAATTAGCTTGGGTTGTAGCACTAGTAGGTAGATTGAAGGCACTCTTCATGCTATTGGTTTGTAATCCTGATAGCTTGGGAAAAATTCAATGTAGTTGTAAGAGAGATTATTAAGTTAGCATCAATCACTGTAAATAATATTAGATCTTTAACAAAATTCAAACTTAAAAAACCGTGTCTCTTGCACCTAGAATGATATTTAAAGTCTTTCTTTTGATCCACATCTCTCTTTAATAACTTAATAAACACTTTCATTCCTGAAGCAAAAAGATAAGGAGAAATCAGATGTCCTTGTCTTAACCCTCTAGCCCCTCTAATGATTCCTAATGGTTCACCGTTAATATTATGTTGAAAGAGACAATAGTGATGCATTGCTCCACCAGCTCAATGAATCCTAGCTGAAATCCATAAGTTTTTAATGTTTTAAGAATGAAAGGTTATAAGCCTTAAGAAAATCAATTTTAAAAAGGCAAATTTTCTTGCAAATCTTCCTAGCGTAATTCCTTAGTAATTCTTTTACCAAAATGACATTGTCACTTATCAATCTTTCAGTGATGTATACACCTTACTGCATGTCAATCCTTAGGCACCAAGCAAATGAAATTTATCTTGAATTCTTTTAATAACGTCTTATTGAGAAAGAATTTATTAACAACTGCTAGCATAATATTGCCTATAAAAGGCCAAGTCTTCTCGAAAAAAGTTCATTTTAAGACCATCAGATCTAAGGGCCTTAAAAGGGATTAAGGGATTTCACAATGCTTTCAATTTCTATATTAGTAACAAGGTTAAAAATCACTCAACCTCCTAGATAGTAAGCCTATCTTAGACAATGTCAATAATTAAGATAGAAGAAGAGTTGTTATTAATAAAGGTACAAAGAGGTTTAGTGAAATAGTTAAAGGAATTATTTTAAAGATTAACTTGTGAAGTAATACATAAGTTGTCCTTTTGTAAAGAGATTTTCATAGTGGATGATCTTTTAAAAAAAATTGTATTAATTGATAAAAAATGGAAAATAAAACATGGCAAGAAAATTTAAGGGGGTATACCCTTTACACTCCTTATATAGATTTGTAAGGAGTAAAAAACCAGCATAGAAATCAAGAAGTAATAGAGTAGACATATATGAGATCATATATTCAATGAAAATGAGATATCATTTGGACATTTTTTAATGAAGTTCTGCACTACCAATAACTCCCGTATATGTCGAATAATAACAGAGTGAATAACTTCCCTGGATGAGTTTCCAGTTGTAAACCTTCTGAGATTACATTCTTTCTATAGTACATATACACAAGTCCCTAAATCAAGTGTGAAGATATGTCTAGTGTATTTCAAATGAGATGTGTCAATTGATAATCTGTTCATGATATTCTATATTAAGTCACTTGGATCATTCCAGTGACATTTCGTTGTAATACTTCACTATATGTTGAAGTTAAAAGGGTAAGTGAAAAAGGGTTGGTCTCAAGTTTCTATATGAAACTTACACATAGGACAATGTTTGTCGACTTGCAGGTAAAGTAATCTATCTGTTGTATTAAGCATGTTTTGGATAGCAAGCCAAAGGATGAAGAAAAAATGAGGAGGAAGAACCTTATTCCACATGGTTTTGTGCCAATCAACAATAGGACTTTTGGCCTTATGTTGAGCCACCTTTGTCATATTGGATGATCTTTTGGCAGCAACCATCCTGTGAAAAATTTATAATTAATATCCACTATGTTGAGCCATAAAGCCCTAGAGCATTGTTTTATGATAGAATATTCAAATTTGAAAGCCTAAGATGACTGGCCCCTATCTTGTAATAACTAGGTGACTTGCTCGAGACTCCACAGCGACTCTCCAGTTGATATCGAGTCAGCTAAAAAGTTCCGGTGAAGCTAAGCCTAATGCCCTTATTAAGGAAAAGCTTCAATCCACAATAATAAATGTAAACAGTGGAATTTTATTTTTTAGTTTATTAAAAATTTCAACAGCACAATAGCTATATTATGACATCCCAAGACACTTATATTATCACATCAATTTCTCAAATCCAAATTGTGGACTTCAAATCCACTTACATGTAGTCTCAAATAGTTACATCAATAAACTTTGAAAAACTAAAACAAAGTCATGCATTCCATTTAAAAACCTTATACACATGCATTCTTTATACAAATCTACTTTCCAAACGTGTTCAAAGATATGAAACAGTGATCAAAAATATGTACAAGGAAAAATAAAAATGCCTGCACAACAACACTTATGGAAGTTGACTACTCGCTTGGTGGAGTCCTTAGTATCGAAGCCCCTGAGCGTACATTTGGGAGGTTTTATTTAAAAATAGAAAATAGAAAATATAAGGTAAGCTAAACGAGTTCAATGAGCGTTATTGGTTTCCAACAAAACCATTTATACAAAATTTAACCTCCATAAAAGAAAAAAATTTCTTTTCTTTCCAAGTAATAACCAATGTTGTTACAAAACATATTCTTTTCTTTTCATAAGATCAATGCATACGTAAAACAAAACATATATGTTTTTCTAAGATCAAGTTTCTCTTTTCTTGTAAAGTAAACAATGATGGCAAACAATACTTTTATGAACTTTCTTTTTAAAACATAGACTATCACTAATTTTCTTTGCTATATGGTATAAGGTCACGGAGCTGGTTCTGCATCGCTTACCTGTGCTCAGTTAACCTCTACATATCAATTGTTATGAAGCTAGTTATGCATCGCTTACCCATAATGATGCTAGCATTACATATAAATCAGTGGTTACAAAGTTGGTTCCGCATCGCTTACCCGTTACAGAGTTAGCACAATATATGCTCCACACGTGCAGAAGGCAACTCATAGAATATATTGACAGACATAACACCACCCATGTTAGTGACAAATGCCCCAAACACCGCCATGCATGTTAAGACATACTCTGATAAACATAATTGTATATATAAAGACCTAACGGTGTACCATAAGCTAAATCACAATTAATATATAAGCGCACCTTATTTCAATACCAATTCAAAACATATTCAAAATCTATTTCTATGCCAATTCAAAGCATATGCAAATTTTAATTCAATGCCAATTCAAAGCATTTGTATGTCTCCTTAGTTTCCAAGTGTATCCAAAACTCAATTTAATGCTAAATGAAAGCATATGTAAACCTTATGAAGATTAACTTTTAAATTCAATAATGTAATTATTCATAATCATACTTTTCACAGTAAGGTAAAAACCATCTTAACAAATCAATTCAAATACACACTTATAGTTTTTCATTTATCGTAAACCACCCTCATATGTTCGGTGCTTTTCCTTTACAAGTCTCGAGTCTATGGTGATGAGAAAACTTTATTGCCTTACTCAGCTATGAGGGACACCCCTGAAGGGTTCCTAAAACCTGCCAAGTACATGCATAACTTACCACCTTGTTTTACAAATTTTATGACAAAGGGCTTAGCCAAAATCTTAGCAATTTGGAAGATTAAAATTCTGTTTTCTTTTCATTCAGCCATTGAACAACTTCCATGATTTATACATATTGTCTTCTTTCCATTTAAATAACGTACATAGTATATGCCTACTATTTTCCTTTCATTGTACCATTAAGCCACATATATAACATCTACACGCTGTCAATTAATACCCATTGAATAACATACATAAGTTATGGAATCTAGGACCTTATCCTTAGTAAGATGTCGTGTTCTAATAAAAAGTTGATGTTAAAGCTATCAAACCCCAAGGTTTTTTAAGGTTTCAGCGATTTTAAACTATCTTTAATTTCCTTTATGGTCACTAGTTTAACAAGAATGTCTACTTCCTGAGGCATGAGACTTTCCATTATAATGCCTCTAATTAACTCGGAGGTTGATTGAGCATTAGAGAGAGTATTCATCACCTCAACAAAATATAGTGCAGCCTCTTCTAATAACTCTTTCTTATTAGTGATATGTTGAATATTCTCCAATCGAGAGAATACTATTCTTGCATTTCCTAGCAAACACTGCTCTATGGAAAAAAGAAGAGTTCCTATCCCCCTTTAAGCGCAGCTAATACAAATCTTTGCTTTATTAGAGAATAATCAAAAGGGAAAGCCTTAGATATATTACTCATTGCCTACTTTTCACTATTCTTAAGATGAACAGAGGAAGGATTGTTGCTTAAAGCCTCTTGCATAGAATTCAAAACTTGTTTAGCAGTGACTAGGAGATGCTGTATATTCCCTATGTTGTTTTAATAAAGGATCTTAAGATGATCTTTGATGATTTTTAACCTTAAAACATAGATTAACTATTTTGTGCCATAAATATTGGCACTAATATGCTTCCAAATAGACTCATCAAAACTTGCTAAATTAGTAAGGAATATTTAAATCTAAAGGAAGTTTTGATCCTTACTATATAAGCTTAACTAAAGATTGGTTAGTAATCCAAAAAATTTAGAGAAGGGAATAATAGGAACAGTTAGGAAACATCTTAAACCACTTTAAATTGTCAAGCTTATGTTCAAGCTTCTTTCTTGTGAAATTATCTCCTTTTTAATTATTATACTAACTGAAAAAATTCCCTTCATTAGGAATGGCTATCATCTTAATGTAAACTATGCATAGTCTAAGATCAAGATAGAGTCAGTTGATAGATCTATCACCTTTAGCTTCTTCTAGTAACATAATGGAATTAAAGTCACTTGGAAAGGGCCAAAGGTCCCTAATATTGGGAGCAATCTCCTTCAGTTTATTCCATAGTGAGGCCTTTAAGACTTTGTAATTACGTACATATATAAAGGAAATATAACATAACTTCCTAGTTAATATGTCTTCAACCTTAATATGGATCATTTAATTAGTGGCATAACAGTTCTGTACTTTCATAGAGGTATTATTATAGAAGACGTGATAATGTGAATAATTGGATATTTCCTTTCATTGAAGCTAACAAAATTGTAGCATTTTAGAGTTATGTTGTTTAATTATAGTTTTCTAGTTTCTAAAACGCTTATGATATCAAAATTGTTCTCCTGAATGAAGCCCTGCAGCAAAAAATTTTTGGAGGATTGGCTACTTCCATGCTATAATCCTAATGAATAATTATTAGATGTAGGAGGTTTTCTCTTCCTCCTTTATTTTCTTCTCACAAATCTTTCAAACCCTGCTTTAAGTTCTGCATTGATAGGAGAGCTAGGACAAAGTTTTGTTTTATTCTTAACTTCTTTAACATTTAGTGATATGATTGGGAAGTTAAAATTGGACCAATTTCCTTTAATATGTTGCAAGAAATCAATGATGAAACTTCTTTGTACTTTAAAAAAGGTCAATCTATTACTGCTAGATTTTTTCTTTATATGGTTTTTCTTGATAGGAATAATATCAATAACAATTTTGTGTATTCATGGTATTCAAATTCTTTTTAAAGAAATTGTTATTCAAATTTGTTTTTTGTTCTTGTATGGACAAAGGATTTATTTCCCCTCATTCATTGGTTGAAAAAATTCTTTGTTTTTATATGGATGATTTGTCTAGTATAGTTTCCAAATTATTTTTCAATCGGGATGCTGAAGAAGACACTAGACATGGATAAGTTATTCACTCATGATGTACTAGAAAATTTCAAATGACTCAATTTGGGTATGCAAAGCAAGAAGGATGGGTACTTATCTATACTCAAAAGAAATGAACACATGGTAGCATTCGTGATACTGGCCCCCAAAAGTGATTTTTGGAAAACGGATGCTCAAGTAACTAGGAGATTTCCTGAGGCTTTCTAAGACTTAATTATGTGAATAGTTGAGAAGAGATTCATAATTAGAAGAGAACATTTTTTGCTTCTTTCCCCTTTTGTTTACAATAAAAAGTAAAATGTTCTCAAGCTTAAGGCAGTCACTTAGAGATGACAATAAAGCCCAGTTTAATCCAATAAAACCCGGTCTAAAATCAATAGAACTGGTCCATTTTGATCGTGCTTCAAGTCAAGCTTAGGTTTGGGGCACTTAGATCTAACTCAACCCAAAAATTATTTTTTTAGTAAAATAACATCAACTTTCTTTTTTAGTTTTAAAAATAAAAAATCTAGGTTAGCTCGACCTTCGAGCCTTCAAGGCCTAATCAAACTCGTGCTCAGACCAGGTTCCTCAAATCTAATGGGTCTTTAGGATAGTTAGAGCTTAGGTAAAAAGTTTTGGCCTATTCTTACTAATGTTTGAGTTGTTGGCTTTAAAATTGAGAGTCAAATGAAAAAAAGATTCATTATTTCATTTTGATCCAACAAATTCCTTTTGCTTCATTTCCCCTCAAGACTTTGATTTGTAGGTCTCTTATGAAGGCCTCACTCATTGAAACTAATTTAAAATGATGGTAACCAAATTATCTCATTTATGGATGTTAATGAATCAAAATTGTATTTACACTTAAATATAAAATAGATTTTAATGTTTCACATATATTTAAATATAAAATAAGCTTTGATGTTTCATGGTACTTAAAGTTGACTTCAATATTTTAAAAATGTTCAAACTAAGTCTTCTACAAATGAAAAGGAAAACAGAAATATGACTACCAAAATTCTGTAACATCATTGTTGGGAGGAATTGTATAATAAAAATTGGTGTTCTTGGTGTTCTCTTTGCATGAGCTGCTCGAACCTCATTATTAGTGCATAGTTCCTCCCAACAAGGTCTGTGTTTATTCATCTCCTTCTAACCTTTAATAGCTACTTACTGATATGCTGGCTTTATTTACTATAACCTTCTCGCAAGCTCCTTGACCCCTTCTCAACTTCTGCTTACAAACTTCTTCTTTAACCCCCTTTTAATTCTTAGGTTATTATTTGTTTCCTTCCTTTGCTGTCCTTAGCTCCAACCTATAGAATCCTCATTATCCATCAGCTCTTATCTTTGACTAATGGATACTAACTTCCCGCCCTTAAACAATGACGCCCTCAAGCAGATGTACATTTGATCACCAAGGACATTGTTGGATCTTCTTAGAATATTAAGTAGAATGCATATTTGAGCCATGTTATTCAAAGGACTTACTAGAGACCCAAAACTTAAGTTGAAGCTGAATTATTTCCCACCAAGTGAGGTAGTTGACCAAATAATTGTCTCTCCACCATTAGAGATCCTAAAGGCAGGTGCTAGCAAATGGATTTCTACCGTCTTGGGATTTTTTCTAGACTGAAGGGCTGCATTCATTGTTATGAAGCAGTAGGCTTTACCTAACTGGAAACAACATGGATTTTTGGATGTTGTTGTGGATGCTTTCTTGGGTCAGACCTATGGGCATCGACCTCATTGATACGGGTTGATTCCTTGGTTGATGGGCTTGGGTGAATTTGTTGAACTAAGTAGTTATTTTCCTAATAGATAGATTAAATGTTTTAAGTAGTCATTTATCTAGGAAGTTATTATCCTAATAGATAGATTAAATATTTTAAGTAGTTGTTTATCTAGGCAGTTTATTATCTCTAAAAGTACCATCATAATTGGACTTCTATTTCTGTAATAAGTCTTGCCTATTTAAAGGCATTAAGAGGAATAAAAAAGATACGTAAAAAAAATATTATCAAAAATTTAGAGATTCGAATCTCTCTCTTATCAACGAGTTTTGAGGTTTCAGTCTTTCTTAAAAGCTGAATACATTCCAAGATAGGCAGACCTAAGTACATTAATAGAGGCAAAGGAAAATCAAAATTACTTAATTTTTCAGTTCATCATTCGATAACTCGATCCTTGATTAACGAATGCAACAATTTGGTATCAAAGCCAGACACTATGGGTGATGAAATCAATATGCGACTATAGGAGGAACGTGCTTTGACAGATTCTAAGCTATCAACCCTAGAACAACGTCTTAGCAACAAGCTGACTCAAATACTCCAACAACTATCTAATTTGGGACTTAGCACGAGTAAATCTCCTTTCAATGGGAGTGAGTCCAGTGCAGCTGCCTCCTTAAGGGAGCATCTAGCCACCTCACACGACAATATGCAGCCCACCCTGGATATTGGAAATTCTCAAGTTCCAAGATACGCCAAGCTTGATTTCCCTACCTACAATGGAGCAACGGATCCCTTAATTTGGGCCTCCCGCTATGAAAATTTTTTTGAGAATCAAAGAACTACTGAAGCTGAAAAGGTAGGACTTTCTAGGTTTCATCTCTTGGGTGAAGCTCAATTGTGGTATTATCAGATAAAAAGGGCAAAAGGAACTTTCCCTTGGGATGAATTTTTGAAACTTTGTTTCCAACGATTTGGTCCACCTGAAAGTAGCAACCCGATAGGTGAGTTGGTTACTCTCTGACAGAAAGGAACAATAGAATAATATCAGAGGCAGTTCCAAGAAAAATTGGCACGTGCAAATGTAATGGTACTCGAACATCTTTATGTGAGTTTATTCATCGCTGGATTGGATGAATCAATCAGGCTAGATGTCCAATTGTTCAGGCCACTAGACTTATCCATAGCCATGAATTTAGCCAAGACTTATGAACAGAAACACCAACTACAGAAGAGTACCATTAATCGGAAGGGAGTGCGGCAGGCTAATAGGACAAGTGCAGGAACAATAAGCAACCTACAAGCAAGACCAGTCAGCATATTACCAGTCTCATCTACGACTGCTAGTTCTCCCAACCATCCTCAGACTCCCTACATTAAAGGAATTATTAGAACAGAAATGTCAGAATGAAGAGCAAAGGGATTATGCTACAACTGTGATGAACCTTGTTCTGCAACCCACCAATGCAAAAGACTCTTTTGTGTTGAATTGGATGATATGGAAGATGATACGCCGACAGAAGAGGTGGAGACAAATCCAGAGATTTCTTTACATGCTATTACAGGTCAAGTGCATACTAGAACAATGCAACTGCAAGCTATTATCGGTGAGCAACCTGTACTCTATTTAATTGATTCTGGCAGTACTCATAATTTCATTAGTGCTACAGCAGCTCGATGATTATCACTTCAAATGCGGTCTTTACCAAACACTAGTGATTCTATTACTAATGGTGACAAGGTGCGTAGTCTAGGGGTCTGTTTGAAGGTCCCTTTTTTATTAATGAACAACATTTCTCTACTGATTTTTATGTCATCCCACTAGACGGGATTGATATTGTTTTGGGTGTTAAATAGTTACAAACTCTGGGTCCTATATTATGGGACTTTACTGCATTGACTATGTCCTTTTCGGTGCAAGGGAAATCAACTTTATTTCAGGGGCAACATAGGAATGAATATACAAGCTTCCATATGTTGAGTAATACAACAACAAAGGAACAACAATTAGATAGACTCTTACTGGAATTTGAGGACTTGTTTCAAGACCCAACAGGATTGCCTCCCATTCTGCAATGTGACCACCGAATTTGGTCGCTTCCAGGAACAACGCCTGTAGTGGTCCGTCCTTATAGATATTCTCATCGTCAAAAGGATGAAATCGAAAAACAGTGTGCTGAGATGCTTCAACAAGGTTTTATTTGTCCAAGTAAATCCCCTTTTTCTTCTCCAGTTTTATTAGTTCCTAAACATGATGGGCTGTGGCAACTTTGTATCGATTATCATGAATTGAATAATAAAACAGTTAAGGTCAAATTTCCCATTCCGGTAGTAGATGAGCTTCTCGATGAATTGCATGGGGCCCGATATTTCCCTAAACTAGATTTAAAGTCTAGTTACTACCAAGTTCGTATGCAACCATTGGATGTGGAGAAGACAGCTTTTCGAACTCACCATGGGCATTTCCAATTTCTAGTTATGTCCTTTGGTCTAACTAACGCACCATCAACCTTTCAGGCTTTAATAAATGAAGTTTTCCATAAGTTTTTGAGACAGTTTGTGCTTGTTTTTTTTGATGATATCTTGATTTACAGCAACACTTGGGAGGGACATTTGGATCATATAAGGCAAGTCTTTGAGTTACTTCAGGCACATAAACTCTACTTGAAGCTCTCCAAATGTTGGTTTGAGTCTACTTCGGTAACATACCTTGGGCATATCATTTATGTTAATGGTGTAGAAGTCGATACCAGTAAGGTTCGAGTGATCTTGGAATGGCCACAACTGCAGTCTCTTAATTTCTTACGTGGGTGTTTGGGTTTAACGGGATGGTATCGTAAATTCATTCACAACTATAGTCAATTGGCAGCTCCTTTAACCCATATTTTAAAAAAGAATGCCTTTCAATGGAGTGACATTGCCTTAAAGGCTTTCGAACAGCTCAAACAAATTTTATCTACAACTCCTGTATTACAATTACTGGATTTTGATAAGGAATTCATTATGGAATATGACGCCTTAGGTGGTGGTATTGGGGCTGTATTGCAACAAGAGGGCCAACCAATTGCCTTCTTTAGTCGTCAATTGGCATTAAGACACCAGAAGTTGGCTGTGTATGAAAGGGAATTGATTGGTTTAGCCAAGGCGGTTCAACATTGGAGGCCTTATTTATGGGGTCATCCCTTTACCATACGTGCAGATCATTTAGCCTAAAATATCTACTAGAACAACGGTTAACTACTCCTCTGTAGCAGCGTTGGTTGAGTAAACTCATGGGATATTCCTTTTCAGTTGAATATAGGTCAGGCTCCTTGAATAAGGCTGTGCATGCCTTGTCCCGTTCTTTTTCTACACATCTGGAGCTGTTTGCAGTCAGCTATCCCAAAAGTTCATTGCTGGATTCTATTTGAGCAGACTTATCCAGCTCTACAGAGTTCCAGAATTTGCGCATAAAAGTTACTAATGGGGAGTTGGGTTCGGACTGGAAAGAAAATGATGGCCTGATCTTCTTTAAGAGATGTATCTATCTTCCACAGGAATCTTCTTGGCCTTCCATTGCCATGGTAGCATATCATGATAGCTTCCATGAGGGGGTACGAAAACTTTGCATCGGATTAAGGGGGATTTCTTTTGGTTAGGTATAAGGGCTGCTATAACCATCTAAGTTACTGCTTGTTCGATCTGTCAAAGAAATAAATCGGAACACCTTCGACTTGCTGGGTTGCTACAGCCTTTACAATTGCCAACTCAAGTCTGGGCTGATATCTCCATGGACTTTATTGATGGTCTACCAAAATCTTGGAATATCGTTATTAGTTGTTGATCGATTCTCAAAATATGCTCATTTTATACCAATGGCAAATTCGTATACCACTGCTCGCATTGCCCAGATTTTCTTTGAACAAATTGTTCGCTTACACGGGATACCAGAGTCCATTACTTGTGATCGTGATGTGGTGTTCCACTATTACTTTCTGGAAGGAATTGTTCCCTCTCCATGGAACTAAGCTACAATTTTCTTCTGCTTATCATCCTCAATCGGATGGTCAAACAGAAGTTGTGAATAAGACAGTGGAAATTTATCTCCGCTATTTTATTGGTAATTATCCCCATAAATGGGTTGATTGGGTGCCTTGGGCCGAGTTCTGTTATAACACTTCTTTTCACTCAGCCCTCCAAACCACGCCCTTTAAGGTAGTATATGGTCGTGACCCTCCCCGGTTGCTTTCCTATACTGCTGGTTCCACTAGAGCAGATGCAGTAGATACAACTTTAATGACTAGGGATCAAGTTTTGAAGGATATGCAAGAATGCTTGCGGTCATCCCAACAACGGATGAAGGAGTATTATGATAAAGGCCATCGTGATGTGGAATTTAAAGTAGGTGATCGGGTTTGGCTGTGTCTACATCCTTATAGGCAGCAATCCACAAGATTAAACATCCATAACAAACTTTCTACCAAATTTTATGGCCCCTTCTCCATCTTAAGACGTATTGCTCAAGTAGCTTATGAGTTGGATTTATCAAGTTCTAATCGTTTACATTGGGTCTTTCATGTCTCCTTATTAAAGCTATTCAAGGGCCCACAACTTCCACCTGTTACAGAGCTGCCTGCTATGAAGGATGGCTGGGTTGTTCGATTTCCTCAATCTGTTCTCCTCGGCCATTTAAACAGAGGAACCAAAGAACTTTTGGTTCGTTGAGTTGGGCTCCTAGAAGAAGATGCCACTTGGGAAAATTTTGACCTTTTCCAGCAACAATATCCAACCTTGAGCTTGAGGACAAGCTCTTTCACCGGGAAGAGGGTAATGTTGTGGATGTTTTCGTGGGTCAGACCTATGGGCACCGACCTCATCGAACTTGGTTGATTCCTTGATTGATGGGCTTGGGTGAATTTGTTGAACTAAGTAGTTATTTTTCTAATAGATAGATTAGATGTTTTAAGTAGTCATTTATCTAGGAAGCTGTTATCCTAATAGATAGATTAGATATTTTAAGTAGTCGTTTATTTAGGAAGTTTATTATCTCTAAAAGTCCCATCATAATAGGGCTTCTATTTCTGTAATAAGTCTTGCATATTTAAAGGAAATAAGAGGAATAAAAAGGATACACAAAAAAATATTATCAAAAATCTAAAGATTCAAATCTCTCTCTTATCAACAAGTTCCAAGATTTTAGTCTCCCTTAAGGGCTGAATACGTTCCAAGATAGGTAGGCCTAAGTACTGTAATAGAGGCAAAGGAAAATCAGAATTACTTGATTTTCTTATTCATCGTCTGGTGACTCGATCCTTAATTAATGAACGCAAGAGATGTATTTGTTAATAATAAGGATATTTTCCTTATTAAATTTGCTGCACCTGAAGATGCTAAGAAGATCATATAAGTTGGTCCATGGCATGTCCTTAATAAACCTTTACTTCTCCAGCTGTGGAGCCAGGTATGGAGCTTGAAGAACTCAAACAAGAGAATATACCATATGGATGTGTATCCATGAAGTCCCTTTGGAATATTGGACAACAAGTGGACTGAGCCACCTAGCAAGTTATATTGGAAAGCCTATATCGTGGATCAAACTACTACTGAGATAAGAAGGGTGAATTTTGTAAGAATGTGTATTCTAGTCACTGCTATATATGAGTTGCAGACACAATGAGGACTTAACAATTTGTTGAGATTATCATATTTTTGGAAACCTTAACCTATTGTCCAAAAGATCTGGAGGCCAATAAGTAGAATATTTCTTATAGGTGATTATCAAGAGCTAATGGGGAATTGCAGCAAAAGGAACATCCAGTGCAAAATAGTAATATCCCTACGCAGATTAATAGCTTAGTTGTTATAAAAATGAGATCCAAATAACAAAAGTTCCCGCAAAGGTACTAATGTATGAAACTAATAGAAATTTAGATAC
>JAOSBN010000179.1:19910580-19951147 GCA_027563595.1 Erythroxylum suave
TCTTGAAAGAAGCGGTTAATCAGTTGAGTTCTGTAACTAACTCAAACTGACTCTTGCGTCTGCTTCTTTTTATTTTGCGTCTGCGTCTGCGTCTGCGTCTGCGTCTATTTTGCGTCTGCGTCTGCGTCTATTTTGCGTCTGCGTCTGCGTCTGCTTTGTTTTGTGTCTGCGTCTGCGTCTATTTTGCGTCTTTTTGTTATACATCAAAATCATATTTAAGAAAAGTCATCTTGACTTAACACATATTGCTTATTGGAAATGACATTTTTATGCTCCAGCCTATTAAGATATGATTATCCAAGAATTTTTCCATGAAGGATATAAGCAGCTTATATACTAAGTATAAAGATCTATAGAGATAGATAAAAAAGGTTGCTTGGTTTGTCCCAATCCACGTACATAGACAAAGTGTCAAAGAGGTTCAATATGGAGAATTCCAAAAGGGGATCCTTACCTATATCGCATGGGATTTATCTATCCAAAAACATGTGTTCTAAGACACAAGAAGAAAGAAATAGAATGGATGGTGTTCCATATAATTCGGCTATTGGATCGATCATGTTTGTGATGCTATGTACGAGACCAAATGTTGCTTATGCTTTGAGCATAATAAGCAGATGTCAAGCTAATCCCAGTGAAGGTCACTAGATAGTTTTGAAAAACATTTTGAAGTACTTGACAAGGACTAAAGATATTTTTCTGGTTTATGGAGAAACTGAACTGAGAGTTCAAGGTTATTCAGATGCCAGTTTCTAGTCTGATCAAGACAATAGTAGATCACAGTCATGGTACATTTTTACTCTCTATAGTGATGCTATTAGTTGGAAGAGTTCCAAACAACCAACCATCGCAGATTCAACAACTGAAGCTGAGTATATTGCAGTTTCCGAGGTACCGAAGGAAGTAGTTTGGATCAAAAAGTTCATCAATGAACTTGGAGTGGTTCTTAGCATTGTTGATCTGATAGTATTGTATTGCAACAACAGTGTCGCTATTGTACAAGCAAAGGAACCGAGGTCTCATCAGTGATCCAAGCATATACTTAGAAAGTTTCACTTGATCTGGGAGATAGTGGAACGAAAGGACATCTAGATAGAGCGAGTTCCCACAAAAGAGAATCTTGCAGATCCTCTTCCTAAGCCTTTATCTCAAAAGAAACATGATAGACATATGGATGGCTATAGTATTCGACTCATTAGTGATTGAATTTAATGCAAGTGGGAAATTGTTGGTGTACGCCCTTGCAGTCAATTTATGTTGGTTATAAATTTATTTGTATGACAATATTTTATCAATAAAGGCATTCTTTATTTTTGTGTATTTATTAATTATTTAATTATTAATCATGAAGATAAAATCTATAGAATAATTATTATGTAATTAGAAATTATAATGTGATTACAATTATGAGATTAGAATTGCAATTTTGTGTTATTCCTAAAATGTTCCTAGTCGTAGCTTCATCAAGATGGGGTATTGATGAAATGGTTAGACTAGCACATGTTTGTTTCTTTCTTATAAAGAAAGTAATTGATCTCATAGATTAAATTGTAGAGATACTTAAACAAACATGTGAGTGCTTTTCAGAGAATAAGTTTACTGAACTGACCCAATTATGAGAATCCCGAATGGAACATTACTTGTGTGTTTGTGGATTATCTCATTGTAATGGTTGTATAATTGATTTTTAGACTTGAAATTACCAAAGTTATCTCATATAGGAATTAATATGTTTTGATGCTACTTATGTTCTACTCTTGGAGTAGTTAAATTCGGTAGTTATTAGATATAGTATGAAGTATATGGAGAAAGTTGAGTAAATCAATAAAGAATTCATTGTCCTAAAGTAATTAGGAAGAATGTTCTATTGTTCTTAATTAGTAATGATTTTGGGAATTCCTGGCCAGAGTAAATCGAAATTTGAAAGGTTGTTTCTAAATATCAATTATAAATCATTTACTAACTAGCAAGAATAAACGTTATTGGATTATTTAGAGTAGAAGTGAATTCCATACTCTAAGTTCAATTGGAACATTAGATGACGAAATGATTAATTTGTACATCATAGTCATGCATAGATAAGTTAAATCAAACCACTTTGACATTCCTAATTTTGGGGTGGTCATGGTATGTTGCTAGACGTTAATCATGATCTGTGACTATAAATTGTTTAATTAGGGAATTAAAGATAAATTAAAAGGAGTTTTAATTTATTTAATTCTAATTATGAATTAAAGTTATAATTTATAATCAAGACCAACATATTAAAAACCTAATGGGTCACACATAAAAAATCTATAAAAGAGAAAATGAAATTTGAATTAAGTTGGATTTAATTTAAAAGTTTTAGAAACTTTAAAAATCAATATGTGATATTTGATCTTATAAGGACTAATTCATAATTATGACAAAAGTTTGACTTCAGTTGTAATTTTGATAAAATCCAAGGACATGAAAAATTAGAAAATTTGGAGCTAGTACTTCTTACATTTTTCCTTTCAAATTGAATTTGAGTTTTTTTTTTCCGAAAAGATCTGTGGATATCATTAGAGGCCGAACGATTGAACGGTTCGTGGATTGACGAATTTAAGATGAAAAGAAAACTTATGACAGGAAATCGAAACTGGTATGACTTTGTTAATTTCTTATTTTATATTTCCGATTAAATTTTTTTAAAGTTGATTATGAGGAAAATTTTAAATTCATTTTGCTACATTTAGATTCAATCTTACGTTTAATTTTCGACAAATACATCATATCATTTTATCCTCAGCTAGGAATTATCATAGCCGTTTCGATTTTGTAACGGTTAAAAGGACTGGAATCAGTTTTTCACACGTTACATTCCTGGTCTGTTATGATCACGGTTAAGATCAATCGATTGTAAGTAGGTTTAGGTAGCTGCTGACTTCTCTATCAACATCTTGAAACATTTCCCAAGAAACCCCGTTATTCTCAATCCGACACTATTCTTGGTTCTCCATCCTCCACTTTCAATGGCGTATATACGCAGTACTTGTCTGCCATACAAGTATACGTTTATGTGTTTCTTTCCTTCTTACTCGTTGAACCTAATAATGTCTGCCACCTTAATTTGTCTCTTACATAACTTGTAAACTTTCTCAAGCCATGAAGAGAATATTTATGTATATGTACAAGTATTCTAGGACTTGTCAATTTTGCAGTTCTGAAAGATATTTTCCCTGATAGACAACCTAATGCGGAAATGTGGCAGAATATCAACTGAGTAAATGAAAACTATCCAAAATAACAACCTAACGTTTGCCGACTTCTGAGCCCAGGAATTATGACATGGACGACTCTTAAGTATGATGCTGGCTCACTAGCTGCATACAACTACATAAACCATGTTAATTAAAACTAGGTGCTTACACGATTGAAGTGACGAATAATTGAAAATGACTGGAAATTTCAGAGATGCACAGCATGAAAATAGAGTCCTCTCTGGTAGGTCCACGTTGGTGGGACACTAGTTCGGTGAAGAACGGATGAGGCTCGTGGGGGAGCAAAGAAAACGAAAGATAGAAAGCTCATGACTCATCACTTACAGTTGCCATTTGCTTGCAAAGCTAAAAAGTCCGTAACAAAATGTGACCTTTCTAAAAGAGACTCTTTTCAATTCTACGCTCAAACGCCACTCTTTCCTCGAGTTAGAAAAACTTGTTTCCTTAACATGGTTTTTATCGGGAGGCAGTTGGACATCTTGTTTGGACATTCGTTATTTCCAGTTCTTGAATACCCTGTCCTGTGTATTAAGTGATGAAGATTTTTTTTTTTTGGGGTGATTTATGAAGGTGGAATGCATTTATCTGTCTTCTTGACACGTATCTGAGTGTCGTCAAATCCAAGGCACTTTAGCTTTTGCAGGCGAGCAAAATTTCTTTCTTTACACATATAATAATGGCCCCACACCTCATTCAAGTAAATTATAATTAGTACATTAGTTAAAAACTCTTTATCTCTGTCTTCCCGAGCTAGAAACCTAGAACCCTGCCAAGTAAAGGACGAATTATCTTTGCAAGTTTAAGAGACAGAGAGAATCTTGTGTTTTGCGTGTGGACCTGAACTCCGAGCGTGCTAGGAAAAGGTTTAAGAATAAGTTAAAAAAGAAAAAAGCAGTTAGATTATGTTGTTCACTGTTAATCTTGATTGACATAAATTAATCGCGACAAAGTGACAACATTACAGTGATTAACTTTCTCTACTTTCTTTGCAGTGTAACTTGGTGCTGAAGTCAATTCTTCCTTCAATCTAAAGTCAACAAAAGTACGTTGCACAATTTTAGACTTAAACACTTGTTTCATAGCCCTTACATTTTTCTATGATACTTCATTATTCTACTCGTCTAATGCCGAATTGTTAACCAATTTGTCGGTCCTTTTGAATGTCTAGAACTCAAATTCCCACTCACTACGTTCAAATTGGAACATTCTACCATTCATTTGTTCTTGTACGTGTTTAATTAATAGCTTGTCAAGCTGGCTCCTATATGTAAAGTTACTTTTTAAGTTGTTAACATCTACACGTTGAATGATAGAAATGATATGAAGGCAGCTCACAATTATAAAGAAGAAACATATATAGAATGATAATTTGACCATGAAATTGGTAAATTGGCTTATAAATTAAATGGTCCTAGTTGACGAGGAAGTAAAAGAAAATTTTTGAAAATTTCTAGAGACTTTGTGATACATAAAAAAGGTCATATAAAGCCTAATAAACTTATCTCTCCTTGGTTTAAAAAAATAAAATCCGTAACTTTTTTTTTTTTTTTTTTGCTCAGAAAATCCGTAACTTATTTGAAGAGAGTAACACTGCAATCTTCAGTTTTAACATTAGCTTAAATATAGGTTGTTTATTAACATACTCTGTAGTTGTACTCATGCTATATCTACTGATGGGGTTCTCTTCAAACATTTTGTACAAATGAACTGTAATGTATCTCATTGGGTTAAAAGATACATATTCATTTTAAAATCAGATCTATATGTCATTTTAACGTTAGTTCGCAAAACATACTTTATTTGTACAAAACTTAGTAATAGTATCAGAAACTTCATATAATAATAATAATAATAATAAAGGACTTCAAACAAATCTTAAGGTGATCTCTCTAACCATGAAGCATGCTTTACTAACACTCATCCCATAGATGACGTGTTTGACTAACTATATTTTACGTGGAATTCATTTTCGAAAACCAAAATAATCCAATTTTATCAAAGTTGGCGAAGGTTATGGAAAGTCACATCATTAAGCCTTAAGCAATGCAGGAACAAGAAAGGGACGCTTTAGCTAGATGACAGTGGTCATTTGACAACTTCCTAATCAAACTTGGATTGAAAGGAAATAAGAATCTTGGTTGGAGATAACAGATCTGCTAACTGGTTCCCATTATTTATGATTTGAACTCAATAACTGAACTTTTGTTCCACGCGTCAGTTGCTTAGTTGGACAGCTTCTGGGTAGCTGTATCACACGATCCTCTCTTAGTTTCTTCCCCCGCGCCCCACTAATCAAATTCAACCGTTGATTCTACAGTTAGAAACACATGCTGGTTGGGAAAAGTAATTATTGGCATTAGGATTATGAATAGTAAAATTGAATACCTTCTAAATTTATGAAAAAGTAAAAGAGATTGGACAATGTTACAAAATTTAATAAGATGACATTAGTTACTTCTTAGGAGTTATTGAAAGTGCCTGATAGATTGTATCAAATTTATTCTTTTTTTAATTATATTATATTAAATCTCACCCATATATTTATGTAAAATTTACGTAAATATATAAATAAATTTTAATTAAACATGATAAAAAATATCATAACCAAAATAAAAAGATGTGATTCGACAATAACAATGACGTAGACTTCCCAATTAGTTGATGCAAGCACTGTGTAGAATAGTAAGGGAAAGTATTGTTTAAGTCGTTGGTTGAGTTGACAGCTTAGGCGAATCACACCTATAATTTCTCGATCAGACAAATAAACATTTAAGTTTGTTAAATTCTAATTAAAACGTGAATGCACTGCTACACGTCGCGTGAGGTTGGATGCCAGTTCTAACGCAACTTACAATGGTCAAGACCGCCTTTTTTTGGTTTATGAAAAAATAAGGTCAAGACCCAATTGTGATGAGAATGCCGAACCATTTAATATGTTATTAACTAAGACGGTTTCATAGCGTCATTAGAGGTTAAGGGCTTTCTCAAATACAGCTTTTCAAATAAATCTATGCATGGATAATGTAATACATACAATAGTCAGTGTGAACTAGAAAGTAGTTGCAACTTTTGTGCACTCTTCAAGTCATACACAGGGACTTTTCAATTAAAAAAAAAATATAAAGCCAAATCAATTATATGACTTCCCAGCTATTTTAATTGTATTGAAGAGAGAGAAATCTAGAAATAGGAAAATTAGGGGGAAAAAGGTGGGCAAAAAATGACAGTGAAGACATCAGATATACATGTGAAGACATCAGATAGATGTTCATCTGCAATTTTATGATTTTATAGGGGGAAGAGTTTGTTTCTTGTGGTGGCTGTCTTCCATGAAAACAAACAAAGCAGTTGTATATTATCCTTGACCGGTTCATTCTGCTTTGACCATAATGTGAAAATCTCAAACCTAAAGTACGTGCCAGACACCAATTTCCTAGGCACAAAACTCCCATCAGCTTCTTTCTTTTGAAAATGGTTCCGCAAACACCAAAGTGTACCAGGCGGGTTCTAGCTATAAAAAAGTATATTTAAGTTATTCACACTAAGACTAGTTCGAGCTGGAGAGGTTTTTTGTAGGAGATAAAGCTCTGATCTCAAATTTTAAACTGCTGCATATATGAGGGGGAATTTGAATCCGTAACTTCACTTTAGCTAGAAAAGCCCTTACCAACTCACCTGCGCCATGAAATTATTGATAATAATGATAATATTGGAACTACGTAAATCTATTAATTTAAAAAGATATTAATAATCAATATATTAATGATTTATAAACTTATAGTGTATTTAGTATTTACAACTCAATAAATAACAATCAATTGTATTTTATCAATCTAATCTATTGAATATAAATTACTAAATTTACGTACTTATTATATTTAATATTAATGCAATTTGAGAAATCTATCGTAAAACTTTTAGATACAACAAGAAATGTTAAAATTTCAAATTAAAAAATGATCTTATAATCGAATTATATTTTAAGAAAAAAAAAGTTATAGCCAACTGTACTTACCTGTTTACATCATAAATGACACCATCGATCAAGTTATTAGTATCATCTCTTAATTTTCCAAGGTTATGACATAATAAAGGTTACTAATGGGATGCAATTATTTCAATCTAACTCATTTAACGAAACATTTTTAGTCCTTGGAAAATACAAAATGTACTGCTTAAATCCAGGATATCATTCGTGGAATGCTGCTCCCCGTTAGGAAATGTGTCCTAATTCAGTGTAATTTTAATGGACCTAAATTATTTGGCTCTAGGTTTAGATTCATGTGTTTGGGACTAGGTTTTAATTAATAAAACTATAAAGAAGAGATATAAAAAAGTATGAAAACATTGATCTCATCTTATTATCGATTTGTTAGTGTAATAAGTAACGGGACCTTAGTTACGTATCTCGAATTGAATGTAAAAGGGCAATAAATGAAGAAATGCAGAAAATACCTGATTTCGGTCCCATAATTTCAAACGAGTTTTTCGAAGCTGAAACGAGCGCAAATCTACCGCCGTCTTTAAGGAAACTGCTCACCGGAATGTGATCAACGTCTTTCTACAGTTTTCTCAAAATGTAAACTCTCTTAATGGGTCAGAGAATCTTTATGCTTATGAATGATATATAAGCAACTGCAACGACTTTAACCTTTATATGTAGCATCTATATCGGGCTTTCCCATCACAGGTCGATATGGGTTCGGTCCATATTGATCAGGATCCATTTTCTACCCGGACTTCAACCCATCGATTTAGATCATTTATTGAGCCACTTTATTATCTTTATCTGGATCACATTACATAACTTAACCGCTAAGTTATTGAAAAATAAAAAAATGCAATTAAATGTTGTCTAACTTTATGGGAAATGTCAAAAATATCCAACATTCACCCCTTGAACAATACTTAATTGCAATTTTGACTCAAGTTGAAAACAATTTTAAAAAACTTGGTTAAGTCACGCTACTATATTAGTCAACTAAGTTTAAAAATAAAACATTTGAACCAAAGATAATGAAAGTTTGTCATTTCATCTTGCAAGGCTTTTGAAATCGAAAAGTATCAAATGCATGTGGGATGTTCGACACAGATTCAATATAATCACGCATATCTAATACCTCACTAATATGAATGGGAAATGGAATGTGACAAGCTAAGATGATGCCTGTATGATTTAAATTATAACTTCTTTGTTTGTGGGTCTCGATTTCTCCAAGCTTTATGCTAAACCACATATGCTAAACTGCATTAAAGAAATCATGTTTTCTCTCACTGAATGCTAAAAAACATTAGAGAAATCTTGTTTTCTTTCATTAAATGATAAACAACATCAGAGAAAAACTTTATGTTTTCTATCTGAATGCTAAACTGTATTAAAGAACCTTTATAGGATTAAAAATTATATCCTCATGTGTCATGTCAAACTTTATGGAATTTTATATAAAACTGTATGCGTCTAAATGACATAGGCTCAAGGTCAATCTGTACATATGCCCAATGATCTTTAAATGCTCAAGATTGACACAAATGTTAAGATTTTCATACGTATTTTGACAATGTATGATAACACATATTATTGAGGATAAGCAATAATCATCTTTATTGATGAACTATCATATCATCATAATACATCAAATGTATTAATGTACAAATGTACATGAAGCAAACATAACGATCCCCTAACTAACAGTGTCTAAGAACTTCAAAGCACCTATACTGTATACTTGTATTCCAAACAAAGTGGGCAAAGTTCTTTAAATAAAGGATCGATTAATATTACCTTAGTATTTAAATGCTCCAAACCTTAGTGTCACCTTTCTCATATCAACTCCTTATGGTCAAATATTTGACTTTCAAATGCTAAGATCCTGTGATATTCAATGTTGCTACCAAACAACATAGCAGTAAGATTATCACAGTACAATTGAATGGGTCTAGCCACTAAATCAACCATATATAGCTAAAAAACTTAAGTTTATGAACTAAATCACCTGTGAAGTAGCCCTATAGCATACACTTTGCATGCATGGTCGACGAGATCACCCGTGTCTACTTGACACTCTTCCACGACATTGTACTACCTGTGAACATGAAAATGTAATCTTAAGTGGACTTCTAATCATTTAGACACATAGCTAAAATTTGAATCTGAATTCCCTATGAGGTTTAGCCTGTTGACTTTGTTATATGTCATATAATCCTTAGTACTATATGAGTAGCGAGTACATAATAACTGTAGTATCCATTTGCTATCATCTAAAGGGTCAAATGGCCTACCATCATCATAGAGATAGTATTCCAAAAACTCAACTGTTTGTAATTCCACTATTTTGGTCTCACCTCCTTTATAGTAAAATCTATAGCTTTTCAAATGTTCCCAGATTGAATGCGAAAGGGCAATAAATGGAGAAATGTAGAAAATACCTGATTTAGATTCCATGACTTCAAACGAGCTTTCCGAAGCCGAAACAAGCACGAATCTACCGTTGTCTTCATAAGAACGCTCACCAGAATGCAGTCAACTTCTTTCTACAGTTTTCTTAAAACTTAAGCTCTTTTAATGATCCAAAGAACCCTTATGCTTACGAATGATAAATAAACAACTATAGGAGACCTTATCCTTTATCTATAGCATCCATATTGGGATGGGTATGGTCCATATTGATCGGGATCCATTTTCCACACTCCAGGACTTCGACCCATTGATTTAAATACCATCCTTCGAGTTCATTATGAAAAGAATTGTCATGTCAGTTATGTGGATTTCTTGTATTAATACTAAGTTTAAATTAATCACCTACAAGTTTAAGTCTTTATGCTTAATTTTAAACCAAGCCCAAACATAAATATTTAGACTATTAAAGCCTAACCTAAAATCTCATCAATCATTATTATAGATAAAATTACAAAGAACAACACAAAACGGATAACATTATAAACATTACTTAGTTGAACGACTTATCTTGATATACGGACAATCACAAACTATAAAGAAGACAAATGAGGTTGGACAATTATCGATGCTCTTCAACACAGAACACAGACTACAAGAAATACAATAAACAAAAATATTAAGAACCATATCATTAGAGAAGCTAATCTAATCACTACCTATGAGATGTAAATGAATGAATTGCATAAAAAGGAGCTTACTTCAATAAGAAGTGGTGGTTTTTAAAGTCTTTAAGGAGGAGAAAAACTATATATAAGACCTATATAAGTGAGAGTGATGAAGATGATATAAACATAATAAAAAAATTTAAGAAATTATTAAAGATTAATATAGAAAAGTAATTAAATCTAAACCTAGAAGATATGGTTCCTATGGTAAAAATATGCAAAATTTTCATGTTAGGAGACACCAAAAGGGCATGTAACACTTCTACATTCATATAGGCTTCTTTGTCATCATTCAAAAAACTTTCTAAAGTTCTTCTTCCTTGAATGGAATCAAAATCTATCCTTATTACCCCAAAGGCCTCATAACGAACATGGTAAAAGTGATTTTTTTTTTCTTATAGGAAAGAAATGAAAGTGTTGTTAAAGTGGGAAAAATAGAAACCATGAAAAGCTTCTCTCTTTTTTGAAAGACCTCTTGGTTTAAAGTTAAAATTTCCATCGTTAAACAATATAAGACACCTAGTGTGCGTAACCTTACAAAACCAACTGGATTTTCATTTTGCCTTTTAGAAGTTGCAATCTTTTGAGTGATTTCATAAACTAACAAGGTTAAACTAGGACCTAATTTGGTTCACAATTTCCAAATCTCATATGCCTCCTTAAGCAATTTAATGTTATAATGATAAAAGTTGCAATTTAAAACCTCTGAACTAAATGCTCCTTATATTCTTGATTAGATCTTTGTTTCCTTTTTTCTTAAAGAATTAAGCCTTATAAAGCTTATGAGTATAGTTTTAGAAGGTTCCATTAGACTAATCCAACTATACTATGATATTCAAATGTTTAGGACCCTATTTAGTATCATAAACTTTTGAAGGAGAGGTAATGGGAGTTCATGTTTTGTTCATAAACGAATCCAATTATACTATGATATTCATATGTTTATGACCCTATTTAGTATCATAAACTTTTAAGGGAGAGGTAAAGGGGAGTTCATGTTTTGTTTAAAATATTTAAAGGACTTTAGATTAAACTAATCTCACCCATAAAAATTTCAACCTTAAAGGACTTTAAAGGGGAGTACATTATAGATCTTTGACAAAGGACATGTCATACATTGTTATTAGGATTAGAATTGATACATTTAGCTAAGGGATTTTTGGGAATTCTTAACTTCTATAATCTACTTAAAGGGATGTTATAAGAGGGTGCTGTTGAATTAATATGATGATGAGCAACATTGGAAAAAGATTAACAAGGATAAAATAGGAAAAGTTGTGGTCTTAAAATGGTATAAGAACTTCAATTTTAGATAGAACTTAAGTAGTAATTAAAAACTTCTTCAGTTTTAGATAGAACTTAAGTGGTGATTATGATCTGCTTTCATGAACCAAAAAATTAAGAGTAATTGTGATCCCATTTTAAAGCCCTAATATTCGTTCCAGGGATTGCATTTCATTTTAATTTCGTTTTAAGCCCTAAGAACTACCTATAGGCATTTCATTTTCCATTTCAAGTCTGATGGAACTACTCCAAGCATTTCTTTAGATTCCAACAGCGAATATTCATTATAGCCATCAACCAAGTCTCACCAATATCCCTAAGAGACATTTCATCAAACAATTCATAAAGAAACCGAATTCATCTCTAACTAATAACAAAACCACTGCATCTTTCCATTATTCACCAATATAAACACGTTTGATAGGTGGCATTTGTACATACTTTTCTTAGGATTTTTTTTATTTAATTGTGATAGATTGATTTTTGTTAACTTTTTTAGGTTTGTCTTAGTTTCATATAATTGCATGACTATGTATGAATGTATGTGAATTTGCTTGAATATGTGTGAATTAGGTCTTTAATTGTTGGTATTATGTTGGTATTAATTGCATGTGTTCTGGGCATGATTAAGTGATTAATATTGTTGTTAATCAATACATTTAAAGGTGGTTTTGAGGAATCGAAGGATAGAAGAACCAAAACGAAAGCAAGCCAAGTGACTGAAAAGAAAGTTGGAATTTTCCTAAGCTGACCCATCATCATTGTTAAGCTTTTGCAAGAAAAAATTCTTATTGGATGTTTTTAGTTTTTAATCCAAAAGAAAGAGAAGGAAATGAATTTCAAATTGATGAAATAACAGCCCAATTTTGATAATAAATCAATAAGATATCATGGATTGAATTCAAGACAGAAAATAGAGTTTTTTGGAAAATTCTAGCTGGCAACTTCCTCCTTCCTACGTTGTTTTAAGCATTAAATGCGGTATAAAATCTTAATTTTAAACCTAGAAAGTAGAGAGGTCGTGCTAGACATCCAAGCAAGGGAGAAGAACGCATTTTTGAGAGAAAAACCAAGAGAATTCAAGTTCGAATTAAAGGATTTCAAGGAGACACAAAGCTGCCACCATAGAATTCCAACTTTGTTCTTCAACATATAAGCCTTGCTTCTTCTCTTTTCTTGCTTCTTTGTTGTATTTTGTTGATTGAGAAGGATGTATGGATATGTTATGAACATTTTGGATGAGATTTTGATGGATTTTCAAGTACTTATAAGGGATGTTATTGCGTAAACTATGTAGTATGTCACTTTATTCAATGTTATGAATGTGTTTGATGTTTATGGTATATGACTGTCTATACTTAGCTCAGATAGAGATATGGAGTTAAGAAATATGTTAGTAAGTGCCATGAGAGTGGGCTTACACCAAGTCTACTCCATATATCAAGTTACCTTGCCATCTGGAGAGAGATCTTGAATGTAAAAGTGGCTGTCCAAAAATCTGTTCACATCCTTTTAATGGTTAAGTGAAAAATGGGAAGTGAGAGCTTACATAATTCATTTACTTCATTAAACAGGGCTTATTTGGTTCAAGTAATGAGAATGAAAGAACCAGTACATTAGGAAATTTTAGACTAAACATAACCAACATTGCTAAAGTGAGAGAATATATAGTTAGGTAACAACAATCTTAAGTTGTTAAATTGATACTTTGATTCACCATTTTCTAAATTTGTGTTCTTACTTTTATGACAACCCTAAAATGTGTATGTATGACTCTTAATTTTTATATTTTGGATATTTCAAATCTAATTATTTGAGTTTCCTAAACAAAACAAAATTTGGATCATTTCGCTGACTAACCAATCCCTGTAGGATAGTATCTATCTATACTACGATTTTCGATCTATATACCTACAGGATAAGAGGATTTAACTTAAAATTTGGAAAATTACCTATCAAGTTTTTGGCACTGTTGCTGGGGATTGCGTCTAGCATCGATTTTGGTTTGAATTGTTTTGATTTGGGTTTTCTTTTCATTTTCACTTTGATATTCTTTTCTGGTGTGTAATAGGTGTATGCACACGAGGAGTGCAGAAGTTGCGGAGAAATTGCGACAACTTGACATCACCAAAGTAGAAAAGGAAATGAGAAAGGCAAGTAGAAAAGATCAAATTGAGCAGATAATGGCTGAACAAAGGAAACAAGGTGGTGAAGAAAGAACTTTGATGAACTTTATATGGCCTAGCAAGGAATTGCTAAACCACCAGTGAATGTGAACAATTTCAAAAACAAGCCTGCTTTACTTAATATTTTGTAAAGCAATATTTAATTTTATGGTTTGCCGTATGAGGATCCTAATACTCACGTTGCCAACTTTTTGGAAATTTATGATATTTTCAGGAAAAATGGGTTGTCGGAAGATGCAGTGAAGATGAGATTCTTTCCCTTCATATTAAAAGGTCGGGCAATGGCATGGATGAACTCCCTTACTCCAAAACAAGTCAGAACATGGGACTAGTTCGTGAAAACCTTTTTGTCCAAATATTTTCCATTGATAAAGTCAACAAGAATCATCAAGGAAATCACCAAATTTCAGCAATATGAGGGAGAATCATTGTAGGAGGCCTAAAAGCATTTCAAGGAGTTACAGAGAAGCTACCCACATCATAATCTACCCAAGGAAGTTTTGCTACAAAAATTTTATAATGGCGTCAATTCGACAACCATAAGCACCATTGATTTAGTTTCAGGAGGTTCATTGATGAAGAAGACCATAGATGATGCATATGACCTAATTGAAGACATGGCTATTAACAACTGCCTTTGATACAATGAAAGGAGTAAACTGCAGATGAAGGAATAGAAAGGGGTTATATTAGTAGATTCAACAGCTACTTTATCTATAGAAATTGCATCATTAAGGAAACATGTAACTGATTTTCAACCTTCATCTAGTTCTTTGAAGTATATGCATCAAAATTATGAGATTTATGGAGCGAACAATCATAATTCATCGGAATGTTATTTGATAAGCATTGAAGGCATAAAACAAGCTCATTATTTAGGGTTCCAGTAGAGGTTAGGTAATAACCCATATTTTGGTACTTATAATGCTGGATGGAGAAAACATCCAAATTTTTCTTGGGCTAACTCTATAGGAACTGATTGGAGATCTTAAAGATCCCAAGGAGTTCAAGAAAAGGAAAGTAACTCATATGTTGCCTTAGAGTCAAAGTTTGGAGGTATTGAATCAAGGCCGGAAGAAAAAAATGGAAGCCCAAGCTGCAAGGACAGATTCTCAACTTTCACAATTGAGCTCCCAATTTTCAAAGATGATGGGTACAATTAGATCGAAGGTGAACAATATCGAGGAGGCATAGATATGGATTGATCAGATGCTGGAGAGTTATCTAGTGATGATTGATCAGTTGATTAGAAATCAAGTATCATCAATCTACAACCTAGAGGTACAAATGGGTCAGCTGACAACTGCACTCTCAACCAAACCCCCAGTTAACCTTCCCAGCACTTCAAAACCTTGTAAGAAAGAACATTTAAAGACAATTCAGTTGATAGGTGGAAAGAAGTTACTAGAGCCAGTCTTGAACGAAGTTGCTGATCTAGTGGAAAAAAGTCAGGAAAAAGGTAAGGAGAAAGCCACTAAGGAGGAGGAACCCCATATGTTCCACCTCCACCATATGTTCCAAAATTACCATTTCCTAGGAGAGTGAGTCAGAATCCAGTGGAGACCTAATTCAACAAATTTTTGAAAAATTGAAGAAGTTGTATATAAGTTTTTCTTTACTAGAAGTTTAAGAGCACAACCCCAAGTTTGCTATGTTTTTAAAGGAATTACTTTCTTGTAAGCGAACTTGGGATTCAAATCAGACAGTAGCACTGGCAGCCAGTTGCAGCTCTGTGATCATAAACAATATGCCATCAAAATTAAAGAATTGAGGGAGTTTTGCTGTTCCTTGTATTGTTAATGGTGTTGAATTTTCTAAATGTTTATGTGATTTAGGAGTTAGTATTAATTTGATGCCGTTGTTTATTTTCAAGAAGCTAAATTTGGATGAAATAAAGTCAACATCAATGATAATTCAGTTACCTGATCAGTCTATAAAGAAGCCTTTTGGAGTATTCGAAGATGTTTTGGTAAAAGTAGATAAGTTTGTGATTCTTGTTGACTTTTTCATTCTTAATGTTACTAATGATATAAATTTTCCATTGATTTTGGGACTCCCATTTATGAATATTGTTCAAGCATTGACTGATGTGAATAATGGTGTTCTAATTTTGTGTATTGGTGATGAAAAGTTGAGTTCAACATTAATAGGAGTTTGAAAAGCAAGGGGGAGTTGGATTGTTGTATGATAATGGATGCGTATGTGGAGGAGATAACTGGTAGAATGATAAAAACAAAGAGTGAGAGGGAATTAGAATTGAATGAAAAAGATGAGAGAGGAAAGAGAAAGAAGGATGTAGAGGAAGAAGGGAAAAGTGAGAAGGAAACTTTGGTGAGGACCAAACCACCCATACCACCTTCCAAAGAGAGAGCACCCACCCTAGAGTTAAAACCTTTACCTTCACACCCGAGGTATAAATTTTTGGGCGAAAATCAAACATTACCTATGATTAATTCAAACCAGTTGAGTGATGAAAAAGAGAGGAAGGTAGTAGAAGTTATAAGGAGGACGATGAAAGTGATAGGGTGGTAAATATCAGACATTTAAGGGATAAGTCCGAGTGTTGCGATGCATAGACTAAATCTTAAGGATGGATATAAACCAGTGAGGTATAGGCAAAGGCGTTCGAATCTGAATATGCAAGAAGTTGTAAAACAGGAGGTGATTAAGTTATTAGATGCAGGAATTATATACCCAATCTCAGACAATGAATGGGTAAGTCCAATTCAGTGTGTACCAAAGAAAAGAGGAACAACAGTGGTGGAAAATGAAAAGGGTAAGTTGATTTCCATATGGACGGTCATTGGTTAGAAAGTTTGTGTTAATTACAGGAAGCTCAACTTAGTGACAAAGAAGGGCTACGTCCCACTGCCTATGAAGATTTAGAGAGTGCAAGACATGCATTTTACTATTTCTTGGATGGGTATTTCGGCTACAATAAGATATTCATTTATCCAAAAGATCAAGCCAAGACAACTTTCACATGTCTATATGGTACTTCTGCATACAGACGGATGTTATTCAGACTTTGCAATGCACAACTTCATTTCAACGATGTATGATGGCTAGTTTTACAGGCATGATTTAGGAGTTTTTTGGAGATATTTATAGATGACTTTTTAATTTATGACGATTCCTTTAAGTAGTGTCTGACGAATTTGGATAAAGATCTCTAACATTATGAAGAGCCCCATTTAGCATTAAATTGCAAATTCCACAACATGGTTCAAGAGAGAATAGTTTTGGGAAATAAGATATCTTATAGAGGCATTGAAGTGGATGAGGAAAAAACTAAAGTCATAGATAAACTTCATCTGCCAAGTAATGCTCAAGGGGTCCGAGCATTTTTAGGCCATACTGGGTTCTATCATTGATTTATAAAGGAATGTTCTTTAATTGCTAAACTCTTACTCATTTTTGAATTAAAGATGTTCCTTTCATTTTTGATAATGATTGTTTAATTTCTCTTGTCAGATTAAAGAAGGCATTGACGTCAGCACTAGTGTTAGAACCACCAGATTGGAGCTTGCCATTTGAGTTGATATGCAATGCTAGCAATTACAAAATTGGGTATGTTCTAGGGTAGTTTAAAGACAAGAAGTTACATGTTATTCACTACACTAATAGGACTTTAACAGATTCTCAAATTAATTATACCATGATGGAAAAAAGAATTATTAGCTATAGTTTTTGCATGAGATAAATTTCATTCTTACTTTTTTGGTTTAAAAGTGATTGTGTATACAAATCACGCATCCCTAAAGGGCCTTTTTACCAAAAAGGATGCCAAACCTCAGTTGATTAGGTAGATCCTACTCTTATAGGAATTCGATATCGTGATCAAGGATAAAATGGGAGTAGAAAATTTTGTTGTTGATCACCTGTCAAGATTGGAAAGAGGGCAATCAAGCTTACAAAAAAAAATCAATGAGTAATTCCCTAATGAGATGCTACTCTTGGTACAAGAATTAGACCTTCCCTATTATGCCAACATTGCAAATTACATTATAGGCCCCTAATTTGACTTACCAATAATAGAAAAAGTTTAAACATCATTGTAAGCAGTATATGTGGAAAGATCCACTCCTTTACATAAATTATGTTGATGGATTGATTCAGAGATGTGTTTCTGATAACAAAATTAATGCTATTTTGACTCATTGTCATAAATTTTCTTATGCAGGACATTATGGCGCCAATATGATAGCTATAAGGGTGTTGGAGTGTGGATTTTATTCGTCAACATTGTGTAAGGACGCACAACATTAGGTGAAGAAGTGTGATAGTTGCCAAAGAATTGGGAACATATCGAAAAAGGATAAGATGCCAATGTCTTTGATGCTAGAGGTTGAAGTCTTTGATATTTGGGGTTTGGATTTCATAGAACTGCTTTCGTCCTCTTATAGAAACAAATATATTTTCGGTAAGTATTAATTATGTATCGAAGTGGGTTGAGGTGATGGCGACACGAACAAATGATATTAGAGTGGTGTAGAGGTTTCTAAAAAAGATTATCAACAGATTTGGTATGCAGCAGGTGATTATCAGTGACAGAGGTACCCACTTTCGCAACAATCTAGTTGAAGCATTACTGAAAAGATATGGAGTACAACACAGGATAGCTACACCTTACCACTCCTAGACCATCAGTCAAGTAGAGGTAATGAATAGAGAATTAAAGAAAATCTTACATTAACAGTTCTAGGAAGGATTGGGCTATCAAATTAAATGGTGTAGTATGGGCTTAGAGGACTACTTTCAAGACTAGTATTGGGATAACGCCTTACAGGTTGATTTATGGGAAAGCTTGTCATTTACTTATGGAACTTGAGCATAAGGCCTACTGGGCTATCAAGGCCATTAATTGGGATTAGAAGGCAACTGGAGATAAGAAGAAATTGTAGTTAAATGAGCTAGAATTGTAGTTAGATGAATTAAGGATGCAAGCTAATGATAATGCCAGGTTCTACAAGGAAAAGGTAAAGAGCTGGCAGATGCATACATCAGGAAAAAGGAGTTCCATGTAGGTGATATATTTTTACTCTTCAACTCTAAACTCTGGTTGTTTCTTGGAAAGTTAAAGTCTAGATGGCACTAACATTTCACAGTAATTAATACATTTCCATCTAAGAGTTGTGGAGTTGCAAAAAGAGCATGGAGAAACTTTCAGGGTGAATGGCCATTGTTGACTAAAGAGTGATCAAAGTGTTGCTAGTGACTTTGAAAACTAGCATAGGTTGTTTGTGGTTATGTTTGATGGATGTTTGTGTTTAGACTTTATTTACGCGAGCCACCACCAACACGATCCTTGACACTAATACCAACAAGCTTTCTCATGCCTCTTTATTTATTTATTTATGATTTTTTGTATATATTATGTGTGACTATTGTTTGTTATGTATCACTTTCACACATTGAGGACAATGTGTTGTTCAAGTGTGGCGGAGTGGTATGCAATTTGCATTGCTTATTGCATGTCTTGTTTAACTCCCCAGTTTTATTATTTATTTATTTATTTTATTGATGTTTTGCATGATTTTTCATGTTTTTGTGTTGATATATCATTTTTTTTCAATTTTGGTGAGAAATTGTATAATTGTGTGGATGTTTGGTGGTTGGAATTTTATGTGAATTAGCTTAATTTTGAACAATGTTTTTGAACTGATGGTATGTGTTAACTTAGGAAGTTAGATTATAAGTAGCTTTAATATAAACATGTATGTTGAGTAGGATAGGAGACTTGGTTTTATACTTAATGTTGCTAATTCACATGTAGTTACCGTTAGAAGCCATTAAATTGGTAGCCAATCTCGATTTCCGTTTCATGAAAATAATAAGCTAAAAGAAATAAAGTAGGTCAAAAAAATAAAATGAAAAGAATGTGTGTTAATAACTATTATGCTGACCTAAAAAGGGTTAAGAATAAAGCTAGTAGCTGGTAGTGAGCTATCATCTAGTTGAGTAACCAGGGGCATTCATCACAAATGTTTGTCTTCACATCAAAAGTATAGAATGACACTCCAAAGAAGACAGCTTAATAAATAAAAAAATGTGGCTTAGTTGAGTAATCAGGGCATTCGTCACTAATGTTTGTCATTGCGTCAAAAGACTAAGTCAACATTGCAAAAATGAGAAAAAGTGTGTATGTAATAAAAACCTTACTGATATGATAAATTAGCTAAAAATTTTCATGAAAGGATAAATTGGATAGTTAACCAATTAAATGACCTAAAATTGTAAATGAACATTTATAAGTGACATAGGTTTAAAATTGAGTTGTTTATATGTTGATCAATGTGTATATTTACATTAAAGTACTTAGGCATAACATAATAAGTCAATACATTGAACTTGTGATATAACTATTGTTTACGATTAAGTTGCATAATGTTATGAGTTAGAAACCATCAATTTTGACATTGTATGTGTGTATATTTTTGTGTATTTGTGTTCTGTAGATTATTTTTGTGTTTAATTTTGCTTGAGGATAAGCAAAAGGTTTATGTGCGGGGGAGCTGATAAGTGACATTTTTACATACTTTTCTTAGGATAATTAGTTTGTTAACTATGATAAATTAATTTTTGTTAACTTGTTTAGCAAAATTTTTTGTGCAAGGGAGTTGATAGGTGGCACGATTATGTGTGAATGTATGAGAATATGCATGAATGTGTATGAATTAGGTCTTTAAGATTAGGTTTTGCATGAATTTTGCATGGCATTGCTGCATGTCATTATATTAGTATTAATTTCATGTGTTTTGGGCATGATTGATTGATTAATTTTTTGTTAATCAATAGGTTTAAAGGTGGTTTTGAGGGATGGAATGATAGAAGAACCAAAGAGAAAGCAAGGCATGTAACCTAAAGGAAAGTTGGAATTTTCCTAGGCTGACCCATCACCATTGTTGAGCTTTCATAAGATACAATTCTTATTGGATTTATTCTTCTTTTGATCCAAAAGAAAGAGAAGAATTTTAGTTTCAAATTGGTGAAATTACGGCCCAATTTGGATAAGAAATCAATAAGATATCATGTATTAAACCTTAGAGAGACAATAGAGTTTTCTGAAAAATTCCGACAGGCAACTTCCTCATTCCTACATCTTTTAAGCGCTAAATGGGCTATAAAAACACAATTTTAAACCCTAGAAAGAAGAGAGGTCATGAAATACATCCAAGGGAGAGAGAATAACACATTTTTGAGAGAAAAACGAAGAAAATTCAAAGGGGAGTTAAAGAATTCAAGGAGACACAAAGCTGCCACCATAGAATTCCAGTTTTGTTCTTCAACATTAGCTTACATCTTCTCTTTTCTTGCTTCTTTGTTGTATTATTTTGATTGACAAGGATGTATGGATATGTTATGAACATTTTGGATGAGATTTTAATGTATTTCTAAGAAGTTATTATGGTTATTATTGCCTAAACTATGCAATACCTCACTTTATTCAATGTTATGAATGTGTTTGATGTTTGTGGTATATGGCTGTTCATACTTAGCTCACATAGAGATGTGGAGTTAATAAAAATGTTAGTAAGTGCCATGATTGTAGGCTTACACGAAGAATACTCCATTTGTCAAGTTACCTTGCCATTTGGAGAGAGATCTTGAATGGAAAAGAGGGTGTCCAAAAATCTGTTCATAATGGTTAAGTGAAAAATGGGAATTGAGAGCTTACATAATTCAATTTCTTTATTAAACAAGGCTTATTTGGTTCAAGTAATGAGAGTGAAAAAAGCAGACAGTAGGAAATATTGGACTAAACATAAGGGCATTGCTAAAGTGAGAGAATACATAGTTAGGTAATGGCAATCCTAAGTTGTTAAATTGATACTTTGGTTCACCATTTTCTAAATTTGCATTCTTACTTTTATGACCCTAAAGTGTGTATGTATGACTCTTAATTTTTATATTTTGGATCTTTCAAATCTAATTATTTGAGTTTCCTTAACAAAATGAAATTTGGATCATTTCGGTGGCTAATCAATCCCTATGGACGACACCTATCTATGCAATGATTTCTGATCTATATACTTGCAGGATAAGAGGTTTTAATTTAAAATTTAGAAATTTAGCTATCAAAGTTAAAACAACCAATGAACCAACCACAATTCAAAAAATGTAGAACACCCATAGTCTATCAAACCAAAACTGACGTTCATATATAAACACTTAATAATGAAATTTTTTGCAAAAAAAACCCCGAGAGCAAAGCACTATAGTTGACTAACCTTGACTTAACTGAAGCCGATGGACGATGGATGAGGGCAAAGGATTGGATAATGGATAAGAGCAAAGGGTGATGGATGATGGATGATGATTTTTAGAGAGAATGTTGATGGCAATAAAGAACAAAAAAAAAAGAAAAAATGACGCAAGGCAGGGTGGTTTTCAAGTAGGTTTAAGCTGAAACCCAAAGGATGTCCTTTGGTTTAACACAAAACAAAGTTTTCGTTTCAATAAAAAAAAAAACTTACGGAAGCAATTTTCATCAGTAATTTACAATGTAAATTGCTTCCGTTAGTAATTCACTGACGCTTATTTTTTTGGCCAACCATTGTCACCTATTTTTATGATGGACTTTACTATTTCATCGTTATATTCCGTTGGTAAAATATGTGGGATAATTTTCCTTCACCTTTATCGATGGATATTTTGTTCGTTACAAAAAACATTTTTTGACAATTTTACAAACAAAAATCAATTTTGCTAGTAATTTACTATGGTATTTTATTCGTCGGTAATTTTCCATCTGTAGTTTGTAATTTTCTTATAGTGTTCTACTATAAAATGAAAATTTTTTAATTTTAAAGCCAAGTTGGTTTCCAATCATCTTTTGAAGATTAAACTCAAGTTATGTAAATATTCATCAAAAGAATTTCCATGAATTACAAAAATCATCTATAAAAAATTCAATGATTTAGTCTATATAATCTTAGAAAGTACTTACCATACATCTCTTGAAGGTAGCTAGGGCATTGTAAGTGTCAAAGGGTATTCGTCTATATGCAAAAGTTTCAAATGGACAGGTGAAAGTTGTTTTCTCTTGGTCTTTAAGGGTGATTAAAATTTGAAAGTCTTTGGAAAAACCATTAGGAAAATAATAAAACAATTTATTTGCTAATCTCTCTGACATTTGATCAATAAAGAGAAGGGAAATGGTCTTTTTGAGTCACTGCATTTAAATTCTTATAGTCGATACAGACTCGCCATCTATTTTGGATATAACTAAGAAGTAAACCTCCCTTTGAGTTATTGAAACCATAATTCCTTTTTTTTCGACACCACTTATATAAAGCTCACCTAGTAATATCTGAAATGGGGTAAATTATACCCACTTGAAGAAGTTTTAGAAGTTCTTACTTCACTACCTCCATCATTTAAGGGTTTAGACATCTTTGTAGTTGTCTTACGAGTTTGGCTTCATCCTCTAGGAGGATTTTATGCATAAAAATGGAAAGGATAAAACCTTTTATATTTGCTATTATCCATCAAATTGCTACTTCAAATTTTTTTAGAACTTTCATGAATTTCTTTATTGTGTAAATGTTAGCTTACTAGATATTATTATTATTGCCTAAGAATATGTAGTTTAAATACTATAGCAATGGTTTTTTACTTTATTTTGGTTATTTGCACTATTGAAGGGCATATTTGGTTACCTAGAATGAGTACATCTAAGTTTATATGTTGTACTATTGGTAAGTGTCTTACTTCTGCACCATTATCGAAAGCCGCTATACCCTCCTACAAACAAAGATTAAGGAAAATATTAGTATCTTCTCCATTAAAAAGACTTTCCCTTGTAGTTGTCTCCAAGTCGTCTTTCCCATTAACCTTGAACTAGTTTTGTGTTAATAAGTCCATAGCATCAATCGCAGAGGCCATAAAACCATCATCAAGATACTTCATTGAATTACAAATATTTAAATTTACAATATCGTTACCAAATTTCGTGGTTTAATTACCATTGTGGAGATTAATTTTTATTTTGTTTATCTTTAAAAATGGGCTCTATAATAAAACTGTTGTTGATTGATCGTCATTTTCCATGTCTATGTTGTTGAAGTTAGCGGAAAAAATCAATTTATCTTTAACACGTATAAAAACATATCCTACAAATCCTTTGGGATACGTATTAGATCGATTTGGCAGCTGAGTTATTACTCCCAATTTTTCCCATATTCTAAGTTAAGAGTGTAATAAATAAAACAAAGCTTGATGATTACGAATGCATCTAAATCTATAAATGCCATTTCCACTCTAAATCCTCTAATAATGTATGGTATAAAGAATATACCTGGATCCTTACTCTTTTCAGGAAGAGCATTTTGATTCACCAAAAATATGTCTCCCTATTAGGTTAGCCATGGTTGCATGCATTGTATGTATGCAGATGTAGCGGAAGTGTCAGAATCAAGATTCTGACACCATGACAACCCCAAAAACCATAAGATCATAATATGCTAGCATAGATATGTATTAAAGAATAAGAAATATAAACTTTTTACCTTGTTTGTCTCCTCCTTTCTTGCTTCTTCTCCTTATCTGGGTTATTGCAAACACCAAACCCTTCCTTAATCTTTAAGAGTACGTAAAGAAGGAAGAAGAAAAAATGTTTAAGGGTTATTTGAGCACCAAACTAGATGAGTTCTAGTAAATGCTTAAGATGATGGAAGATAGGCCAAGAATCATGTTGCATGCATTTTGATTCATGCAACAATTGTATGAATTGTAAGAACAAAATTCAAGACACCTCACTCTCACTCTAGAACTCTTATAAATCACTGGTGTAAGAAGTGAAGGAAGCTCGTGTACATAAGTGAAGAACTCACTTATATACCATTTCATGTCCTCTATCACAATCATGGCCAGGGGTCGCCTTTGGCCACGATCTTGACCCTATGAGTCATGATCATGACCTACTTAAATTAAGCTATATGCACTTATTTTTCATTTGATCTTTTATGCGTGTGACCCTTAGGTTCTCAGTTATTTTAGGCACTTGAATTAACTGTTAATTCAATTAGATCATGAAGGGTTTCATGATGCCAATTTGTTGGAATATAAGTGGATTAACACATGAAATCATCAATAGTTAATTATCTAACTTATGAACCTTTCCATAGACAATTACTATGTAATTCATCCTTTCACATACTACACCCCACTTGGTTAAGAATATGGGTTATGTGTCAAATCCCACTAGATTGACTACATCACATCTAGTCTAAGTGATTTTAGTTCTTGTCCTCGGTCTCATTACTCTATGTGTCATTGAAGACTCTCTTTATGACACATAACTGCTCTGGCTGGAGACTCTTGAGTAATGACCCTAACAAGAGGCCGTGGGTATCATTTGCTTCCATCAGGAGTGGTGAATCTTTTATTGGTTACGCAATTACCTTTAAATACTAATAGCTGTACCTAATCACCACTTTAAGAGCAACCTCGTCTTGAGGTAACAAAGAATGATGTCAAAATATAGGATCAATATCCAAGATATCTTTGAGTACCTCAAGTCTTAGGATATTTATACCATTGCTCTGATGAGATTAATTATTGACATTTGATAGATCATCCTTATCATAATCTCATAGCCATTCATTCGATGTACTTACTACCTTAGTAAGCATCCATATGTTAACTCTAAACATCTCAAGTTTACAATTTATAAGATCTACTGCTTGATGAAATCAAGAAGTATAACATATGCTAGTCTATCTGGATTAATAATGCCCTATCTTATTAATCCTATGACTAGGGTTTATTTTGATACTAACATAATTGCACATGATAGGAATCTCATCATCGTGATTTCCTTAATGCTATCTTTTTAAATCATGGACTTCATTAATTTGATTTAAGATCAACATCAATTCATATATAAAAAGAATATCAAATTATTGAAAAATGCCTTTCACTTTATTAATCAAAATAAAGTTTGTAAAAAAGTTCTAAAGGGGATTGCCTTTAGAGCACTACTTTAAAAATCTCCCACTTATACTAAAGTCAATTGCCTTTATATCTAATACCATAAGCAAGTACACAAGAATCAAATTTTGTTTGAGGAAGTGGCTTAGTCAAAGGATCAATGATGTTCTGATCTGTGGGGACTCTCTCAATGATCTCCCTGATTAGGTGATATCTCCTGGGTATATGCTTGGACCTCTGGTGAGATCTTGGTTCCTTGGCTTGAGTAATAGCCCCATTGTTGTCACAATATAGCAATATTACGTCTACTATGATCATAACCATGACAAATTCCATGACCAACTTCTTAATCTAAACAGCTTCCTTTGCCTCTACCATAGCTGCAATGTACTCTGTATCAATCATCAAATCTGTACTCATCTCTTATTTGAAACGCTTCCAACTGAGTACTCCACCATTCAGTGTGAAAACATAACCTGGCTGGGAGTTGGAGTCATCCTGGTTAGATTGAAAACTTTCATTTGTATACCTACTCACTATAAGATCTCCATTTCCATATGTCAAGAATACAACCTTAGTCCCTCTCAAGTACTTTAGGATATTCTTGATAGTCACCCAGTGACCCTTACCAGGATCTGATTGATATCTTCTCGTAACACTTAGAGCATACGATATATTGGATCTTGTACATAACATAACATATATGATTGATCTTACCGCTGAAACATACAGGGTCATACTCATGTAAATCCTCTTATCTTGTGTCTTAGGACACATAGATTTTGAGAGTTTTATCCTATAAGTCATGGGAAGAAACCCTTTCTTAGACTGCTCCACGCTAAAATTATTTAGCAGTTTATCTATGTATGTTGACTGTGAAAGACCTAGCAACTTCCTTGATCTATCTCTATAGATCTTTATTCCCAATATATAAGTTACTTTTCCAAGGTCTTTCACGGAAAAATTCTAGGACAACCAAACTTTGACTGATTGCAAACTTGAGACATCATTTCCTATTAGTAATATTTCATCCACGTATAACATAAGGAATATGATAGCACTCCCACTAACCTTTTTTACATATAGGATTCATCAGGATTTTGTGAGAAACCAAACTCTTTGATTGTCTCATAAAATTGGGTGTTCCAACTCCTAGATGCTTGTTTTAATCCCTAAATGGAATTTGAAGCTCACATACCTTTCTGCCATCTCTGGATACAAAACCCTCAAGTTGTATCATATATACATCCTTACTTAAGTTTCCATTCGGGAAAGCTGTCTTAACATCTATTTGCTATATTTCATAATCATAATGAGTAGCAATGGCTAGGATTATTCTTATGGATTTAAGCATAGCTATGAGGTTAAATGTCTCATCATAGTAAATTCCTTGTCTTTAAGGATAACCTTTAGCGACTAACCTTGCTTTATAGGTAATCACATTACCTTCCATGTCAATTTTCTTCTTAAAAATCCACTTGCATCCTATAGGTTTTAATCTTTCACGTGGGTCAACCAAAGTCCATACTAAAGAGTAAAGAAAATAGCAAACTAACATAACAATCCTAAAATCAACCTAGAAATAACCAAATGAGAGAAAGGGGGATTTAATTCGAAACTAAAGAAAATCTAACCAATTATGTAATTTTAGACTTAGTGGGTCTAGATGGTCCTAGGGTGAATTACTCTCTCTCGACTTATAATTCTTAACCCTAATTGATAATCCCTATTTCAAATTATGGGAATTGTGATCTCTCAATCTGTAATTAGTCCAAAGCCTAAATTAGTTCTAAAATTGTCTATTAACATACCGGGAATCTATGCTTGATCTCTCGTTACACAACTCTACTAGTTTAATTCAACTTTCTACTTATTGACTTACCTAACTCTCATTAGCCTAAATTGATGATTTTACCCAGCTCACTCTCTCAATTTATTGCCAAGTTATGAAGAATAGAAATTGAATCACAATTAAATCAAAAGAAAACTACAATCGAATAAACTTTATCAATCTCAAAAACTAAAAACCCGAAGGTGAGTATAAACAGCAAATCAACACTCAACAAAATGGATCTTGGAGGTAGCGACTACGAGAAACTATCTGTTTCGAGAAGTACTTCGTGTCAAACTTGTCTTCATGTCACTCTTCCTTCATCTCCTTCCTCAATCACTTGATCTCTCTCTAGGTTTCTTTTAGATTTTTGTAGAATAACAATAGGTTGCACGGCTCTCTAGACCCTCCAAAGACTACTGGTTGCTGTCATGTAATGTTCTATTTACAGTTTGGAGGCTTTACGTTAAATTCAGGGGCAAATGGTCTAAAAAATCACTCAAAAGTCAAGTTTCTCTATCAACAAGATGCAGGGCACGATCATGGCCCTACATGTCACAATCGTGGCCGGCACTTTAACCTTTTTGTCATGATCTTGGCTCGATTTAATGCTTTCTGTCACGATCGTAGCCTAGCTATTGTTGGGTTTTCCTTTTGTCATGATCGTGGCCTATGTCTTTTGGCTCGATACTCTTCAAATCTTCACCATTCTTCCCTGTTTGCCCTGCAATAGTAGCACACACATCAAGCTGCCTAAAAAATATAACAATTAAGTTCATAGATTCAAACTAACCCATAAAAACACTTAAACACACAAACTAACATAATTAAACCCTAAATGCACACTCCACACTCAAATCAACACTAATTACATAACAAATCATACCCTAAAACATCATGCAAAACACAACTATCAATATCCCCACACTTAAACGTTTCATTGTGATCAAGCAAACAAAACAACAACACATAATAACACAAAACACCCAATGCAACAATGAGACAACAACTTTAATCTTCATGAAATAAATTTAAACTTGGATACAATCATTCAATTTATTCCAAATGATTAACATGCCAAATGTGTGTTTAGGGGCTTTGAACTAAATATACAACGAAATCAAGACCTAAGTATTAACTTATTTACCCTTTTCAATTGTACACACACATTAATAATTTTTCAGTTCCTCAGACTTTGTAACTATTCTTAAGTATATTCCTTGAAAATTCAAGGTCATCACAATTCTAGTAGGTTTTTATTTAAACACATTATTATTATTATTATTATTATTATTATTATTATTATTATTATTATTATTATTAATAAACTTGAACTTAGGCTTTTACTTGGAGGCAAACATTTGTGAAGAATGTTGATCTGGTTACTTAACTAAGTCATTTATTAAATAGCGTGGTTGAATTGTCATTATAGCCTTTTTAAGGCACACATTTGTGATGCGTGTCATTCTAGTTACTTAGCTATTATCATGTTTTCAACTGGCTACTAGCTCTATTCGTAACCCGAAGGTCAGCAAAATAACAATTTTTTAACCAACTTTTTTGTCGAATTTATTGCCTACCTTTTTTGCTCTTAGCTATTTGTTTTCATGAAAATACTAGTTAGGTTACTTAAGCTAAAAGACCTCAAATTATGAATGAATGTGATAATCTCGAAGGTGCTAAATTTACCCTAGGTCCTAATTAGGTTGTATATTAATCTAAAGACCCCCTAATTCATTGATTTCACAAGCTAATGATCATTCACAACCTAATAGACTATGTCCAAAACATTCACAAACTTCGTACAATGCAACCTAACACTATCATACGATATGTAAAAATCACATACAAAAGCAAACACATAGATTCGCTCCCCATGAACAACACATTGTCCTAAATGTGAGAAGGAGCACACATAAACACATAAACAAAAAGGAAAGATGGAATTAAAGTAAACAAGAAACAATTAAAATTGAAAATGAAAATAAAAACAGAAATAAGCAGAAAAAAGCTAGAACTGAAGGCTAATTAGGGAAAGAAATTTAAGATTAAAAACAACTAGGCTAGAAATAAATCCTAAGGAGAGGTGGTGATGGTGTTGGAGGTAGTAATTGAACACCTTGAGATTCAAAGTATCGATGCAGTTGTCACATATCTCAGCTCTAGCGACGATGTGTATACACCACCTCCTTTAGTGTTGTTTTGGTTTCGGAAATTGCATTCAAAACCTTCATCTAGCATTGTTTCTCTTTGTCCTCTTCTTCTGATTCTTTGCTTGTAGATTCCTTTCGTGCTTATCGAGGTGGCACTGAGCTTGAACTTACTTGACCTGTCCTAGTACACACATGTATCTTTTCGGGAAATAGTCATTTTGGTCGACGATGAAGGATTCGAGAAATCTGCATATCTTGCACATGATCTCTAAAGTTAATTCATATGCTCGCCTCCCTCCCAATCTAAACCATAATTCTTTCATGTTCTTAGGGTCAAAGGTCAAGGTTGTGACGAATTCTAAAGTAAGTTCTTCATAAACTGGGAATTGGAACTAAATGAATTGGCTCAACTGAATTCGCTCAGCTAGGTTCTCCGCCCGCTCATGCAATTCTGTCCTATCCATTGTACCAAAGTTAAAATAACTAGGAGATACAAATTTTCTAGAAGGAAGGAATAAAAAACAAGTACCTTCCTTTTTGGTGTAAGTAGGAAATGGTGCTCCAAAGTCCGCTGTTTGGTTCCTTCTTCCCCATCCCATGACTTGCTGTCATCTGTAAGGTTCTCGTCAGGCTATCTACATGATGCATGGCTTAGTTAGGTAGAGTGTGGAAGAATTTGAGGTTGAAAAAATTCTAGAGAGATGTAAGAGCATTTAGATGCTAGAATTCTAGAGAGATAAAGTGAAAATGAAAGTGAAGGTGAAAGTTAAGAATTGAATATATAGGTGGTTAAAAGGTGAAAAGGTAAAAATGTCTTTTAAAAGTTGCAAAGGTGAAAAGGTAAAAATTTCTTTTAAAAATTGCATCCTCCCTTTTTTGTTCATCGTGGCCTGCTACACCGCGATCGTGGCATGTGGCATACCACCAAAAGAACTCTCAATTATAGACTATAATCATGACCTGCTAGGCCACGATTGTGGCCAATGCCTGTACCCTAACACCAAAAATTTTTTTTCTCCTTTTCCAATTCTTTTCTATTTCACTTCGTAATTCTTTTTCACTTCTCTTTATATGCTAACATAGTACCTAAGGTGTCGATCCCATGAGGAAGAGAAACTAGTCCTAAAATCTAAGGTCGTCTTAAACTATAATAATTGTAGAAATTAATTCAATCAATAATCGAATATGATTAAAGTGCCAAAAGAGTAAACAAAATAGCGAACTCACACAACAATCTAAAAATTAACCTAGAAATAACCAAGTATGAGAAAGGGGGATATAATTCAAAACTAAAGAAAATCTAACCAATTATGTAATTTCCGACTTGACGGGTCTAAACGGTCCTAGGGTGAATTACTCTCTCTCCACTTATAATTCTTAACCCTAATTGATAATCCCTAATTCAAATTATGAGAATTGCGATCTCTCGATCCGTAATTGTTCTAAAACCTAAATTAGTTGTAAAAGTTTCTATTAACCTATCGGGAATCTATGCTCGATCTGTCGTTACACGACTCGATTGGTTTGATTCAACTCTTTACCTATTGAATCATCTAACTCTTATTAACCTAAATAGTTGATTTTTACCCAGCTCACCCTCTCAGTTTATTGCCAAGTTATGAAGAATCAAAATTGAATCAAAATTAAATCAAAAGAAAACAGAATCGAATAAACATTATCAATCTCAACAACCAAAAACTTGAAAGTGAGTATAGACGGCAAATCAACACTCAACAACAATATTTCCAATCAATATCTAAATTTCATACATCAATGAAATCAAAATACAAATAAGAAATATTGTCAGAACGGATTTTAGAGGTAGCGACTACGGGAAACTTCCTGTTCCGGGAAGTACTTCACGTTAAACTTATCTCCTTGTCTCTCTTCCTTCATCTCCTTCCTTAATCGCTTGATCTCTCTCTAGGTTTCTCTTAGATTTTTGCAAAATAACACTAGGTTGCATGACTCTCTAGGCCCTTCAAAGACTGCTGGTGGTTGCTATGTAATGTTCTATTTATAGTTTGAAGGCTTTAGGTCAAATTAGGGGGCAAAATGATCTAAAAATCACTCAAAAGTTGAGTTTCTCTCTCAGCTCATGGTCGGTGCTTTAACCCCAATGAGAATGATTGTGGCCTGACTTGATGCATGTGCACGATCATGGCCTAGCTACTGTTGGCTCTTCCTTTTCTTTTGGCCTGAAACTCTTCAAATCTTCACTGTTCTTCCCTGTTTGCCCAGCAACACTAGCACACACATCAAGCTACCTAAAAAATATAACAATTAAGCTCAAAGATTCAAACAAACCCATAAAAAAACTTAAACACACAAACTAACACAATTAAACCTTAAATGCCCACTCTACACTCAAATTCACACTATTTACATAACAAATCACACCCTAAATCATCATGCAAAACACAATTATTAGTATTCACCATCTCAATCTAATTGAAGTGCCTTAATACTTCTACTGAGTTGTTTCTCTACTTCATATCTAAATTTTTTAAACATTTCTAATGCTTTAGACTTGTATCTCATTAGATACATATACCCATATCATTAATAATCATCGATAAAAGTGATGAAGAACACAAAACCACCTCTGGCATAAATGGACACTGGACCATATACATCAGAATGTATTAGGTCTAATAATCCATTGTTCACCCTTTCCTTTAAAAGGTAATTTATTCATTTTGTCTAATAAGCGAGATTCACATGTTTCATATGATTCATAATCAAATGACCCTAGGTTACCATTCTTGTGTAGCTTAATCATGCGTTTCTCACTTATATAGCTAAGTCGATAATGCCATAAGTAAGATGATTTTATGTTATCTCGTTTTTGTCTTTTATTGTCATTGATATTTAAAATTAGATTGGACATATCTAATATGTAAATTCCATGACATAATGTAACAGTACCATACAACATTTCATTCAACTTAATTGAACAACTATTGCTTGAAAAGGTTAAATGAAATCCCGCTTTATTAAGACATGAAATAGATACAATGTTTTTAGTCACAACGGGTACATAATAGCGATTTTACAAAATAAATCTAGCCCATTAGGAAGATACAAAACATATGTCCCTACAAGTAATGCAGCAACTCTTGCTCCATTTCCCACATGCAAGTCCATCTCTATTTTCTTGAGTGGTTTACTATCCCTAAGGCCCTGTATATCAACACATATGTGTAAGTTACATCTGATATCTAATTCCTAAATGTTATGATTAGAAATAGTATTTACCTCAATGACAAAAAACATATCTGAAGCAGATGGTGGGGCATCTAATGCCTTCTTCTGCTTCAGTGACTCAAGATAGGCTTTACAATTCCTCTTCCAATGCCTTTCCTTGTTGCAATGGAAGCATATTCCTTTTGGTGTTGTCTCCTTTGCCTTCCTCTTGGCTACCTCCCACTGGCCTCTTGGACTTCTTATTCTTCATTTGGTTCTTCTTTCGAGAACTAGAAGTAGAGTCCATCAGCATCACAACCTTACTGTCTTTCCTAACAGTTTGTTTAGCTGCTTTGAGTAGATTAATCAGCTCAGGAATCGTCGTAGATATTTGGTTCATCTGATAGTTTAGGACAAACTATTAATAACTATCAGTCAAACCAGTTAGAATTAAGTCTACACTTAATTCATAATCCATAATGAGGCCTACATTGCCTATTCTCTCAATGTATCCACTCGTCTTCAGTGCACACTGCATTATAGATGATCCATTAGCTAACTTATAATGGAAAAGCAAACTCGAGGTATTGAAGCTTTCAGACTGAGCTTCCTCATCAAACAATTCCCTCAGATGGTAGACTATGGTGTGAGCATCCATAGCCTCATGTTGCTTTCACAGTTCTAGTGATATAGAGGCTAGCATTATACAACTAGATAACTCACTGTCATCGAGTAGCTTCTTATAAGCTCTCTGATCTTCATCAGATGAATCAACATCAAGGGGATCAAGAAATGGTTCATCTAAGACATATCCTAATTTCTCAGATTGGAGAACAATTCTTAAATTTTGTAGCCAATCCAAGAAGTTTGGCCCCGTGAGTTTGTTGAAATCTAACAGGGAGTATACGTTCACACTAGAAGGCATCTTGGTGACTTAATAACCTAAAAGAATGAGAGAAAAGTTAGAATGTACACTTAATCCATATTGATATTGGCTTTAATCATATACATGTACGTCCCACTATTGTTATTCAAATCCGTAGCCTTTACTACGAATTCGAGAAAACTTACAGTTTTCCTAATGGTTTGATATCTGATATCACCAAGAACGACCTTGGGTTTGCCCAACAAGCCACCTTAGGTCAATTGGTAGGTATCATTCATACTAATTGCATTCGATTATACATCTATCGAATTATGCCATCAACTGTTGATTTAGCACATTCATTAGGTTATTTACTCTTGATTGTATACATCCCATGTATATAACCCAACTTCACCTCTATCCATGTTGACTTAGGTTTGCCCAAAAATTCATTGCTTCTAGTTAGGATCAACCCATTAATCCAGAAATATAATTTTCATGGTTTGAACATATTCATGTAGAGCAGGCTTAGGTTTGCCCAACAACCCAACTCTAAAAGAACTCTGGTTCTAACCATATTAATGGAAGGTGTAACTCTTGAGGGATTTGTTCTTTAGTCTTATCTATACTTTGAGCGTATGTCCATAATAACCTTTAAAATGCATATAATGCATGTATCACACAAAGGAGGTTTAATTTAGGTTATGACTTAACTATGCATCTAAAGTTTGTGATTTGATTCAACTCTTGAACCTAATTGGGTACTAGTGTTAGTCTTGACTAATTTGAATTGTGAATGTGATTTGATTAGGAACCCTAAAATTCAATTATTTTGATGTCTAGATTAAACATTTTAATCCTAAATTATATGTCTATATCTAGTCACAATAGAATGATATGCTCTACTTGGATTAATTCTAAATTAATCCCTAGGGTTTCCAAAATTCCTGTATACTAATTAGTCCTCTATAATATCCCTAGGTCATCTTAAATTTACCTAAACAATTTCAGCACATGCCAAAATTATCTTGATAGCCAAAATCGTAAAGACAAATAAGTTAACCTATTAGGTACTAAAGAGACCAATTCGATGTTTGGAAAATTTCTGAAATTCTAATTTTAAGCACATACATTAAGCATGTTATTTCCTCAAAATATTATATATCTGACCACATAAGAACATTATTTAGGTCTTATAACTGAAATACATATATTATAATTCATTAAGTCAACTCCATCAACTTTCAAAAGTTGACCAATGTTGACTTTGACTTTATTTATTAATTGAATCAAATTCAATTAATTATGGAAAAAATCTAGAGTCTGATACACATTCTAAATGTATCTAATATAAAATTCCGTTACCTAATTCTTAGGAATTACTTATTAATAAATAGGAAAAAGCCAGCACATCATATGTGTGTGACACTTGTCACATTACTTCTAACACTAGTCAACCATTACATCATGCATGCATAAGATAATCACTTTAACAACAAGTGTCGTGCATCTCATACATGTGGCAATTTCTCATCTTGCATGTGCATGTATAAAATTTATTTAAAATTTTATAAAAATTAAAATGGAATTTTTATTCATGCATGTTCATTACATTTCTAGATTTTCCAGAACTTCATTCACGCATCAAGCTAAAACAAAATTCGTAACAAAATAGCAAATGACATTCATTTGCTTTTTCCTTTTACAAAAACATAATATAACACCTTATAAACATTTCTTTATAAGAAAAACAGAAAAAATTTTGAGAGTTATTACAAAACTTTCAAAATTAGCATGTGCAATCAGTTTTCTAGAAAATCCCAGAAATCAACAGATGAATAGTCTGGATATAAATTTGAAATAAAATAAAAATGACATTCAATTTCAATTTCCTTCAACAGACATATAATATAACATCTTGTAAACATTTTTGAGAAAGAAAATCAGAAATTTTTTTTTAGAATTTACACAAAATTTTCCAAATCAACATGCAAGTCAGTCACAACCCAGAAAACATTTTGCACATGATCAATACGTCATCTATAAAATGCATAAACTTGCTCTGATACCATTGTTGGGTTAGCCATGGTTGCATGTGGCTACAGCAGAAGTGTCAGAATCTTGACAACCCCAAAAACCATAAGATAATAACATGCATGCATTGATATGTATAAGAAAACATAAAATATAAATTTTTTACCTTGTGTATCTCCTCCTTTCTTATTTCTTCTCCTTGTTTAGGTTGTCCCAAACACCAAACCTTTCCTTGATCTCTAAGAACACACAAAGATGGAAGAAGAAACAAATTTAAGGGTTATTTGTGCTCCAAACTAGATGAGTTCTAGTAGATGCTCAAGATGATAGAAGATAGGTAAAGAATCTTATTGCATGCACTTTGATTCATGCAACAATTACATGAATTGCAAGAAAAAAATCAAGACACCTTACTCTCACTCTAGAACTCTTCTAGAACCTTTTCTCTATCAATTGAGTGTGTAAGAAGTGAATGAAGCTTGTGAACATAAGAGAAGAACTCATTTATATCCCATTTCATGCCCTCTATCACGATCATGCCCAGGGCTCGCCTTCGACCAAGATCATGGCCCTATGAGTCACGATCATAACCTACTTAAATTAATCCATACAAATTGTTTTTCATCCAATCTGCTATGCATGTGATCATTAGGTTCTCGATTATTTTGGACACTTGAATTAGCTCTTAATTCAATTAAATCATGAGAGGTTTCATGATGCCAATTTTTTAGAATATAAGTGGATTAACATATGAACTCTTCAATGATTAATTATCCAACTTATGAACCTTTCCATAAACAATTACCATGCAATTCGTCCTTTCATTATACTATACCCCACTTGGTTTGAAGTATGGGCTATGTGTCAACTCGCACTATCATTAAAGACTCTCTTTATGTCACATAACTGCTCTAGCCAGAGACTCTCATGTAATGACCCCGATAAGAAGCCATTGGTATCATCTCCTTCTATCAGGAGTAGTGAATCCTTTATTGGTTACCTAATTATCTTCGAATACTAATAGTTGTACCTAATCATCACCCTAAGAGCAACCTTTTCTTGAGGTAACAGGGAATAATGTCAAAGTATGGGATCAATATCCAAGATATCATTAAGTACCTCAAGTCTTAGGATATTTGCACCATTTCTATAAGATTAATCATTGACATTTGATGAATCATCCATATTATAATCTCATAGCAGGTCATCCGATGTACTTATTGCCCTTGGTAAGCATCCATATGTTAACTCTAAACTTCTCATGTTTACAGGTTATGAGATCCACCGCGTGAACAAATCAAGAAGTATAACATGTGCTAGTCTGTCTAGATTAATAATATCCTATCATATTAATCCTTTGACTAGGGATTATTTAGATACTAACATAATTGCGAATGATAGGCATCTCATCATCATGATCTCATCATGGACTTCATTAATTCGATTTAAGATTAACATCAATTCATTTATAAAATGAATTTCAAATTAATGAAAAATGCCTCACTTTATTAATCAAAATAAATTTTGTACAAAAGTGTTAAAGGTGATTGCCTTTAGACCACTACTTTAACACTCCCTAATATTTCATTTTGAATCCCTTTTGCCTTTTGACTCTTCTTCATTATATAAATTTCCTTAAAAATTTTGGCATATCTAGGCATTTCTTTATCATGTCAAAAAGGGAAATGTTTACTTCACCCCCTTCAGAATGTTTCGTAAAAATCAGCCTTACACTGTCTCTCTTTTCATCCTTTAATTGTTTTGAGAGGAGAGGGAGTATGGCCAAAGGGCAAGTAGGTTTCTTGATTGGAAAACAATATACTGGTTTTACACTCAAAAACCGCAAGTATATGGTTATGACTTGTAGTTAAAAAGTAGATATCGATTCAACAATAATTGTGCTTAATCACCACTTAATTCATATCAAACTTTGTTTAAGAACTGAAATTGTTTTAGAAAATAAACTGAAAAGTTAAACTTAAATTAAATAACTAACAATGAACAATTGATAATTCCAAAATGCAGAAAATTGGAGTTCAAGATTTCAACAACTAGAGATCACTTTTTCCCTGTCTTATCTCTCTCTTATTTTATTAATTGAATTGTGTCTCACCTAAGATGTCCAAATATATTAACTACCCTCTCTTAAGGTACTCAAATTAAACGAAGATGATTAAGCAATCTCTCAATCTACCAAATCACTCCACCAATTTAACTAGTTATTAAGTTATGTTGTTGGTAATCAATTAAATTAGCCAAGATCTCTCTTTTAACTAATCAATTAAGGTGATGAATATAAGTCTATAGAATGCCAACTCTTGTTGTACAATCCTACACAGATTACCTTACTTAATCTCTTAATCTATTACAAGATATAAATATATTCAACACTCATTAAAGACATCTTTCATTCAAATCAATAAAATAAGAGTTTAATAAGATAGTTCAAAAGTAATCCCTAAAAAATAAATCAACCACTCATGGCATCTATAACATCCCTAACAATTGAATAATCCATCATACAATGACTAGAAGAGATAAAACAACTGAAAATTAAATTAAAAAAACTCCTCCTCATCTTTGGCAAAAATCTGAAAATTTTGGTGTTGGTAAACTCTTCTCCGAATTGTGATTGATGATCCTTAAATTTCCATCTTCTTCAAGACTCCAAACCTGGATTTTTCACTCAAGGAGGCTATTCTATATAGAGGGTTCACATCCTCTTTCATCTATAGGGGTTAATTCTCTTGTATAGTCATGAAAACCTAAAATTTAAATAAACCCTACAGGTATCTTTAGATTAAACATCCCATGATCATGGGAATTAACATGATTCCTATGATCATGGGTTCTTGCACCATAATTCTTCCTCTTTTCTTCTCTTTTTTTGGTCTCTAGTTCAATCACAAATGTGAGCAACCTCCATTGCTACATCAAATATATCACTTCCGAAGTCAACATCAATCATAAAATAACAAAAAAGAAAATCAAACTAAATGAAAACATACAAAATGAATCCTAAAACACAACAATAATAACCTATTATGCAAGAAACACATGCCAAATACTTAGAAAAATACACACTACTGCATAACTATCAACTTCCCCAAACTTAAATCTTTGCTTGTCCTCAAGCAAAATCAAACACAACCAATCAATTCCATCATTTCATTTTCATAAAGATCAAAGCATACAATCCCTCAAATTTTAGCTGACTCAAATATCAAGATACTACATATATCATAATTGCTTTCATTGGTATACATAAGCAAATTCAACATATGGCACCATCACTCAAAGATAAGTATGGATGCAAAATGAATCTTTCCTCACGGTTCACTCATTTCTTTCAAATGTTTGATGGTTAGTGTTTCACTCAAGCTTCCTATAGGAAATTACATTACCATAGGGTTACTAATACACCAATTCTCCTCTGCAATGATTGCATGCATAAATAGTTCAAAAGGAATTGCTTAGGGTTGTAATGTGGTAAGGGTTAAGGTCGGTAAAATGGTAAAGGGTTTAACACACGCATTCATAAAGTAATAAGTGGACAAACAGATAACAAAACATACTTTTGAGATATAAATGCAAATATACTACTACACACTTATTGATACTAGTAAAATGTTCTTTCTTTTTCTTAAAACATAATTTTTTCTCTTTTTTTTCTTTTTAACATGGAAGAAACAAAATAGTAATTAAATACAATGTAATTCAAGAGCATAAGTACTATTCAACTTATCCCAGAAAAATTTTATCCCAACTAATGCATCACTTAATGCTCTACTAGGTTTATGAATGGGTAGGTTAATGAGGTTTTGGCTTTTAAAATATGAGGTGTTTTGTAAAAAACAAAATAGTTAAGGTTTAATAGGTGTAGCAAGGGATAATAAAAAGGGTAGGTCATTTAAGCCAAAGATTTAAAGAAAACAGGCCTTAATCATCTCTATTAAACATGTCTCCAGTAGACTCAAAACAATTCAAAGCAAGTTTTGAATGTAATAACCTAAGGAAGCATCACATAACAAAGAAATAAAATGACTATAGATGGAGCCATATATGTTAAATCCTTACATTGGCTCAAATGAAAATCCATTATGCATCTCTACACTACCTTATTGCTCAAGTGTCAATTTGTGAGTAAGCTTATGTAGCCAACTACTTTTCATCACTCAACAGGGTTGACTCTCTATTCAAGTAGCCTAATCTAAGTTCAAGCATGCATTCAATCTCTTTTCAACTAGCATGACAGAATCTTATGTCAAAACAAACGAAAAAATTCAAGAGTGGTTCCATTTCTTAACATAAAGCAATATAATATGCCTAAAACATGCATGTTAATTAACAACCTAAAACAAATGCAATTGACAAAGTCAATGTCACCTGTTGGACCCTGAAATTTTTCTGTTATTTATACAAGATTATTTATTGAAATTGTGGGTGAATTTAAAATTTTTTTGGTGAATAATGATTGAGAATGCAATTATAGAGTCGAGGTCATGTATAAAGTGGGTTAAATTTTAGAAAAAGGACTAAATTGAAAAGTGAGAAAAATTATTTGGGTAAATCGTGAATTAGGCAAGTTTAAAGGCAATTTGGTAAATTGCAAAATTTATGAACAAGGTTCCAATTGAGCTATTTGATAAGTTGATTGAGCCAAGTTTATATTATAAATTGGCTGCATTTTCATAGCTGCTATTGCATTTGTTGACTCCTAGTTGATG
>JAOSBN010000179.1:19955271-19967809 GCA_027563595.1 Erythroxylum suave
TCATTAATATTAAACTAATAATATTTATCAATTTCATAAGATTAATCAAACTAATAATATTAATACTTATTATTATTAATAATTAATGACAATATTGATAAATACGATAAATTTAATATTAACAAAATTAATAATAAGTAAAAGATTATTAATAATAATACATTAAAACTTAGAGAGTTAGATCAACCCGAAAAATTAATTAGTGAATTAAGGATGATGAATCACTGATGGAATACATATTCCGTCGGTGATTAAAATTTTATCGCATCGTCTTACACCAAACGATGATGTTTTAATTAGTAAATAGCTGACATTTACCGAAGAAATTCATATTCCGTCAGTATTTAAATTTTCCCATTACTTGACCGCCTCTGATTACCGCTAACTTTTGCGACGGAACCATACATTCCGTCGGTAAACTTAATTAAATGTATACCGATAAAACAAATTACGTCGGTATATAACAGGAGCTGAACCAGAATTCCTTTAGTATTTAAATTTCCCAACTAGTTGACCACCTTTGTTTATCGCTAACTGTTGTGACGGAAGAAAACATTTCGTCGGTAAACTTAATTAAATGTATACCAACGGAACAAATTACGTCGATACATAACAGGAGCTGAAACACTTTTACCGACGGTATATATTCTGTGGTAAATGTCCGAAGCTACTAAATTACAGGAGTAATTTCTGCAATTATTACCGACGGTAGAAGCTATCCTGTCGGTAAATTATAATCAACTATACTGATGGACAATATTCCATCGGTGGATGGATTCACCAATCCAAATGTACCGATGGAAGGTGGTCCGTCGATATATATCCGAAGCAATTAAATTGCAGGAAGCATTCCAGCAATTTTTGCCAATGCCAAAAGTTGTGTCGTTGCTATATTTCGTCGAAGATTTTGCGCGAAATTCATTCCTTCCATTATTGCCAACGATAATGTGTTTCCGTTGCTATATGTTAACAGTACTATATATTTACTGATGGATTGTTGTTTTCCACTGGTAAATAGCTTCGGTTTTTTGTCCGTCGGAAAAGTTTCGACGCTATTTCATTATTTTCTTGTATTGTTTCAAAGTTAAAATTAAACACCTACTTGAGGTCATCAAAGTCAAAAGAAAGGTTAAATGATTTAGCTATTTTATATATTGAAAAGGATATGTTAGACAGGATTGGTCTTGATACCATTATTGCTGATTTTACATATAGAAATGTGCAAAGAAACTGTTTTTCATAATCATCTATGTGTTTGTTAATGCAATTATATTGATGTTTTGTAATATAATATTGTTAATTGTTCAGTTGCAGCTATTGCTATTTTATTGTTGCTGCTACTATTTTTAGTGATTTTATTATTGCTAACATTTGTAAGATGTTGTTAGTTGTTATCATGATCATTTAGTATTTTATTATGTGAACTTATGACTTATGACTTAAGTCACTTATGTATAGATATTAAATTTTAATAATAAAAATATGCTTTTAAGTTTTATATATTTATATATTGTCGATTCATTAGGCCTTTTTTTTCACTTTGTTTTAGGCTTATAAAATGTCAAAATATCTAGATTACATGAATTCTAAGTTTCTTGAGAGACACTTTTATTCTCATTCATTTTTGTTCTATTTTCTCCTAGAAATATATGGGTTAAGGTTAGTGAGACATGCTTCCACATGTTCAAGTTTCAATCCTTAAATTTGGAGGAATCTAATAATAGCAATAAGACTTCTATAAGAAAAGTTGCTATTGAGATGGTAAGTAGTGTCGTAATGCAGGCTTGCCATTAAAAAATGTAAATGGTTAGCATTAAACACAACCTAAGAAGAAAGCCATTAAATGATCTAAGAAATTTTAATAATACGAAAGGATGTGCTCATAAACTCCAACTAAATGGGCTATTATTTCCGTGTGTATCAACTAGAACTTTAAATAATTAAAAGATCACCAAAGGAGCCAATCACTTTTATCTATTCCAAAAATAGGGTAATCCATATACATCTACATTATCATTTTGGATGGGATCTAAGCCCCGATTTAGTAGGAAAGGATAACAAAAAAAAATTGATATATTATATAAGAAAAAATATTAAAAGGCCTAGAGTTGAAGTATTTATAATTGGAAAATGTGTATTAGTAGTTTTTATTAGTAAGAAAGTTAAAGTCTTATTTTTAAGCCCATACTATTAACATATATGTAATACTCCTATTAAGACATGTAGCCCAAAAACCAGATGTATCAGGAAAGCTTTAATAAAGCTAGGAGAGTTTTACTTTTGGTACCTACTAAAACGCTCCTTAAAATCTTAAGTTATCAAATTAAAACATATTAAATCAGATAAAGAATCCAATTTAAATAAACATTCAGTATGGATAGTCTACATAGATGGCACTATAAGAGACAAAGGTAGCGACGTAAGAATGCACTTGAAAATTCCACTAGATCTAACTATATAATATATTGTCTAATATAAGTTTAAAACATTGAATAACAAAGTAGAATATAAGGTATTGCTATTTTGGTTGAAATTGGCTTGTCATTACCATAAATATATATCCATAGTTTATTGGCAACCAGCTCAGTGATATATATAAAGTAAGAGAAGAAAAGTTAGCAAAGTATAAAGAAAGATTCTAAGTACCTAATAAAATAAATACATGTAAATATTGATCTAATACCTTCAAAATATTCCAAGGCAGACCTCCTATCTAAACTTTAGGATAATGGTGTACCCTGTGGAACATTTATGATTATTACCATAAATTTCATAAAGGTTTTGTTTCTCCATTGTTTCCCCTTACTCTTATCATTGATCTTCCTTCCCTGTTATTTCTTTGTAAGTTATCACCCATTCTCTTTGTCATTTTACTTGTATTTCTTCTCTGTTATGTTAGTTAACTCCCTTTCTTTGTAAATCATGAAACAAATCATTATAGCCTCCTCGTAGCCTTTATCCTTGCTTGAAGATTTAAGAAAATTTTAATCCATATCCTTCCTATAAGCATTTCAGTAGGTCTCTATGGTTTCATATAAATTATACTTTCTGATAACGTTACTTTTGCACATCAAACCTTCTTCTTATTATGATTATTCACTCTTCTAATGACATTTTTCCTTCATTATTATTACCTGCTATACTGATAGAGAAAATCTATCATCAATAAAAAAAAACTATAAAGGAAGGAAAATCATAGGCCAAACATATATGGTTAAGAGGGTAGTTCATTTATAAACACAAGCATTGTTACATGACAAATTATTCATAAATAAAAAATAATTTTCTTTTTAATGATGGAGTATAGGTCAATTTGAATTAAATAAAAACTGCAATGATAAAAGCGTATATGGGCTTTAAACCTAATTTGAGTGGAAGATTTACAATAACTTGCTAAGTGATCATTATAAATTGCCTTTTCTATTTGGACTAAGGCCCATTTAGAAATCACGTTCTTAAAAGAACAAACTAAAATCTCGTTTGGATCTTAGCTTGTGCTAAGGAACCTTAGGAGCAACCTGTAAGAATAACGTAAAGGCTATTGTGTCTGTGAAAAGACCTGAAGAATGTCTAGTCCAAACCATTTTGTCCTTAACATTTTGTCCAAGGTTGTAACTAGGCAAAACCTCCTGCAAGCAGTCAAAACCTCTTAGTCGTATATGCCATTCTTCATTAGTTATTAGCTGATTAACTTTAACATTACACCTTAACATGTACCTGAGTTAGAAGATATCTAGTAGCAAGTGGGGAGTTCCCTTATTACTCCTGTCATTAAAGCAGAGCCAAGTCAATTTTCCATTTCCTACTATACTCTTGAATTCACTACTTAACTTCTCCCTTAGGTTGAGCATATTGTGTAAATTCCATGAGCAATTTTGATTTATCTTCAACTCTTAAAAGCTTTGCTCTCTTAAATAAGGCATGTACAACCATTGTACCTATAAGTTTTTCTTGTCTTTTAATAACTTCCAAATTCTTTTTAACGACGAGGACCTTTGAATGAACTTTATTCCAAGTCCCCCTTATATCTTAGGCTTATAGATTTCATTCTAGGAAACTTTGGCACCTGATTTGTAAGCATCCTTATTTCATATAACGTTTCTTAACAACCTCTCAAGACGTTTAGCCATTTTTTAAGGCAATACTAGATGGGAAACTTAATATGTGTAAAGGTTGCTTAAGATTGACCTAATTAGCTAAAGCCTTCTAATATTGGTTAGGCTTTTGTTAAACCATTCGTTAATTCTTCTTTTAATCAGCTCAATGAAGGGCCTGTAGTCTTTGTATCGTTGTGATGGGAACCCCTAAGTAAATTGGCGGTGGTAAGTAACTCTAATGCTTGATAATGAAGTTAGTTTATTATTGTTAGTAAATTGGGGGTGGTAAGTAACTCTAATGCTTGATAATGAAGTTAGTTTATTATTGTTAAGTTCAACATCCTTGGATATCATGATAGAGCTCCTATCATATTTCACCTTAATACGATAAAGCTTATAGAATTTGTAACATCTCGTTATCCATATTAAGGCTAGAATAGTAAATATGAGAGATTATTGAGAGATTAGAAAATGCATTTCATGTTCATGCATAATATGACATCTACATATACACATAAATATAGGTATTTTTGCACATGAAAATGATTGTAGTTGCATTCATTGACATTCCAGCTATAATTGATTTATATATGTGGAATGTGATTTTATTAAGAATTGTGGTTTAATTGTATTGAAAAATTATTTGAAGAGTGTATTTGTTGATTTAGAAATTTTGGGAAATTTTAGGAAAAAAAGTTTCCGAACTTATTGGATATTATTGAATTAGGAAAAAAAATGCCACTTGGCAATTAAATTGATGAATGGAAATAGAAATGAGTTAAATGATATTGAAGAATTTTATAGATGACTTTAGAATTTGTGAGAAGATGTTATTGAAAATTTTAGAGATAATTGGAATAAAAAGATGGGAGTTATGGGACTAGTTCAATAAGAACTTAGTTAAAGCCTTAGAAGTTAGATAAGTGACTAGTGTCACTTGTCTAGTTCAAGTTTCATTATACAATTACCTTTTACATGACCAAGTCACATTTCTTCTATCTTTGAAAGACCAAGTCATTCTTTTTGTATTGTCTTATTTCCTTCTTCGTGGTTTTCTTCTCCAAGCTTCATCTTCTTTTCAGTTTTCTCACCAAAGTTACACCTTGCTTCCATCTGTCTTTTACTACTCCCATTTTGTTGTCTATTTCTTTTGCCTCAAGAAAAACCTAACCTAAACCACCTTTAAGATGATGTACGTGGTTGCATGAGAGTTAGGGCTTCTTGGAGTTTTTGAAGATTTTGGAGTTTTAGCAAGTAAGTACATGTAAATCCTTATAAGTTGTTGTTATATGAAATATATTTGGTGAATTAGTTGTCATTAAATGATCATTTGGTGAATTAGTTGTCATTAAATGATCATTTGACAATGGACATTTTTCTTGTATATCATGGGTATAGGATGAGTATATTTATATTTTTGATTGAGTGTGTTACAAGGTAGTGTGGAGACGATTTTTGGAGTGGAAAGATCAATAAAAATGTGCATAAGAAGAGTGCAGAAATTCATGCAAGATGATATATATATATATATATATATACTCTATTTTTCACTGTTGTATGTGAATAGTTTTGAGTGTTTAAAATGAATTTAGAGTTTATAAATAGGTGTATGGTGATGTATGGAGATGAGAAATATTTATTAAAATGAAAGTTTAAGGAAGAAACGAAGAGAATGCAAAAATTGAATATGCAAAAAGAGAAAGTGAAATGGCGCAGAAAATGGACATATGCGTGAGTGAGGATCATATTTTTGATGTTTGTGTTTTAATCTTGGGTTTTCATTTGTTTTTGATTTGTTGTGTTATGTTAAACTGAAAGGGGAGTAGAGATGTGAGAGTATAAATTAGAAATGATAGACTAAGCAAAAGAGATGAACTAGGATGAAAATGAAGTTAAAGGTGTGCTGAAGTATGTTATATGCAGTATTTTAGTGAACATATCTCTGTATTGTGGCCATATATTGAATTGTAGACATATAAATGAGAGTATTTGTAATTTATATTAAACTAGAGACATACGTCTATAACTTTCTTGAAGAAGACGAATTCCAGTTATGTCCTTAAGAGCCCTGAAATTTAGCTTGAAGTTGAGAGTTGAGTTTTATTGAGGTATAAGAAATAATATGGAGTATTTTGATCATAACTTCCACAATACGGGACCAAAATGTATGAATTTGATATTGTTAGAAACTTAAGACATAGAGGAACATTTTATTGGAAGAAAATGTTGTCTAAAAACTTCTAGTTTTAAGTCGAAAATTAAAAGAAAGGAAGAAAATGAAGGAAGAAAACACAACAGGTCACGATCGTGCATCAACATGATCACGACATTGCTGAAGCACATGGAAAGCCATGATCGTGGCATGACTCTATTGAAGCATGAGGGAAGTCACAATTGTGCCTCTGCAAGATCACGACTCTGCTAATGAAGGAACACGCATGATCGTGAATCCGAAGCTATCGGGGGGGGGGGGGGATTGTTTCAAACACCTTTCCTTCTTTTGACCATAACTTCTTCTCTTGACCTCCAAATGACATGGGATTTGAACCAACAGACTCAAAAAACATTTTTTAATATCTCCACCAAAAATTATAATCATCTAAAATCATTTGGGAGAGATTGAGTGATAAATTTGAGACGAAATTGTTGAGGAGTCAATCATGGAATTTCTAACTGGAGTATTTTCACTGAACATGCTTCGGTATTTTGACAATATATTGATCTTTATGTATTCAAATGGAATGATTTTTAACTTGGAGTAAACTATAACATTGGGCTATAAATTGTATGAAGAAATCAAATCTTAATTCTGTCTCTAAGAATTCCAATTTCTAGGTAAAAGTTGAGTATAGGACACTGTTTCAGTATAAGAATAGTCTGAAAATATTTAGAGTATAACTTTCAGAGTACTGAACTGAATTGAATGATCTTAGTGTCATTAGAACTTATAAGATAGAAGAAAAATTTTCTAGAAGAAAGTATTGCCAAATTATTTCATTTTCCTGGTTAGATTGATCGTGAACAGTAGACCTGAAGGTATGTTTCAGGAAAAATCTGAATTGATGAAATGAGTTATGAATTTCGATTTTAATGGTTTTATTGAGGTATAAACCTTAAGTATAAATGATACTTATGTGAGTTTGGAAATATGAATGTTTACATGATGAGAATAATAGAGCGATACCCGAGATTATCATGAACATGCATTGTGCATAGTTTATATACATACACGTGCATTAACAAATACTTATAATTGTGCAAAAGTGTAATATGTGTATATTGCTTGATATAGAGGAGCAATTGGAATGTCAACATCCAGATGTTACTGGAACTTCTAGGCATTAGCTTCGGAAGCAACCTATGAGCAACCTAGATGGCTTCACACAATTAATTGTTTGCCTTAGAATATATTTTGAACGATGATATGAATGTGATTTAATTATATTGATGTCGGACAATGAAAGTCCAATATTTGATGCATGAATTTGATATTGAAGTGCTACTTGTATGTGAATGTGATGAACTAAATACTTCTTGACATGATTGATTGATTATGAGAGATGTATACCATACATGAATGCATGATCAGATAATGAGAGTTATGACTTGAGTAGCCATCGAAAACGAGCTTAAAGCTCTAAATGTGATTAAGAACCAAAGGCTCATTATGTGAAATGAGCCCTGTATTGCCAACGGATAAGGGATAATATAAATGAGCCCGGTATCCACAATAGATGCAGGATAGTTTAGGCATTTGGTCACGACAACATAACAATTGGAAAAGAGTCACATGTGCATTTCATATACATTTTGAATAAGTATGTTTAATTGTTTGAAATGCAAAATTGTCTTAGCCTTGAATGAGAATGTGATAATTCATGCCAAATGCAAAGACGTGAATTATATGTTATATATGTGATGTGTTGCATGAATTGAGTGAACCATCGATGATGGATACCTCATTAAGTTCGCAAAACTCACCCAAAATTACACGTTGACATTTCAGGACCGAGAGAGGACTTTAGCTACTGAGAGACGTTACAAGAAGAATAGTCTTATACTTTTGGGAAGAAGAAATGGCTCAAAGGTTGGTCAGCTGAGATTAGAAAGATTAGATAGACTTTTTGTGTAATTTCCTCTTTTATGTAGCATATTTTGTATTAGGATATGATTATGTACATGTATGGGTGTTTAAAAGCTACAATGTAAATACGTTCAGATTTATGAAATGAAATGAGGAATACAGTTTGGAATCTAGTTTTAAAATTCTGTGACTTTTATGTACAATAGTTGATGCTAAGACTAAGTTGGATATGTTGCCATGTTATAAAGTGAAGGTGAGATAATTAACACCTCATTATTATAGATTATATACTAGAATATCCACAGGGTATTCCGGTATGTAATTTATGGTAATGGAGTGTTACATTTTTGTATCAGAGCATAGTTTGTCATCCATAAGGACATATAGGAGTCTTAAGCATGAAATATCATAAGAAATACGAATAATGATTGAAGTTATCGTTTATTATAGGTCATCCGCCGTAGGTGATCAAGTAGGGCAATCAACTGACCTAGGATCTGTAAGAGCTAGTAGAGAGTCTTTGGTACCTTGACTTGAAGAAATGCCTCCTAGAGTTTCCGAGAGAAGGGAGAGGAGGTATGATAGGCTGTGAAAGCAGGGGGTTGTGGAATTTTATGAAAGTACGGACCCTGCAGAGGTTGAGGGATGGCTAGAGAGGATGGAGAGAGTTTTCGATCAAATAGACTGCAAGCCGGATGAGAAGTTCGACTATACAGTGTCTTTACTGTAAGGCCCAACTTACCAGTGGTGGAAGACTGTTCTAGGCAGTACCACCAAGCCTTGCAACTTAGAGGGGCTTGATTTCTTGAGGGTCTTCAAAGAGAACTACATGCCCAAGATCTACTTAGACAGAAAGATGAAGGAGTTCCTAGATTTGAAACAGGGCAAAATGTCTGAAGCACAGTATGAGATCAAGTTCAATGAATTGTTAGGGTATGTTATTACCTTAATTCCTTTAGAAGAAGACAAGTGTAAGAGATTTGAAAATGGGTTGAACATGGAGATTAAAATAAGGTTAGCAATCACTAACTTAAGCAATTTTACTGAGTCGAGGGCTGCCTCAATCAGAATTGAGCAGCTACTGTAAGAGTGATAAGTAGATTCGGGGCAAGGGTCCAAATTGAAGAGGTCTAGTGAGATTCAGAGTGGTTTTGGCAGAAGATTCAGTAAGCGCCAAAACCTAGCTTTCAAACCACTAGCTAGATCAAGATGGTTAGGATTCAGATAGAGGGATAGTTTTGTACAGTCTGGAAATGGAAGAGGTATAGTGCGAAGTCAGTTATCTCTGTGTGAGCACTGTAAGAAGATGCACAGTGGTGAGTGTTGGAGATTGTCTGGAGGTTGCCTTAGATGCAGCTCCTTTGATCATCCGATTATAGATTGTCCTGCTGCTATGGGAACTCAGTCTAGTATGAGAGGGGGATCAGTAAGTGAAGCTACTGTCTAGCAGAGTCGAGGTAGTGGGTCCGGACAGAGAAGCTGTGGCAAAGGCAGAGTGAGCTCTGGAAGTCCTTCCGTTAGGACTGAGGTGCCAAGCAGTCGATCGTAGTCTCAGGCTCGAGTCTATGTCATGACTAGACAGGAGTCATTGGACTCTCCGGATGTTATTGCGGGTGCATTATTTATTTATAATCATGAAGCATTTACATTGCTAGATCTAGGATCCATGCATTCCTTTATCACACCGCATCTGGTATCTAGGTTGTATTGTGATAGTGAGCTATTACAGTATGGATTAGAGGTGAGTACACCGATAAGTAATACTACAATTACAGAAGAAGTTTGTAGGAAATGCTTGATTTGGATTGATCAAGCAAAATTGGAGACTTGATTATACTACAATTGAGATAGATAAATATTATCCTAGGCATGGATTGGCTCATTGCTCATAGGGCTATCATGAACTGCTATACTAAGGAGGTGGTATTAGAATCTCCTAATCAGCCGAGAGTAGTTTTAAGAAGAATTAGTCAAACAGTGTTAGCCAGGTTGATATCATTTATGAGTGCATTGAGGATGATGCAAGGTGGATGTGAGGCTTATCTAACCCACATCATTGATACTCGAGTTGAGCAAAATGTGAAAGAAATTCCTATGGTTAGGGAATTCCTGGATGTGTTTGCCATCGAGCTATCTAGTTTACCTCCAGATTGGAAAACGGAGTTTATGATTGACTTAGTTTCGGGTGCTACTCCTATATCTATTCCTCCATATAGGAAGGCACCTAAGGAACTAAAGGAGTTGAAGGCTCAGCTATAGGAGTTATTGGAAAAGGGTTTCATTAGACTTAGTGTTTCGTCTTAGGGAGCTCCAGTTTTTTTGTAAAGAAAAAAGATGGGACTTTGAGGTTATGTATTGATTATAGGCAACTGAATTGGATGACAGTGAAGAACAAGTACCCATTTCCTAGAATTAATGATTTTCTTGATCAGTTGTAGGAGCTCAGGTCTTCACTAAGTTGGGTTTGAGATCGAGTTACTATCAGTTGAAGATAGCAAAGGCTGATGTACCTAAAAGTGCATTCAAGAGCAAGTATGACATTTCGAGTTTTTAGTAATACCGTTTGGGTTAATTAATGCCCCGATAGCATTTATGGCCTTGATGAATAAGGTGTTTCAGCCCTACCTGGACCGATTTGTGATAGTGTTTATCAATGATATTTTGATGTATTTAAAGAATAGAAAAGAAAATGCCAAACATTTAAGGGTAGTACTGCAAATTATAAGGGAGAAACAGTTGTATGCCAAATTCAGTAAGTGTGAATTTTGATAGTGTTTTTAGGTCATATAGATACTAGACAAGGCATACAAGTGGATCCAAAGAAGATAGAGGCAATAATGAAGAGGAAAGTTTCGAGGAATGTATCAAAAATCTGAAGCTTCCGATGATTAGCTGGATATTACGGGAGGTTTGTCGAGGGGTTTTCTTTGATCTTAACCCCTCTGACAAAACTTTTGAGGAAGAATGTAGTATTCAGATGGAATGAGGAATGTCAGAAGAGCTTTAAAGAGCTGAAACATCGGTTGACTATGGCACCGGTGTTGACTATTCCATAAGGGACCAGAGGATATGTGGTATATAGTGATGCTTCGCATCAAGGATTGAGATGTGTATTGATGCAGTATGGCATGGTGATCGCCTATGCATCGAGACAACTAAGGTTTGACGAGATTAATTATCTGGTATATAATTTAGAGCTTGTTGCTGTTGTCTATGCTCTAAACATATGAAGACATTATTTGTATGGAGAGACTTTCCAAATATACACTGTACATAAGAGTTTGAGATATCTATTGAGTCAAAAGAATTAAACATGAGACAGAGGAGATGGATAGAGTTGTGGAAGGATTATGATTGTACAATTGAGTATCATCTGGGGAAGGCTAATGTGGTGGTTGATGCTTTGACTAGGAAGTTTAATACCAGTGTAGCTCAGATACAGGAATTGAGGTTACCAAACCTGATTCAATTGAGAGCTTTGAAAGTGAAGTTGAACCCAGGGCATAATGAATCATTGACAGCTACATTAAAGCAGAGACTGATGCTCTATGAAAGAATCAGAAGAGTATAGAACAAAGATCCCAATATGGTGAAGTTCATTGAGAAAGTGAAGGTGAATCCAAATTCTTAGTTTAAATTGAGGGAGGAGACATTGTGGTTAAAGCAGAGGCTGTGTGTGCCTAATATGGATGATCTGAGGAAAGAAATTCTAAAGGAAGCTCATATGGCTGCCTATTCTAGAGGAAGCTCATATGGCCGCCTATGCTATGCAACCTGCTACTACCAAGATGTATGACATGCTGAAGCAGCATTTCTGGTGGCCCAGAATGAAGAAGCAAGTATCGGAATATGTTTCTAAATCTATAACATGCCAGCAGGTTAAGGCTGAGCATCAAGCTCCAGTTAGGAAGTTACATTCATTGCCTATTCCAGAGAGGAAATGAGAACGAATTACCTTGGATTTTATTATGGGATTGCCTAAGACTCCAAGACAGAATGATGTTATATGGGTTGTAATGGACCGATTGACTAAGTCAGCCCATTTCTTACCATTGAGAGATAATAACTCACTAGATCAGTTGACTCAGAGATATGTGAATGAAGTGTTTAGATTGCATGGGGTTCTAGTTTCCATTATATCGGATAGGGATCCCATATTTACTTCGAGATTCTGGAAGAGCTTACAGTCAACTATGGGCACAAAGTTAAACTTCAGTACTGCATTTCATCCTCAAACAGATAGACAGAGTGAGGGGACAATCAAGACTATCGAGGATATGCTTAGAACTTGTGTATTGGAGTTTCAAGGAGCTTGGGATCAATGGTTTTATTGAGGTATAAACCATAAGTATAAATG
>JAOSBN010000179.1:19974978-19988262 GCA_027563595.1 Erythroxylum suave
GAAAAATTATCGAGGATATATTAGGTAGTTTGTATTTATTAGTTTACGTTCCATCCTAAACCCCCCAAATCGGAGGTATCTTATTTTCACTGTTTAGGATGGAATGGAACGCAACATGAAACCCTCTGCTTCCATCCCATTCCATTCCATTCTATTATAAAACTTCCTTCCAAACGATGGAAGTATGTTACGCTCCATTCCATTCCATTCTAAACCCCTCAACCAAACATAGCCTAAGGAAATGTCGTTTAGGCTACACGGACGAGCTTATGAGTTAAACATTGAAAGCATGTGTGATATTTACAGGTTCCTCAAATCTTTCATTATCGAGCAACACGATGATTTTTGTACTTCTTGCTATTAGAATGAGCTCAGTAGCTTATAGCAATTGGACGCTAAGAATGCCCACAACAACATTATACCAACCCTTGAGTAGTTGTTATTGCATAAATTCATGTGTCAAATAGTTTTTGACAAATCAAAAATCAACAAGTGCTCAAAAAAGGTACTTTTTCTGTTATGGTGCATAGATCACAACATCACAGTGTGCACCTCTAAACATATGCTGAATGCTATTGTTGTGACTCTACATAAGAGGAACAACAATTTGGGTATGGCGTACTTGGTTTCTACCATTGTTGAGTCCTATGATGTGGATAGTAGTGGCTTAACCATCTACCTCCCTAATTTTCTAAATCACCATTATTTGTGGCGTGCTGAAATCCTTAAGTCACATAACATGAAACCTCGAGACATCAGTCAAAAGACTCATGTGAAGATCAGGGCTAGTCAAGCGAGTTCTAGCACAGTGTCGTCTCAACAGGTAGAACAGCACTCGACTAACGAGGAGTCCGAAGAGGAAGAAGACACAGAAGAGCCTGGTTGAAAGAAAGTTCTCAATACAATCTCAGCCAACACTAAGGTAATTACAAATATGCTTGCGGAGAACTCTAGAAGGATGAAGTAGATGGCCTAAACTCAACAACGTCAAATCCAGGATATACGTTGGATTCATCAATATTTTGAGGCTCAAGGTGTCCAACTACCAACTTCAACACCATCCCTGCCTCCATCACCATAAGGCTTTGGTTCTAACCCTTTTCTTTCAAATTTAGTCTTTATTTTTTATTTTATTTTATGCTTCTTCCTACCATATGTGTTTGTTTGTCTCCTTCTCATATTGAGGACAATGTGTTATTCAAATGAGGGAGGGTTATGTGTTTTTCTTTGAGTGTGAATTTTGAATATTGTATGATACTTTGTTAGGTCGCATTTTGTGAATTGTGTGAATCTGTCGATGGCTTAAATGGAATGAAATTGATTTAATTTTGAACATAATCTATTAGGTTGTGAAGAGTCATTAGCCCAAAAATTTAATAATCTATTTGACTAAATATGCAAGTTAATTAGGATTTAGTGTTAGTTTATCACCCTATAAATTGTCACATTCATTCATAATTTTAAGTCTTTCAACTAAGTAGCTTTGCTAGTATTTTTTTCATGGAAATGAGTAGCTAAAGCAATAAAGTAGGCATAAAAAATGTTTTCTAATTTTTAAATAAATAACTATTTTGTTGGCCTTCAGGTTATGAATAGAGCTAGTAGCCAGTTGAGAACGCGATGTAGTCGAGTAACTAGATCGACATGCAACATAAATGTGTTCCTTAGCATAAAAGGCTATAATGACATTCTAACCAATCAGCTTAATGGAAACATGACTTTGTCAAGTAACCGGATCGGCATTCATCACCAATGTTTTCCTCTGTATAAAAGACTAGGTTCGTGTCTACAAAAAGTAAATTAAAAATTGTCTTATATTAAAAAAAAACTGAACTTGTAAATAGCTTGACTTTTCATAAAAACGTACTTAGGAGTAGTTCCAGAGTTTAAATGACCAAATAATTATTAATGTGTACTTACAACTGAAAAGGGTGAATAACTTAACATTTGGGTCTTCATTAATATGTATGAGTTTAGAGCTCCTAAATATGGATTTTACATATTAATGATTTGGAATAACTTTAACGATTGTGTTTAAAGTTAAATTTATTTCATGAAGTTGAAGTCATTGCCTTATTATTGCATTGTGTGTTGTGTATTTTTGTGTGTTTGTTGTTTTGTTTACATGAAAACAAGCAAACGTTTAAGTGTGGCAATGTTGATAAGTGTAAATTGCATTGTATTTTAAGGTATAATTTGATATTTGTTTAGCTGTTAATTCAATCATTTATTATGTGTTTAGGTTAGAATTGTGTTAGTTTGTTAATTATTTATTTTTTTATATTTTATGAGTTAGTACAAGTCTTTGAGCTTAAATATTATGTTTTTGAGGTACTTTGATGTGTTTACTGGTGTTTTATGGTCAACATTAAAGAACGGTTGGAGACATTCGGGCACAAACAAAGGCCTGAAAAAAGCACCAAATTTGGCCGACGATCGTGGCCTGAATGCCACGTTTGTAACAGAAACGCTAGAAAATGCCCACGATCGTGGCCTATATGCCATGATCATGACATAAGGCTCAGATGGCCTACGATCATGACCTACATCTGGTAGATGCGCAAACACTAAAGAACATCAAGTTACGAAGAATTTTTGGACCTTTTGGACCCTGAGAAAACCCGAGGGATACTAAGAACAAAATAGGATATTTAAAGAACAAGAAAAGAGGTAGTGATGAGCTTTGCATCAGCCACATTGAGAAACCCTGAAGAGAAATCATCAAGAGATAGAGGAAGAGAAAAAGGAAGAGAGAAGAGGAGAAGAAGCTGACTCGAAGTACTTCCTAGATCAGGAGTTTCCCAACGTCTCTACCTCCCATCATCCATTTGGATTGTATTTCCTATTTAATTTCAGTTTTATTATTGTAAAGAATTGGATTGAATAGTTGATGATAGGATCTAGAATATTGAGGATATTCCAAGCTCACCTTTGGAATTTTACTCTTAAATGAATGAAAATCTGATTGTTTATATGTTTATTGGATTTGTTGTGGTTTAATGCTGCGATTACATAATTCGAGAATAAACTAAAAGGGTGAATTGAATGAAAAATGGTTAAATTGGACTAACCAGAGTTAGGTGACTTAATAGAACGAGAACTGAATCAGATCGAGAAATTGTGTGAAGAGAGATCTTGCATAGATTTCCAATAGTTTATGAGAGAACATCAGAGCTAATTAGGGTTTTGGATAAGTTGTGAATTGAGAAATTGCAACGTCCATAAGTTGATTAGGGTTATGATTTACGATTAATGGTTATAGCTCAAAAGAGAGTAATAAACCGTAAGATAGTCTAGAACCAACAATTCGATAATTCATAATCAATTAGGTTAGCATTAAGGATAGGTAAATTTTCCTTTCTCTTAATTGGTAATTTCTTTCAGTTAATTCTTGAGTGTGCTGTAATTTCTTAATAATTATTATTTTCATGTTTGACTCTTAATTTGGATGTTTAAATTAAATTCTTGTTTTTGTTTCGTGCAATTTGAATTTCTATTATTATTTATGGCCTTAAATTTTAGGATTCACTTAACTCCCTCCTTATAGGATCCACACCTTTGGTACTATACTAATAAACCATGTGCTTGTGGATTATCGAGGGTTAATAATTAAAACTTACACACAACAAATTACTAGATTAGTCTCTAAAGTCCAGACTAAAGCAATCCTCATCAAAGGTAAAAGATAAGGAACTCTTCTTGCTCTTTGACCTCCTTAAATGCAAGCTTTCCCTCAGTAACATCAATTATTGCCCCTTAAGTCTCTAAAATGATCTATTTAGGATGATGGGGGATCTTATGTCATACTCTATGTATAATATAAGAAAATCAGTTGAAAAAAAAATTTTCTTACCTTCACAAGTAGGTATTCCACATCCTCAGTTAAGTACTTGATGAAATGTTTTCTAGTTAAAGTGACATATTCATCATTTTGAGTTCACTTATTCTTAGCTTCTAAAAAATGGATAAAGGTATTAGATTAATAATACCATCTAAGTCGCATAAACACTTAAAAATTTTAAAGTCATTAAATTTTTAATAAAAAATGAAACTCTTTAGGTCCTTAAACTTTGGACATATCTTTTCTATATAATAGCATTACATCCCTCTAACAAGGAAATTATAATATGATCCTCTAATTTATTTTTATTAGAGGTAATCTCCTTTAAAAACTTAGCATAGTTAGATAATGAGCTAATGCTTCAGTGAATGGTATGTTGATGATCAATTTCTTGAAGACATCTAAAAATTTATTGAGTTGTCCTCATTCTTGATCAAAAATTTATGTAACACACGTATATTTTCCATTTCTCAACTTGTAAGCATCTCTATCTAATTCAAAAGATCAATCATTTATGATAGTATGGGACACACGTACTTAATCTCTTATATAGTATGGGAAACACATCAATTAGAGATTATATTTTGTGCGGCCATTAAGTGGACGTTTTTAGATCACTAAATAAAACTCTCTTAAAATGATCATATCTTCACCAAATGATCCATTAAAGGTTGTTGCTAAATGTAAGTGAATTTGCTTCAACTTATATTTTCCTGCCCTTTGACTCAATCTAATACTTGAGGGACTACCATTAATCACTAGCAATTAGATGTCCCTCATAAACATCCTCTAGTTATTTTTGCTCTATACCAATATCTATATTCTCTTGAAGCGTAACCATCACTTCTCTCATTTCCACTATATTGTTTATGTAAGTTTTTCCAATTTTAATATCAAATTAAATTATTAAATCAAAGCTTCAAAGCTATCACTATTGGATCCCCTATTTTGCAGCAATTACTTGAAATAAATTAATAAAATCAAAATTAAAATAAAATAAAATAAAAATAAACCAAGAATTAAAAAATGAAATCATAGTTCTCTAAAAATGATGCTAAAAATTCAATCTATGTTTTATCTATAAGCATACAAAATCAATTATAGATAGCTTATTAAGACTAAAGTATCGATCCTATAAGAATTGGTCACTAAATCCATTAATCTCAGTTAAACAAATAAAAAAATAAAGCAAAGAATTGATGTAAAGGGATTTAATTGCTAAACTAAGGCAAACAAAATAAATCAACCAAATAAAAAACTTTATTAAATTAATGTTAGGGAATTGTAGTTCACTTATGTGGAATTCTAATTATTAAATAAGATTTATTTTCTAGTTTAAAATAATGGTTAACCTAAAGTATCTATACCCTTTCTTGAGGCACAAACGTATATTTATCTAGGTAACTACCACCTCTAAGTTAACCTAATCAAACTTATTAAGTAATTAGATATTATTGCACTATATTTTTAGCTTTATTTAAAATTGTTTAGCTTGTGTTTTGAAGATTTATAGGAATTTAATACTTAATTTGGTTTATATTTTGTTTATGTCTCTTTTTATCTCTCCAATGAAGAAAGAACAAATCCATGCAAGTTTGGGTTAATTTAAAATGATCATAGGATGATTTTAAAGCAAGGAATTAAAACAAAAGACTAATAGGGGGACCAACATAAGGAAGTGTTATATAATAAGGGATCAACAAAGGATTGTGTTCTAAAGTGAAGGACTAATATAGGACAATGTAGATCCTATGTTTAGCCCAAGTTCAATATTTTTTTCACTCTATTTCTTCTCTTTTCTTCTTTGTCAGAGCAACACAAGACCAACATAAGGCCATGTTAGACAAATAAAGGACTTTGCTAGGCTTGTGTTAATACTAATTTTAGTGAAAAAGAAGTCGAGAGGGACATATAGTAACATAAGACAAATACAAGGTTACATTAGACTCATAATATATAAAGTCTTGGGTTTATGAAATAAAAAGGAAACATATAAGACAGAAGGGAAAGAGATATTTGCAAGGAACAAAAGTCAATCTTAAGACCAAGGAGACTCAAGAGCACCTCAAGGAGAAACAATTTTAAAGGAAAGTAATATTCCATCAAGATCAATTAAGAAGGATCAAGATTCAAGAACTATGATCCCATTCTTATCTTACGTTTCTTTATTATTCTTTATAAATTATCTTCATTTTATGATGAAATAAATTAGGATATATATTTATCTATGATGAACCATATAATTATTTTTTATTTAATCTTTGGTTTAATAAAAGATTCTAATCTTATAAATATTTATCTGTGATCTTATAATTAGTCAAATTAAAGAAATGAAAGTTGAAGATTCAATTATTTGATTAATGTAACTGAGATTCAAGAGAGGAAACGTATGCTTAGACCATAACATATATAAAGAGGGATAAGTGTGAGTTGCTCAAGAGAGAATCTAAGTTAGGATAGAACCTATCATGTGAATTCAAATATTAATTTAATACATTATTAGGAGTTTTGATTAGAAAAATATTTCAATCATTCTACTTAAGACTAAGGATTCTACATGTAAGTCGTATATATGTACTTCTTTTTTCGTTATCTATTGACTTGGATGATTAGCTCTTATTTATTGCTTAGATTAGCTTAGCTTCCTTTTTTAATTTAATCAAGTGTTTAATTAGATTAGATAGTAGAATGACAATTGATACTAGTAATCATAGTCCTTATAGGATCAACTCATACTAGTTGTTACTTTTTGATAAATGAATATTTGACTATATTTTTACACCCATATGTGATGTATTCTGCTTGATATTTTCTACTTTTGTTGTATATTTGGTACTTAATTAACTCCAAGTATGTTTATAGGTTATAATATCATTCCTTAAATTAAAAGAGAAGAACTTGGATGAAAACATGGCATAAAAGGAAGATTCTATGTGTAGAAGGGATGCATGACCATAAATCTACTTATGCACTTCTTTGAGGTCGTGCACTTTTGCGATATTCTGAGAATTCTAGTTATGCGCGATCTGATGCACAACAGTTGTGCATCAGCCAAAACCCTAGAATTCTATATTTAAATACATAAATGAAGACTTGAGGGGAGAGCAAACGTTAGAAGGCGATTCTAGATATGGAGGTCATTCTTAAGGGGTGATTTTGGTTCAAAGAAGAAAAAAACATAAGTTCATCGAAAGATCCATTGGAATACATAATCAAGCCTTTACATCGAAAGAAAATTCGACAAAAGATAATAAGTGTTATTTATAATTATGATTATGTTGTTTTCAATTTGTTTTTCTTTCCATGTATGCTTGATTTCCTGTTTGATAATATTTAACTAAACATCCTATAGTATTTAGGTTAGATGAACCTTATGATAATATTTTAATATGTTTTGATTATTTTTATTAATGCAATTGGTTTAGTTGATTATTGTGATCTGGTTATGTTGGGCCCGAGCCTCGATTCTTATTTCGTGGCAACAATGCGCTAAACTTTGAGGGACTTTTAAAATAAAATAAACGATAAAAAATCAAACTAAAAATAGAATAACAAGGTCACAATTAACACCTGATAATTAAAGAACACATAAATAAATAATTTAGCAATGAAAGAAATGCACAGTTGGGAATAAAAACAAATAATAAATTTGTAGTAAATGGTGAAAGAAATGCACTGTCGTGCACAACAATGCAAACCCGTGCTTTCTAGTGCACGACCATGCTTCTTGATGAGTAGCGATCATACTCAAGCACGATCGTGTAATTCCATGAATAGTGCAGTGAAATTCCAAGAATATTGTTGTCGGACATAATCGTGCACACCCCAACTCTGCCACTCTCACTTCTAATCTTTATAACTTTCAACTCCGATATCCAAAAATTACAAACTTTATACCGTTAGAAAGATAAAAGAGTAAATACAATTTCCATGAAGACAACTTTACCTAATTCTGCCTAAATCAATACAGTTTATTCATTAAATTCAGGACATAATTCCTATCCCCTCATTTCTTACTGCCTATTTGACATTTTCACAAAAACAAAAGACCCAAATCCAAAAGACATAAGCCATACATACAAAACTCACAATAAATCAATTTAATTAAGGAAAATTGATCCAAAAGCCATTAAATAGCATACCATTTTATTCTCAACCTCAATTGACTACTTAACAGAGAAAAAACTTTAAACATGTACAAAGGAAACTTCATCAGCTCTTTCATTCATTTCTCAAACAAAATAGAGTGTGTGCATTGCTTTAATTACATATCAAAGGTTGCAATAGTAGCATAATACAAAACAAATAAGAAGGCTCATGCTTGATATGTCTCTAAGCTATCAAAAGTATCTGAACTAACTTAGTTACAAAAGACAAGTTTCTTGGAGTTTGCCGAAGTTTGCAAAGTTCAATATTGATCTGCTTGTTATGCACCTGAGGAGTGGAAAATAATGGGGAGAGCTGTGAAACTCAGTGGATAATACGTTTATAGCCATCAATAATAAGCCATACATATAACCAAGCATATACATATATTTATATCACATTTTAATCTAACAATCAGCTTATCCACAGTTCAAGCTCATAAATAACAAATTATCACATAAATCAAATTGTTTATTTTTCAACCATCAAAACCTAACATTCAATTGTATATCATGTTCCATAAATCAAATTGGAATGCACACATATAATAGCTTGAGAGAAAACCACGGAACGAAATGGCGAAATCGAAATTTACACTATGAACAAAATGAGTCTATTTTTTGGAGCTCATGTGCCACAAGGGGGTCACTGGGAGAAGGCTTTAAGTCAAAATGCACGTGACGAACGAAATGGTATCTCTCTTGCCCACACAAGAAAATTTTCAATGCATACACATTTGATAACATATTTATACTTTTCATGTTTTTTGAGCTTCTCTTCTTTTCATTAATACCAATTGCAGTAAAATCTTTCAAGGCATGACAAGATAACAATTCACAGTGCATTTTTCTGACAATCATAATGATTTAAAGACAAGCATGTAAGCACATAACATTTATGAAAATCAACCCATCATCACAATAATCATAAACATATTACACACCTATTTACTTGTAAATCTAAACTCAAATTTATCTCTCATCTTGCTCTTGTCTTTGATTTTCTTGGTTCCATAGAAACTTACTTGAATCTTTTCCTTCCTTTTCTTTCTCCTTTCTTTTTTGTTTCCTTCTTCTTCTTTTCTATTTTAGTTTCTCGTTCTCTTCTTCTAGTTTCTTCTATGACTTTCTCCCTTTCTTTCTTACTTCCATACGACTCTCATACACTCTTCACTTATTAATTTAAGACAACTTTTGTCTTCCTAACTTACCATTCCATATTTAACTTAGTACGAACTTACTCCTTAACTTAACTTTAGCATTTCCATCTAATCCATGCAAACGCATATAAATAAAATATATTCATAACTAACTTCAAAAATTTATAAATTCTAATTTCTGCTCATACTTGCCAATTTAATATAATAAATTCTAAAAAAATTTTAAGACCAACAAATTATGTTTTTTTATTTATGTTTTAATAAACTTTGGAATATTAGATCATATATATGTTTTCTTACGTAAAGATTGAGAAATCTTAGGTTTAAATAGATTTTTCATAATCGGAAGGAGTTGATTACAACCCTAAAGATAAGATGACATAAATCTTCCAGATTTTGTTCAAACCTAATAGAGGGACTCATAAACCAATAATGCAATCATAGAAACATTAACCTAAGTCATTTGGTTGGATACCTTAGGATTGGTTGTTAGTAAACTCAAGATCAGCTATTAGCATACCATAGGAGCCTCCACGGTCCAATAAATCAACAAAAAATTGCATAACAAAAGATCAATCTGTTGCGTGTTTAGGGGGATTCGAAAACTAGATACTAATTTTTTATATTGATAATTTCCTAAGTGCTTCCTTAATTCTTTGTTTAATTTTGATACCTATTTTATTTTACTTGCCTTAGTTTTAGTTTCTTTTCATTAAAAACCTAAAATTAGTCCATAGGTTAGATAATAAAGGAAGGGTAATTACTAGCATTTATCATCTTTGTGGGATCGACCCATACTTACTAGTACTAGATACAGCTACTATGTGCATTTACGGTTATTAAAATATTAAACATAATAAAATAGGTCAACCAAGTTTTTGGTACTGTTGCTAGGGACTTTGATATTAGGAAAGCCTGAATGTTATCACTTTAGTCATTTTCATTTTATTTTATTATATCTTATTTTATTTTAATTTTTCTTTTGTATTTATTTTATTTTATTGTATCTTACTGTATTTTTTGCTTGTTTATTTAATTATCTTTTGAACTTTTCTACACTAACAGTGTATGGTGGTTTATTTTAGGAATTGATATTTAACGTCATCGCCACAACACACAATGGACGGATGGAGTGAATAGTACTTTTATGGGAGTCGAAATATATCTTTGCAAATTATGACATCACTATCTAGGAGAGAGGGGTTTCATCACATTTTTTTGGAGGCTCAATAGATATTCAAGTTGTGTTAGGAAATTGGTGGGAGTTATCACTACAATCATGAACTTCAAGCACCAATACATATATGGGAGTGACCAAGCATAAACGAGCAACCTCATGGTGCAATTTATGAGAACATATACAATTCAAAGTGGAAAAACTCTTATACTTATGGATGGAACAGTTACGCTATAGCTGGATGTTTACAGCACCAAACTCCTCTAGTTAATGAACCATCTTTCAAAGATATGATTGCTGACTTTATTCAAGAATCAATAATGAAGCATTAGGAAGCAAACTCTTATATGCAAAATCTGGTGAATCGGAAGGATCAGCTAGCAAATATACTATCTAAAGAGATCCAAGGGAGTTTTCCTAGTACTTCTAAAATAGATCCTAACGGATACAGAATGGCAATCACCCGTAGTAGCAAAAAAGAGTTCCCATTATAAGAAGAAAAGGAAGAAAGTCAAAGAGATAAATTAATTGAAGTCCTTGCTGAAATGAAAGTTGACCGATGTGAATTTGAAAGTAAAGAAAGCACCAAGGTTGGTTTCGTGAATGGAAGGACATTCTAAAAAAAGCTTCCTAAAGAAAAAAATGAAGAAAAGGGAAGCATTGTAAATAGCATAATGGAATACCTTGCATAATTTAAAGCTAGCCGAATCAAATTCGAAGAAAGAATTTTTTCACCTGAATATCTTAAGCATAATACATAATACTATTTGAGCTTATTATGGCAACAGAGCAAAGACAAGGCAAGGGTTGGCTTCATAACTGGAGTGATATTCCAAAAAAAGCTTCCGGAAAAAGAAGAAGCCTTCATCTAAGAAGTTAAAGTAGAGAAGTGGAAGAAGGTACATGAAGAAGATGAGCCGGAAACCTCTGTCTAGGAATAAAAAGAAGATGAGAGGACAGAGGAGGTTGAGGAAGACCTAGCAGAGGAACTAAGTAATGAAACTACTAATGAAGTATTGGTAGTAACCTTAAGTATAAAGGGCTCCTACTTCCTTGAAGACAAAATGTTCGAGTTATATGATGACCTAGGGATTTTCATTATCTCTTATTTTATTAATAGTTTACCATTAATAAAGGCATTTTTCTTGAAATTAGATTGTTAGTTTTATAAATTATGTCCTAATGATTATCTTGCAACAAGTGGCATGCTTATAGACTACAAAATTGTATTATATTGAAAAGGGTGGAAGCAAGTCGTTGATCACAGACCATAGATGTGAAGTAAATCACACGTTAGTATAGACTTTATGCACAAGAAACTCGATATGCAAGAAGGGGGGTTGAATGGTGTATCCTTTTTTGTGAATATAAAATCTTGCTAAGAACTTTTCTAACTTGTTAAAAAGACATCATAAGGATTATATGAAAATTATTACGTAGTTAAATCGCAAATAATTTTTATATAATTGTTTCACAACAAAACAAAATGAAGTAAAGGATAGAAAATAGACGTTGCCATTTTTATACTGGTTCACCCTAAACCATGGGCTACGTCTAGTCCTCAGAGTTCGTCTGAGTGTTTCACTATACTCCAAACAATTACAAGTATTCTTTCTTCCCTTCTAGAGCATCTTCAGGTCTCTTACAAAGTATTCTTTTAGCTAACATAGACTCTTCAAGCTCTCAGCCTTTTCTTTCTCTCACTAGAAAGATATTGTGAGCTTTTGTTACAGTAGGGTTAGCTCTCTTAGTATCGCACTACAGAATTTCTTTTTTTCTAAGTAAGCACTGAAAGCTCAAGGATCACTGATTTCTCAAAAGTTGTAAAATTCGTACGATTCATAAGCTTCCGACATCTTCGACTACAACTAGTATTTATAGCCTAAGTCTCTAACAGCTTCTTGATCATTGATAACCACTTCTTGATTCTTGATAACCATCATTTAGTTGAGTTATATAACTAACTCCAACTAAGTAACTTTCTGACATACTACTGTATCTTCATTGTATTTTCTGTGTTGTTTTTGCGTCTGTATTGTCTTTTCGTCTATGTTGTCTTTGCGTCGGTGTTATCTTTGCGTCTATATTGTCTTTGCACCTACGTTTTGACTTCGTTTGTGTTCCGTACTTATGTCTGCACACTTAACAAACTTGTCAAAATGTTCATTTGTTTCTAACATTATTATTATTTTATTGTCATCAAAATTGATCATCGTGAAGTCCTCCTAACTTAACAATCTCCCCCTTTTTGATAATAACAAATAATCATAATTTTAGAAAAATCAAAGTAAATGAATTTTTATTCAGTTGATGAACAAGAAAACAACAAATGAATAAGAAGACAACAAACAAAAAATAACCAAAAATACACATAGGCATGATATCTTCTACTTTTCTTCTTTCTTCTGTCTTTCTTCTCTTCTCTTCTTCTGTTTTTCTTTTCTTCCCCTTTTTCATCTTTTCTCCCCCTATCTTCTTTTCTTTCTCCCCCTATTTGTTATCAATCAAAAACATTTTACCTCATATGTTTCATTATTTCAGAAAACATACGTTGCATCTCAGTTCTGATCAACTTGAGGTCTTCTTCTATTGATACTCGTAGATAGGATACTTCCTCATGTAGATCATCAACTGAGTCAGTCAGAATATCAACCTTTTCCTGACTCCACTAATGAGAGTGTCTTACTTCTTCCATTCTAATAATAGTGGCTTGTTTAGGTGCACTTGATGGATAGAAGTTTGTAGCAACACATGTTTCTGAGGGTAACACATCTATTTCAATGATTTTTAAAATAGGAGGTTTGAAGAATTGCTTGCCTTCAGGGCAATCAAGTTCATCAGGTTTAGGTAGTTTTGGAATAGTTTTTCCAAGAAGGTGAATGATATCTTTAATTGAAGATATAGAACTCAAAGGTCTAAGGTGCATGATCAGGTGCACAAAAGTCTCTAAGTTGACAAAAA
>JAOSBN010000179.1:19998075-20035046 GCA_027563595.1 Erythroxylum suave
GCTGTGATGCTTATTATATGATTGTTTTGAAGTTCCACTAAAAATGTACGAATTTGGTAGTTTAGTTGAAATTTCACACTTAGAGGATTAGAAAACTAAGGATTTAGACTGTATTAAACATCTCTAAAAGTTGTATTTCATAGATTTGATACATTTTGATAAAAGTTTGTAATCTTCACTTAATAAATTGTTAAGTTATTCAATCTTTTACTGCTTGATATATGTAGCAAATTTTAATAAGTAACATGTATTGTTTTTTTTTAATCTATTCTACCGATGTTGCTCTTTTTTATTATAATTGATAAATGAGAATTATTTAAGTTATGTACTTTTGCCCTAACAATAAAATTTTTTATTTTTACTTATTCTTATAAGTTTTATTTCTTATTTATTATTTACCGGTTTTATAGCGGTTCACTACCGGCTGAACCTCTAAACCTTAAACCTTTCTTGTGACCGGTTCGATGTCCGGTCCGGTTTTTAAAACATCAATATTTTGATGATATATTGATCTTTGGGGCTCTAAATGGGATGATTATTGTTTCTAAAGAAGCTAGAGACATAGAGCTACAAATTATCTGGAAGAATCGAATTTTAATTCAGTCTCTAAGACTTTCTATTTCTGGAGTGAAGTAGGGTATAGTGTACTATTCTAGTGCAAAAACAGTCTGAAAATGTTTGGTCTATAACTTTCAAATTTTTGAACCAAATTGAATGGTTTGGTGACATTCGAGACTTAAGACAATGCAGAACAATGTTCTGAAGAAATCCAATTGAAATTCCAATTTGAGTTTTCCCAAAATCTGTTCAGAAATAGGAAAAGTGAGTTCTTTTTTATGATTGACTGGTGTGAGCACGCCACCCTTGTGGGATGCGCATCCAGACGTCACTTAGGACGTCGAGCATGTGACTCGCAATGACGGGGTCCCAACAAATATTTTGAAGATTTCATATGTTTCTTCAGCACTCTTCTCTCCCATAGCTTCTCCTGTTGTATTATCCACCGTGTACTGACATTGTTATGTCAATCCTTCATAAAAGAACTGGTTCTACATGTGAAGTGGAAAATGATAGTGTGGACACCGTAATAGTGGAAGTTTGAAGCATTCCCATGCCTCATCGAATGGCTCTCCCTCCATCTCAGTGAAATTAGTTATCTTTGTCTGCAACTCAGAAGTCTTGTGATGGGAATAGAATTTTCCCATTAATTTATTGTGTACTTCCTCCCATGTAGTCAATGAATCAGATGGAAGGGTCATCAACCATGCCTTGGCCTAATCCTTTAATGTGTATAGGAAGCACCTCATCTTGAGTTAATCTTCATTTAGGCCATCCAAAGGGAATGTCTAAAGAGTGTTATAAAATTCTGGAATGAGGTTTAAAGGGTCTTCATTGGGAACCCCATAAAATGATGGTAGCATGTTGAAGTGAATGCTTTTCAATTCATATATTCTAGCTCCCTCTCCCAAACATATGCATGAAGTGGTGGTACCAATTATTAGTCTGGCATACTCCTTCATTACTTGCTACCTTTCACCCATCTCTTAATCTTCAAGCTTGGGTTCCTCGAGATTCTCTTCAAAGTCCCCTTAAGATCCTCTTATTCAATATATGTTATCAATAAAAAGGGCGAGTTCACTTTCCCAAGATCTCCTTCCTGGCATAAAAAAAGTAAAGACAACGCTGAATTGCTAACAAAAAATGATAAAACAACTCAATGAAATAACACAAAAAAATATGTGCATGAGTAGATAAAACAATCTACAAAACAGCCTGAATTAAATTAAGTGTAAAAACCAAATACCTCCCCTGTAATGGCGTCAAAAACTTATGCCAAAATAAGTTCTAAAAATAACTAGGCTACCCTACTTGCAAGTATACAAGGTAGTTATAGTTGATTACCTAGGGTCGCCTCCTATGGAGGTGAAATTGGTCCACTTAAATTAAACTTGAATAAAAAATTAAAAAAATCCAATCCTAAATGTTCTATCCCGATTTTTTAAGTAAAGGCTTTAAAGAAAATTACACAGTTAGACTAAAAAATGAACTAATTTAACTGGAAAAAATGAATTGATTAATTGATGTGGAAACTCTTGAGAATTAATTTCACTAATTATATCTCCTATGCATGACTAAGGAGAAATGATTGGATAATTGCCTTACTAAAATTAGCAGTTGAATTTTAGAATCAATTCAAATAACAAACTAATACTAACTTTCTTATTCGACAAGTTTATCATCCAAATTAATTATTAAACACAACTAATAATTGCCCCACTTAAGCTAATACATTTCTAATTCACAACTTAATTTTCTGTATTTTTTTATTCTATATTAAACTTCTTCATCCTTCATTTAATTCCAAAATGATGTAAAGTTTGATCATCCTATTACATCCAAAAAACTCAAAAACTATAGCAATGAATAAGATAATAGAACAGTCCCTTTATTATGCATAATCGACTAAACTAACTACAATGATTCTTAAGAAAAAGAATCAACCCATCATGGAATAAACCAGATTCGTCATCTTCATATACTTCAATCCCATCTTTGTCAGTATAAGAGAAGAATTAAAGTAATAAACTAAGGGAATAACCAAAATGAACTATCAAAAGCTAAAAGAGTAGTGAGTCCAGTAAAGCAACAAAGAAATAATGCAACAAATAAAGAACATAACGAGCAAACAAAGTGTTTAGATGAGGGAGTTGTGGTGGTCTCCTATCACTCTCAAGCTTTCTACATTGGTTCTCGCCTTCTGCTTCTAGTTAATCTTCACCTAGATGATCGAATGCTCACACTACTTTCACCTCTCTTCTATTCTTCTTCTCCTCAGTTTAAGTTTTCTGCTTCTGCGGCTCCATACCTTCTTTCTATTCTCTCTTTTTCTTCTAGCGTCCCTTCTCTTTGTTTGTTTTTGTGTCCCTGAAGATGTGTGTGCCCCAGCCTCCCTTCTCTTTTTATCTTTAATTTGATTTTAGGTTTAGGTTTTCAAGCCCTCCACCCTATAGATGACACATAATATTCAGGACAATTAAAGAAACTGTTGTCACAGATGTGCATGAAGGGGTCACAAGTGTGCAACTGTGACTTCCATAATCACGGGTGTGACTCCATGCATGCTTAAAATAATTAATTACATGCATTGTTTATTTCATTATTTCATGCACAATTCTTTTAATTTTTCATGCAACATTCACAAGACAATCCATGCACATTCATGCAACATCCATGGCATTTTCACTCAATTCGTACCAATTTTGAAGTAAATCGTAATATGAATGCAAGAAATTTTTAATAGAATTAGACACAGCAACATTCAATTCTTATGCCATGTGCAATCAATTTATAACCCTGATAAGCCAAAAAGTAGCAATGATAGCTTCGTAGACAATAATTTTAGGAAGATATGTTAATAACCAATAAAATGTAAGCCAAAATTTTCAAATAGAGTCACAAACTATAATCGAAAAGGTTAATTTTGTCTCCCATTTCTACTTTAATTTAATCTCTTCCACTTGTAGTAATGTGTATAAGGTCATGCATAATATATTAGACCATTTCTACTTTCATTTAATCTTTTCCAGTGTACATAAGTCTAAGGCCATGCATCACATATTAAACACAACTTTTTTTCTCCCAAATGCACTTACAAACATAAAATAGAATCTTTATGACCGTTATTAACAATTAATAATGTAGATTGCTAATTAATCACCAATTTTTAGAACTATGTCATATTTCTTAAAAATGGCTACAAATTTTATGTTTCAAAAATTCAATTCAAACATTTACATTTCAAACTAACTAAGAATCTTAATATCAAGCTTAAAATGAAGAAGTACTCAAGGCCTTTAAGAACTGGCTAAAGAAACTCCATAGTCAACTCAGTAACTTATTAAGGAAACAAAGATTTATAATTTGCACATCTAACAAATGAATTAAAGAATAAGGAAACTACCAGCCTAATAAAACATGGAAGGGTAGTTGTAATTTCTTCAATTATTATGTCACTTCCAACATAAGTCAAATGCCAACAATTAGCAATTATGATTTGATGAAATAAACTTCTTAGACAATTGAAACTTTAAGTTTGTATCTCATTTCTTCTCTCTTTTTTTCTCTTTATAGCATATATATGCATATTATCATGCATCATAAGTTTGGCACATCTTTGTGCCTTTAGTGCATATACAAACAAAGGTCATACTAAAGTAACTTAACCCTATTTACTAACTACCAATATATAAACTTCAAGGGAATAAGCCTAGGAGTACATCTAATTACACCAAGTGAATGCATGTCTAAATGAAAAATTGTAGATGAGATAGAAGAAATTTTGTTACATTGTATTTTTTGTTATTTTTATAAACACCTTACAATTGATAAATTCTATATGAGGAATCTTGCCTTTTAGGAATTAGCATTTATATGCATCAGTAGCATAAATTGCAAATAATCATAACCAGACAAAAGAAATGGGGATCTACCACAATGTATTATCATCTCTGCTTCTCCAGAAAATCAACAATGGTTAGTATGTGAGAGTAGGAGACATATAGGCTCAACATATGGGAGTGTGATGTAAGAGAGACAAAAGAAGTGGTTGGTTCACTTGCTACGATGTACACAAGGTCGTTCCTAACATTTTATTGTCCTTAGGCGAAGTAAAAATAAGGGCCACAATAAATAAGCAATATACAAATATGTAAACTTTAAAAGCATATTTTTATTATTAAAATTTAATATCTATACATAAGTGACTCAATTTATAAGTACACATACTCAAAATTGCAATCATTGTCAAAGAATTTTTATTATATTTTATTAAAATTTAAAGTAAGTTTAATATTATGTTAGTATAAATAAATATAAATAAAATAAAAAAGTTTAAATTTGGTGACACTTAAATAATAATATAAATAATAATAATACTTTTTTAAGAATACAACAAATTTAGGGATTTATAATAATAATAGAAAAAGGGTTGCAAACAGATGAATCACAAGTGTTGCAATGAATTATCACTCAGATATTCAAATATTTAGTAAGCTAAAAATACATAAAACAATCGGAGACTTTACCTTTAAATTATCACACATAACTAAGAAGTTAGAATCATGAACTTCTTTTGCTGCTAATTTTTAAGATGAGTATTTTAGATTCGTATGTTAATGGATCAGATCAAGTCAGGGTGGCTTAAATGGAAAAGTGCTTCAGGAATTCTGTGTAACAAAAAGATACCACTCAAGCTTAAAAGTAAATTATATCGTTTAATGATTAAGTCGGCCATGCTCTATGAAGTAGATTGTTGGCCTATCAAACAAGTTTATAGTCATTAACTAAACAGTAAAAATGAAAAACTTTCGATTGGGGAGTTTAGGATGGAATGTAAAATGATAAACAACTTTACACTATATTACCTTATAAACCCTTCATCTAAACAACATTTTACTATATTACATTATAAACCCTTCCATCCCTCTAAACAATAATTTTCTAATATTACATACATTTACATTCCATTCCATTCTATTTCATTCCGTTCCATTAAAAACCTTATGTCCAAAGAAACATACCCTTAACTCTTATCTCTTGGAGTTAGCCTAAGAGATAATTACTTATTAATATTATTATTAGTATTAGTATTATTGTTCCGTCCTCATCACCAGCATCATCACCATCTTTACTACTATCTCTAATAATATTATTATTAGTATTCATTTTATTATTATGCATGTTATTTTAAAAAAGTCTCTATACTAGTTAGAAGTAAGGCTACATGTTACTATACCTCTCCAGACTCTACACTTCAGCCTGATTTGTACTAAGTGTTGTTGTTGTTGTATGATTATCTGGTTATTATGAATATTAGTATTATATATATATATATATATATACATATACCATTTTATTTTATATATTTGTATTTATTTATTTTTATTATCATTTTACTTAGAATTTTAGTTACTACTATTTATTTATTCTTTATTATATATTATATATTTATTTGGTTTATTTTCCTTCCTACCTACTTTGTTTGGGTCATTTGAAAATAATCTTTCTACTAATTATGGGTAGGCTATATAATTACCAGACTTTTCTAAACTCCTACCTCAAAGAAATTTATATTAAGTATTTTACTATTGTTATTGTCGACAAAGAAGTTAACGTTAACTTTTTAAACATAAAAGCTCAAATCTGAAAAGTTTAGCTTCCTTAATAATATTATCGCACTCAAGTGGCGTAACCAAAGATATGCCAATTTTGCCTCTTCCATTTCTCTCTTACAGCCATGAGACTCGGTAACCTTTGGATGAAAATACAATGAGATTTCAAAGTGGGACCCGCAGCAAAAGATTAATAAATGTCAAAAATGAGATTTGAGAGTGAGCCAATAACAAGAGAGCGATAAATGCCAAAAGTTTTGTGTATCCTACCGTTTATTACCAAGTCTACCGTTTGGAATATTAAGTTTACCATTTATTACTCCCTTAGTAAAGCGCAATTTGATGCAAATTAAATTTCCTGTTCTAATTATTATATTTCAACTTTATTTTATTAAATTTTATTTATATATTTTTATATAGTTCACAAAAATGTGTATAAGATAAAAAAATATGATAAAAATATTATAACCGAAACAAAAAATTTTATCATTCCTTGATAAAGATAGGGTCAGTCAGTTGGTGATGAACTCCGAATATTTAGAGTAAAACTCTGTATTAAATTCTTTACATTATGTACATTGAGTCTACTAGTCTGCTTATATACTGAACCAAAAAAAAAAACTAATTGCTTTCTAACTAACTAACAGTCACCTAACAAACTACACAGAAGAAGTATACGTGCGGAAGAAACGTGTAGTATATTAAATAAAAAACTAGCTAGCTAAGAAGATCAAACTAAGATGTCAACATCCCCCCCTCAAGTTGGAGGTTGGGAAAAGAAACCAAACCTAACTTGGCAAGAAGGGTGCGGAAAGAGGGAAGAGGCAAAAGTTTCGTAAAAACATCCGCCAGCTGTAAACTAGAAGGAACATGAGTAGGAGCGATGAGATTTGGCGAACAAGGTGACAATCGACGTCAAGGTGCTTTGTCCGTTCATGAAAAACCAGGTACTCAACGACATGTAAAGCAGCCTTGTTGACACAGTATAAAGGAATCGGCAGAGGAAGGTCGAAGCCAAAATCACATAGCAAGAAGACAATCAAATGCAACTAACAAGCAGTAGAGGCCACGCTATGGTACTCAGCTTCAGCCGTCGATCTAGAAATAGTAGCTTGCTTCTTAGACTTCCAAGAAATGAGAGAGCCGCCCAGATAAACGCAAAAACCAATAACCGAGTGACGAGTATCACGACAGGCTACCTAATCAGCATCGTAAAAGGCAGTGAGCTGAAACTGGGAATCACAAGGATAATAGAGACCAGTGGAGATAGTATTTTTAAGATAACAAAGAACATGCAGAGCAGCATGCCAATGATGCTCACAAGGAGTATGAACAAATTGACTTAGATGTTGAGTAATAAAAGTGAGAACCGGCCAAGTCATATTGAGGTAAAGAAGATGACCAATCAGACGTCTATATTGCTCAGGATTAGCCAAGGGTGGATTACCTTCAGCAGATAGGTGATAAGACGGTGGAAGAGGAGTCGCCGCTAGTGGAGCACCCAATAAACCAGCATCCTTAAGAATATCCAAGATATATTTACGTTGATGAAGATAAGTCCCATGATCAAAACGAGCTATTTCGATGCCAAGAAAATAACAAGCATAACCTAAATCCTTGATAGTAAATTGACGATGCAAAAACGTTTTCACATCAGCAATATCATCCTCAGAAGGTCCTGTAATAAGAACATCATCCACATAGACGATCAAAGCAACAAAATAAGAACCATTGGTTTGTACAAAAAGACAAGGATAGGCGAAACCCAAACTGCTTTAGCTTAGTAGTAAACTCAGTGTTCTATTCACGAGAAGCTTGCTTCAGCCCATATAAGGATTTAACAAGCTTGCAAACCTGACCAAGTTGATGTTTATGATAACCCTCTGGAGGCTGTATGTACATGGGCTCATGGAGAAAACCATGCAAGAATGCATTTTTAATATCGAGTTGATGAATAATCCAAACTTTGGAAGTGGCTAAAGCCAAAAACATACGAACTGTAACCTGTTTAGCCACCAGAGAGAAAGAATCAGTATAATCTAAGCCAGTAACCTGATTATATCCCTTCGCCACCAGGTGAGCTTTAAATCTATCCACCGTTCCATCAGGTGAATACTTAATTTTATAAACCTATTTTAACCCAATGGCTTTCTTTCTAGGAGGAAGAGAAGTAAGCTCCCAAATTTTATTTGCTTCCAAGGAATCTAATTCATCATGCATAGCCTGAACCTATTTAGGATCAGCACTAGATTGTTTATAGTTTACAGGTTCTGAGTTCATAGAGACATTGGCTATAAAAATGATATATGAAGGATCAAAAATAGAAGTAGGAAGAGATGTATGTAAAGGATAAGGTTTACCTTTAGCAACCTTGAACTAAGTAGGAACAGCAGTAGGATTGATGGGTTAGAGAGTAGTAGACACATAATCTCTTAACCATGTTGGTTTGGTAATAGGCCGATTGCTACGTCGAAGAGGTGCATGAGAAGTAGTGTTATGAGATATGGAAGAAGAGGTCGAAGGATGAACCTGAGTAGATGGAGGTGATTTAGCAGAAGGTGTATCCATAAAAGGTGGTAATCTGGTAAAAGATGGAGATTCAGGAAGATAATCGATATTTCAATCATCAGGTATAGGTACAGTTATGGAACCAGAAGTGGAATCAAATGATTTTAAGGGAAAAATGGACTCATGAAAATGCACATCTCTACTAATAAGGATTCTGTATGCAGTAAGATCATAGACCTTAAAAGCCTTTTGTCCAAGTTGATAGCCCAAAAAAACACACTTGAAAGCTCTAGTATCGAACTCGTTTTTGTGAGAAAAATTGTTTATGGCATAACACAAGCATCCAAAAACTTTCAAAGATGTATAATCAGGGCGTCTACTATGAAGTAATTCATGAAGAGTTTTTCAATAAATAGTAGGAGACGGGAGTCGGTTAATAAGAAAAGTTGACATGAGAATAGACACTCCCCAGAATTTTTTAGGTAAATTGGATTGAAAAAGTAAGGCTCTAGCAATTTGTAAAAGATGTCTATGTTTTCTTTCCACAACCCCATTTTGTTGGGGAGTGTAAGGACAAGATTTGTGATGGAAAATCCCATTAGAAGAAAAGAAATTATGACAGTCATGAGACAAAAATTCTGAACCATTGTCTGATCTCATTGTTTTTATTGTAGTATTGAACTAATTTTGAACCATGCGAAGAAAGTGTTGAAGGATGTTGACTACCTGTGTCTTATGAGCTAACAAGTAAGTCCAAGTCCCTTTACTATAGTCATCAACAATGGTAAGAAAAAACTGAGCTCCCGTTAAAGATTTCTGATGATATGCCCCCTATATATCTACATGAACTAACTGAAAAATAGCATCAGAAGTAGTATTACTAGAAGGAAAAGGTAAATGGCTTTGTTTGGCAAAAGGACAAATGTCAAACTGTGGAAAATCAGTGGTTATTGACTTATCAAGAAAATGTAAATGACGAAGAACAGTTGGGGAGGCATGTCCCATGCGTTTATGCCAAAGAATATTACAAGAAGAGGCTATGGCAGAGGAGTGTTGAGCTAGTGGAGGTAAAAAAGAATTACAAAAGTTTTTCGTAGGCTTACAATCGTCTACATGAAGGTTTTGAGGATTAAGCACATATGACCGTCCAATCATCTTTCCTACAACCAATTCCTGCTCAGTCTGTAGGTCCTGCAATATACAATGAAAAGAATAAAACAAAATTCTTAGTTTTCTAGTAGCACACAATTTGCTAACAAATAACAAATTGTATTGAAAAGAAGGTATATAAAGACAATCAGAAAGAATAATGGATTTGGATAAGGTCACGTCTCCAACATGATGGACAGATTTATATGAGTCATCTGGTAAATGTAATGAAGTACAAGAGGATACAAGTTAGGGGTTAAGTAAAATAGTAAAATCACAACACATGTGGTTTGAAGCACTAGTATCTATGATCCAAGAACCTGGTGCCAATAAACTTGCAGTGCGGAAACTAAAGTGATTCATAGTCGTACTTGAGAAGTTAGAAAATTGTGCCATGTTCACCGTATCATTTTCTTCTGTTCCTTTCCCTTTTATTACTCTATTAACTTCTTAGTTTACAAATTCCTGCAACCTTTGGTTCAGATAATTAGTAAAAGAAAAATCCTTACCTAATTGGGTATCAGTAGGTGTCTCAGACAAATAAGCCATATGTTTCTATTGATTCTTTTCTTTTGATCTTGCCTCCAGTAAATCTTTGTACCAGTCTGGGGTTCCAGGTAGTTTAAAGCATGTTTCTCGAGTATGTCCCGCAAATTGGCAGTATGAACAAACAAGAGTAGACTCGTCAATTTTCTTAGTCCCTTGTGATTTATTCCAGTAACTTCCTTTCTGTCCTTCAGTAGATTGCGTATTTCTAGACTGAGACTGTTTCCCAATCTTTCCATGATTAGCCAGCATTGCACTATTATCCACAGGTTTTCCAAATATAGTATGAACTTCTCATTGTTTTTCAACATGTAAAATCATTGAATATGCTTTGTTAATATTAGGAAGAGGATCCATAACAAGAATCTGATTTCGAATGTGATCATAACTATCGGTTAATCCCATGAAAAACTGAATGAGTTTTCCAGAAAAAGCATATTCATTAATCTGCTTGGCTGCACCACATGTACATTGAGGAAAAGGTTGGAAGCACTGCTACGCATCCCAAAGCCTTTTTGATTTTCTAAAATATTGAGAAACAAATTGATTACCTTGTGAAATTGATCCTATCTCCCTCTGCAATTGATACAATAATGGTCCATTGCATTCTCCAAAACATTCCTCAAGTTCTATCCACAGATCTCTAGCAGATGAGGTGTATAGAAAAGCCTCAATAATGTCTTTAGAAATGGAGTTAAGTAACCATGATTGTACCATGCAATCAACTTTGGTCCATTGTTCAAAAAACTCAAGAGTCCTCATCAGGTTGAGGACATTTGCCATTTATAAACCCAAGTTTAACCTTGGCACCTAAGGCAATCTTCATGGATCAGCTCCAAGACATGTAGTTATTTCCAGACAAAGGTGTAGACACCAAAACCATACCTGGATTATCAGAAGTCTGAAGATACAGAAGATCGCCATAGTTGATAGATGAAAATCGTTTAGTTTCATTCTTTTCACCATCATGATTACGCTGCATGTTGGCCATAACAACAAAAGAAAAAAACTCTAGAAACTAGCTCGATAACTGCTCTGATACCATGATGAACTCAAAATATTTAGAGTAAAACTCTGTATTAAATTCTTTACATTAAAAAAGAATTATGGTTCCAAAAATCAAATACTTAAGTACCTAGAAGTAAAATATTGGGTCACTAAATGGGTTAGTGTAAAAATTTTGCAAGGTTTATAACATCAAAGGTGTCATTTGATTCATTTAACTGAAAATGATGAAGAAAAACCAGAGAAATTCCTATTCTTTTGAAGTTCTAAAAAGAATTTAAATTATGTGAATTCGAAATATTAAAATTGTTAATTAATTCCTGGTCAATTTGATATATGTTTAGTCTTTGGATGGTATAAATCCACCATCAGTTGTGCAATCAGTTCCCTGCTTGTATATCTGATCTTTAAGATAATAAAAAAGCAGGTTGATCTTAATTATTCCCATCATATCTCAACCCTTCAATTGATTGCATCAAATGGTTGAGATCTTATGGAAATATGAGGAACTGGATAATGGAAGAGAAGATGTCCTGACTCCCGAGGGAGTCTACTAGTCTGCTTATATATTGAACAAAAAAAACTAACTGCTTTCTAACTAACTAACAATCATCTAACGAACTACACAGGAGAAGTATACGTACCAGCTAGCTAAGAAGATCAAACTAAGACGTCAACAGCTAGATGTACAAGAATGCAAGAGAAACAAACAATGGTTGGTCCTCCCGTTGCAAATAGAAAGCAATGAAAAAAATGAAATTAGAGATTATATTTTATAAGCCATTAATTATCTTAATTAGGATAAATGATAGTTAATTTACTAATTAACTATTTAAATATTTTAATTTACCTGAATATGTATTAACAAAAGTAATTCATTTTTCAAAAAAAAACTTTCAAATGGTGTATCCCCTATTTCACATCATTACAGCATTTAATTGATTGAAGGAAAGTTAATTTCTTCATATTTTTGTTTATTTAGAATATGTTCTTACTCTTAGCGTTTCAAAAATATTAAAATTGAAGTTATATTCTAATATAAATTAATGTGTTTGTATGACAGTGAGTCAATGACAGAAGTTCAGTGAATTCCCTTCTAACTTACCAAGACGTCATCTTCCCAAGAAGATACTGAAAGATGAGAGAAAAATGAGTTTCAACTTTTTCACATTTTCGTGCTATTCCCATGTCTTTTAAGACTTGGTGCAAAGGAAAATTATTGAACCCAACATGGTTTTACGGAGAGTTGCTTTCTCACCATCATTTAGCAAATCAAATAGCAGGGAGCGAGCTTTTCTTTACTATGAATGCTGCTCATCAAGGAATTAGGGAAGATAAAATAACATAAGGGAAATTTTAAATCGAGGCATAACACATTTAGATACAAGTTATGCGTTCTTTTAATGATATACGGCTTCCAACTTTATTCACATGTTTAGCCACTGTAAGACAATCTATAGCATTGAAAGCTGTACTTCAAGTTCTTGTTATGCTCGATATCAGATGACTGGCAAAAAAATAATTATAAAAAATTCTCCAATTTTATATATTAATAAAATCCTGAAAAAACTCACTACTATTGGACAGTTTTTAATATGCTTTTTCGTCTCCTAATAAGACCATCCATTAATATAATGTAGCTAGACTTCTGTAAAGCAATACCCTTCTTTGCGGATTCTTGAAATATTTCCATGGCATCCTTGTATTTCCCCTGAATGCATAGCTCATTGATCTGTTGTGAATATGCAACAGAACCTGGATCAGAATCCTGACGAGTCCCAGGGCCTTCAACATCCTGCCCCTTGTCAAACTGTAAGGACTGGTCATGTAACTTTCCTGTTTCCACAATTTTTGCCAAAATTTCCTCTGCATCCTTCAGTCTACCGGCATCAGTAAGGGCTCCGATAATGGCATTATATGTATAAACATCAGGCCCAAGTTTTTTTTCTTCCATTTCTGCATAAAGGTCAAATGCTTCCTTAAATCTCCCTTGTCTACAAAGGCCTGATATCATTGTGTTGTATGTAGCTGAATCAGCTTTCCCCTTCGAAACCCATTTGTTAAAGAGTTTAAGACCCTTGTCGAGCATGCCTTCCTTACAAAGCCCACGAAGAAGTATATTACACGTAAACACATCTGGCTTGAATAAATTCTCAACCATTTTATTGTGGAACTGGAAAGCTTTCTCAACTTGCCCCTCCCAACAGTATCCATGAATTATCGTATTGTATGTAATTTCATTTGGGACCAAACCATTCCCCAAAAGTTCATTCAGTTTCTCGATAGCTTCATCAGTTTTCCCTAGTTGGCATAGCCCCTGAATAATGATATTATAATTGACGACAGTTGGAATTATCTTTTTTTCCCTCATCTCGCTCCAAAGATCCAAGGCATGACTCGATTTATCATCCTCAAAATATCCATTGATCAAAGTTCCATAACTGACATCATCAACAAAGTAGCCACGTCTACTGGCGCTATTGAGCAAATGATATGCTTCGTCAAGTTTCCTTTCCCTACAAAGAGTATGGAGGAGTACATTAAGTGTCACGTTATCCATCTTCAAACTTTTCCCCACCATTTCATTCATCATTTTGAATGCATCACTCAGCTTCCCTACTTTGCAATACCCATTTATCAAGGTGTTATAAGTAACTTTATCTGGTGAAAACCCATTTTCTTCCATCTTTGATATGGTTCTACTCGCTTCATCCATGTTTCCCTGCTTGACAAACCACTTGAGCATTGTATTGTAAGTGCATGCATTAAGCTTGACTCCCTTCTCATTCATTTCTTCAATCAATCTAAACGACTCTGAGCTACTTCCAAACTCAAAACACCCATTAATCAATGTATTGTAACTAACCACATCAGGCAGCAACTTCAAATTCTCCATCTCATCTTTCAACCTAAATGCCTCCTCCAGCCTACCATCTTTACAAAAACCATCAAGCAACATATTATAGGTCCAAACATCAGGCAAAACATTACTTTGCGTCATCAATTCAATCACTTTTGCAGCATCCTTTAACCACCCCAACTTACAATATCCAGAAATCAAAATATTATACGTTAACCTATTAGGCACCAACCTTTTTTCCTTCATATCCAACAGCAATTCCCTAGCCTCATTCAGCATTCCCTTCTTGCAAAAAGCATCCAACATCGTATTATACGAGACATTATCAGGGTCACAGCCCTTCTCTCCCATCTTCCTGAAAAGCTCTTTAGCCTCCTCAAAATTGGACTCTAAACAACAACCACGAATCAAAATATTAAAGGTGTTGGTATTGACCTGAACACCAAGTTTATCGGCATCCCTATACACCGCTTTAGCAACTGTAAGGGAATGTTTAGAAGGGTACCTGACCAAAGCATTGAGAAGAGTATTGCAAGTGAGCAAATTGGGCTTGAAATGAAGCTTCTTCATTTTGTTAAACAGTTGGGCGGCATGATGTGGCTTACCAGAGGCGACATAAGCAGCAATGGACAAATCAAGAAGGGCCTTTGAGATTCGAACCGAACGATCAGGGTGGAGGATGTGACAGTGGAGGACGTTTTGTTTGTCGCCCGCGATAAAGGTGGTTAGCAGGGACTTGGCGTCGACAAACTTGTGGTTGGCTATGAGAGAAGGTAACAGAGAGAGGAGAGTGAGGGGAGAGTGGGCGACGGAGTGACAGAGATGGGTTTTTGCCCATTTGAAGAGAGAGAGGAGAACAGTGGGTTTGTGAAACAGAGTGTGGGATGAGAACAAGGAGATGAGTAGCTTGGGGTTTGCAGTGAAGTTTGGGATGTACGGGTTCAGAGATTGGGATGTGAATTCGGAGGTAAGTAGAGAGGTTAGAGATTTTAGGAGTTGTGGTTCTGTTAGAGATTTAGGGTCTGGAACTGGAAGCGGAAGGGGTTGCTTCATGTTTGGAAGCTGCTGACGACGACGACGACGACGATCAATCAGAACTTTAAAAAACAGAATAAACTTGAACCAACTGGAGATTACCCCTACGAGGTCGTTTGATGGATGAATGGATCTAGCTAGCGACGTCGTTTCTATGTTTGGTTAAACAGCCACATAAATTATATCAACTATTGGAATAGGAAAGCGATTGTCTGATGAGACGAAATAGAATGTCTGAGACAAAAATGCTGAAGCTGGAACCCATAGAAGCAACACCAGAGAGCTTCAAAGAATTCGGACAAGTGATAGAGCCATCACAAGATGGTGAGGAATTCGGCCCGCGAGATGCTCTCCTAAACCTTAGCCATGGAATTCCCAGGTAGGTAGTTAAATTCTTGTGTTCCGGTTGAGTTTATAGTATGACAGTAGATTGGTTTCTTTCTTATTTTTTGGGTAGATTCTACATCATGCGACTTGAAGATCGAGCACTGGAATTTTTCAACATCACTCATCACGCAAGCGTCACCCAGTGCCTTGGATCCGTTGGAGGACATGTTTGGTACTTGGGAGTAGCCAAAGCATCAATAGTGCATGCAAATCCTGGAGGCGGAAGTGACGTTATCAAGTCTCGTTGCGGGCATTTCTACGTTCCTCCTGCTGTTGAGGAGGTGCGCGTTTTCAGGATCTCCGGCCCAAAGTTTGTGAAACTTGAACGTGGAACATGGCACGCAGGGCCTTTGTTCAGGGCAAAGACGATGGACTTTTACAACCTTGAATTGAGCAACACCAATGTCAGTAGTTCTTCCTTTAACCTTAATTCACATCCACTTGTTCTACATCACTTAAGAACTTGATTCGTCTCCTGTTTTTCTTTTCCAAACGCATTGCTCAGGTGGTGGACCATACAACACACAACTTCAAGAAGCACGACGGAGTGATCTTTTCAATAGACCAATCATAGGCCCGAAGTTCAACTCGTTTTCAGCCTCAACAAATTGTATCTGTACTTGATAATCTTTCAGATCTTACTGTTAACGTTTTAATCAAATCTACAATAAGAATTAACATTGGAAGGCATCCCTTTGCTTGTCCACTCATTTTGTTGCCGTGCACAAGAATTCTTAAAGTAGAAAGTTTATTTTCCGTAAGTTGCTATTCCAAATCTCAAAACTAGTCAAAGTTGGCAATCCATAAGGGTCAGGAAACAGAGGAAATGAAGTATTTCATATAAATTACGTTTATCAACAGTATTTCCAATCTAGAAACAAAGATAAGGATTTTGTTCGACTACAAAAACCAGAATACCATGGCGCAACAGTTTAAAAAAAAATGTAAACATAAAAGATGTTACTATTACTACAAGATTTTGAAAAATGTTTGCGAAGTTGGCCACTCCATGTAAAGCAAAACGGTTGTATTAATCCACCAGTGCCAAGATATTGATTTGTCTTCACGTTTCTATCAGCCCATCATCTGCAAAACCATCATTCCACCTAAGAAATTTTTACCTTAGGAAACTACAAGACTTTTTGCTCAGCCTACAAACCTGTTCCCATTAGCTCACAAAATAACTGAATTACGAATATAACAAAGCTAAGAATTGACACACCACTCCCATACTCTGAAGTATCAGACAGCAAGAAATCTATTAGCGTCGCAGTTATAAACTGTTCCATAAGGAAACCAGAAATGGAGCAAAGTGCCTAACAGAGAATCATTCCTTTCTTCTAATGGCCCCTCTCATTCCCTGAATGTTCTAATAAGCTATTATTGTAAAGGGCGAGCAAAAGATGGACTACTCAAGTTCCTGTCTAGAAGATGCACAAACATCAAACCAAAGTCAAATCACCTTTAAAATATCTCCAAACATCCCTTGCAGAGGATTTCTACGTTGAACCCCATAGAACACTTCGGCAATGTCATCTAGCAGCTGAATAATAAAAGACATTAGAAATTTAAAGCAATATCAATCAGGATAGTCCTTTGACAATTAACATCCTTTTGTAAATAGAAACAGCAAACAAATGTTTTGACGCAATAGATTACAAGCTATCTGCAAAATCAGTAAGAAATATGCATAATTCTTCACCTCATTAAATGCAGGTTCCCGGTCTATACTAGACTTATAACTCTGTCTCAGCATATTAAAAAGAGGTAAAGCATCTCGCTGCAACCTGGAAGAGAAATATATTACAGAATTATTATAGATGATCATAAATTTTCAAGATGAGAACCTAACTTCTACAAATAAATCAAAAGGGAAAAATGATTAAAATTGGCTTGTTAATGTTACAGATTTCAAAAATAATCTATAGCAACAAGAAAGTTGCCTTCAATGAGATTCAAGGTTAAGCAAAGAATCCAACATGGAACTCAAAAAGGTAGATGCAGGATAAAGAACTGAAGGCTGTCTACTGTAAAAAATAGAAGCCAAATATATATTTCACAAGAACTCTGCTTTTTTTGCCATCTGAAGTAAGTTGATCTGCTGAGAGTCAAGATGGGGAGGCCAATCAGGTTGCCTCCACCCAAAACACAAAATTTAGGGTCAGTTCTCAGTGGGGAAAACACCCCTTCCGAATCCAGTAGTGACCCTTAACATGCGTTTAGTATATTTATAACCCATCAATGCTTTACCATGGTAATACATCTCCATATACCATGAGAGGATAATGGGCAACTTACGTCTGCAAAAGATAAGAAATGAATTTTGTCAAGTCTGATTGGAGAAAATCAGGCTTTTGAGATACCAGCTGTTTCTTTATCTCTTCCATCAGATAATTAGCATCTCTCATATTTCCTATAGCCAAATACCTGAACAGGTGAGGAAAGACATTGTAATTAGAACTTCACATATAAGCATGAATCTCTGGATTAGTATGCCCACAGAAGTGGCATATGTCCCAATTCATTAAGCAGACTTACAGTAGAACTGCGCGTGCAATAGCCAGATCATCTTCACCAGGATAACACTGCATAGTCACACGTCAGTTGTTAACATATCATCCAAAGAGAAGTTATACCTACTGTTACCCAGGCCCAGTGAATACATTGCAATGGAAGGGGTAGATCAACAAGAGTCTGTTATTTTATACATGCCTTCACAATGGCATTGATTAGAAGAAGCAAAAATAGTTAAAATGAGAGATCACGAAAATATATTATTCAAACAGCTATACACAATGCTCAAGAAGACTAACCTTTCCAGTGAAATTGACCAAAGTAAAAGCGAACTTCTTTGGATTGTTTCCTTTAACAAAATGATATGATATTCTAGTCATATCCTGCAAAGAAATAGTCAATATTCTTGACCATGCTCACAAAATAAATTAAAGAGCAGACAAGCCAAAGAAGTGCTCAATGGTCTCTAACACATTATATCCTTACTGAATAGACAATCACAATTATCCAAAGTGATCAAAGATGGAACTTCTGTCAAACAAATGAAAAGCATTCAAAGAAAAAAGAAACAAAAATTGTAACAGAAGCAATTCCATCACCACAATCCAGTGAAACTCAAAGTTCACTGTCACAAATGCACTTTATTATAAACCAAATAGCATACTTCTGAAAAGTCAATGGGTTCTAACACATTATATTCTTACTGAATAGATAATCAAAATTATCCAAAGAGATCATATTTGTAAAGCAAATGAAAAGCATTCAAATAAAAAGGAAACAAAAATTGTAACAGAAGCAATTCCATCACCACAAGCCTGTGAAACTCAACCTCACTGTCAGAGTTTCCTAAAACAGAATGCTGGACACAGAATACCACAGTCCAAAGTATGTACCTAAGAAACCCAGAATGTTATCCAGTACCACTATTGACTTTTCAGAAGTATGCTATCTGATTTAGAATAAAGTGCATGTGTGTGTACGAAACACACTTAGCTATGTTTTCCATCAATGATAAAATATAATGAAAGAGAGTAGCAACAGGCTTCCTTTGGTACATCTGCATTCAGAATACGGATCCATATTATAAGCAATTTAAGCAATCAAAAAATAGTTCAGCAAAATCTCCAATAAATTCAAGAAGACAATAGATTGGTAGATTGTAGATGACGCAGCATCAACTGATGTAACTTCCCCTTGGGAATCAAAGAATGAAAACAACAACATATTCACAGTTGTTGGGCCATTTGTTCACAACAATTTGGTTAACCCTCTTAATCAAAGAAATATAAGGACAACTAGAAGGAACTGGATCAAGATAAAAGCATTAAATGAACCACCCGTCCATGGTAAGAAAGAAGTAACAATATAACAAACAAAAGACTTAAACCTACCAACTCAGGAGATTCAGAATACATGTAGTCAGCTAGCATAGTATGAAGCTCTGGTGATCCATATCTATGTGATCCAAACTCTGCAGACCACCTAACAATCAAAAAATAATTAAAACAAAAGATTTTCTTGGAACCCCACAAACAAGGTCAAAAGGCAGAAGTAAATTTGGCTCATCCAGAAACATTCATACTAAACATAGATAGAACTTTCTTCCTCCCTAATAATTATTACCCAGACAATGCTTTCTTATAATTGCTTCCGTGTAAAACCTTATTTCACCATAAGTTGTTTAATCTCCAACTTCTTATATTATTTTTCTTCCCACACTTCCTAGCTCCAAACAAAACCTTCAACACAATATGAACACACTTCACAACTCTTGCACAAGAATCTAAACCAAATATCCACACCAGCTAATGAAAGTAAACTGTTTGCTTCAAAAGAACCCAGGAAGCCAAACATACTGAAGCTTCACATTTGGATAGAGGATTGGAAAATGAAAACCCTAAGTTAAGTTTTCAAGTTAAGAACATAATCACAAAACCACGAGGTTTAACACAGATCAACAATCACACTGCTGCCAAAGAGCTTAAAGTCTAAAAGAGAAAAAATTAGTCAACTACAAACCTTAATTTGATGGAATGAGGATTGGGAATTGAGCTGACATTAAAGATAAGAACTGAAATTTAAATTATGTTGGGATTCCTTATTAGATAGGAAATAATAGTAAGTTAAATATGTTATTTTATTTTAGATATGTTATCCTAATTGTTAGGATTTAAATTTGTAGAATTTTTATTAGAATAGATTTAAATTTATTAGGAACCCTTTCCTACTAGAATAAGAGTTCTAAGAACTTCTTTATAAATATTTGTGTATTCAGTATTTCAATAAGAAACAATATGAAATTTTCCTACAAACTTTGAGTTTTTAACTATAAAGTGTGATTTTTTCTACTAAGAGTGATTCTTAGACCTTAGGAGTGATTCCTAGATTTCTACCCTCCATTGTTTGGGTTCCTCAATAAATTTCAACCATCTTAAACCTCAAATCCACCTATATTAAACCCTAAAATTCTAAGCCCAAATTTCCAACATCAAACCCTAAAAACCCAACCATACCAAACTAAAATTTCAGTATTCCTAGCCAAAATTCAGCCTTGAAATTTGATATTCTAGCAAACTAATATCAGCCTTGAAATTTGACGTTAGCAAACTAATCACTAAATATATCCTAATTTTGTGATTTGGTTAATGTGGGAAAGAATTTTCCCATATTCTCATATATTGAATAGGAAACATACAGGCATACATATGACAATACAAGTAGGAATTTAAATCTGGAAAGTTATCTAAAACTACTAATGTAATCCCTTAAATTAAGGGATTTCAAACTTATTCTATCTTACCTATTTACAGCCTATCTATATCTTAGTGTAATCTATTTATAGTTGTTTAGTATCTCAACACTCCCCCTCAAGCTGAGGAATAGATGTCTTCCATTCCCAGCTTGTATACAAGACCATGAAAACTTGAACTGTTCAGCCCCTTTGTTAAAACATCAACTACTTGACATTCTAATGGAACATAGGACATACACACTAACCCTTATTCCTATTTTTCTTTAATGAAATGTCTCTCAATCTCAATATGCTTTGCCCATTCGTGTTGTATAGGGTTATGAGCAACATTGATGGTTGACTTATTGTCACAATAGAGTTTCATAGGGCTGTCCCATTTGGCTCTCAAATCATCTAGAATAATCTTCAGCCAGAGAAGTTCACACAATCCTTGAGCTATAGCCCTAAATTTTGATTTTGTAGGGAGAGGTTTGACAGGAGAGGATTAGATTTGCATGTATTTTTGATATAGCTTGAAGTAGCAATTTGGGATCTTAGTCAACCGGCTGTGGAAGCGTTTACTTGAGGCGGTGCTCTTGGCCCAGTGAATATCGCTTATTCGGGTATTTAGACCTTGCCATCACATTCTGCTTCTTATTCCTCCATGTCACCAAATTTCCTCCAAGAAACGTACAGTATCCTGTAGTTGATCTTCAATCCACTATGGAACCTACATAGTCAATATCGGTGTAAGCTTCTAGAGCAAGAGTATTGTTTTCCTTAAACAAAATTCCTTTTCCCAAACTACCTTTCAAGTAATTTAGCACCCTATAAGCAGCTTGAAGATGCGGCTCTCTTGGATCATGCATGAATTGCCAAATCATGCTTACCGACTATGCTATGCCTAGTCGAGTGTGAGCAAGATATATGAGTCTACCAACTAGTCTTTGATACATCCTTTTATCAACAGCTTGTTCTTCTTTAGCTTCTCCTAACTTGTGGTTTGGATCCATTGGTGTAGAGATTGGCATACATCCAATCTTCCCTGTTTCTACCAACAAATTCAATCACATATTTCTGTAGAGATAAAAAAATCAAATTCAATCACATATTTCTGTAGAGATAAAAAAATCCCTTGTGTGGAATATGCCACCTTAATACCGAGGAAGTTCCTTAGTTTCCCAAGTTCTTTTATCTCAAACTCTTAACTAGTCTCTGCCTCAATTCATGCTTCTCTTTCTCATCATTTCTAGTCACTATGATGTCATCTACATAGACTAAAAGTGCAGTAACCTTCCCTGCAGCCGAATGTTTAATGAAAAGAGTGTGATCACCTTGACTTTGTTTATGCCCAAACTACCTCATCACTTTTGCAAATCTTCCAAACCAAGCTCTAGGAGATTGTTTAACCAATAAAGGTGATTGTTTAACCCATAAAGGGCCTTCCTTAGCTTGCAAACCTTGTTACCCGTGTCTCCCTCAAATCCTGGTGGGATGTTCATATAGATTTCTTCATCTAAGTCTCCATGGAGAAATGCATTCTTAACATCATATTGTAGGAGCTGCTAAATTAAAGTGGGCAGCCAATGATAACAGAATTCTCCCAATGTTCACCTTTGCAACTGGAGCAAAAGTCTCTTGATAATCAATACCATAGGTTTGTGTGTACCCTTTAGCCACCAATCTAGCTCTATATCTCTCAAGAGATCCATCAGCCTTACATTTGGGTGTGAAAATCCACTTACAATCAACAATGTTTTTCCCTTTCAGTTTATCAACAATCTCTTATGTTCTATTCTTTTCCAATGCACTCATCTCCTCACTCATAGCATCGCTCCGTTCCCTTTTTGATGATGCCTCAAAAATAGTGTTAGGTATAGTGGTATTTAAACTCACAATGAAGTTTTGGTAGGTTGGTGACAGGCGCTTAAGAGAAACATAGTGAAATAAATAATAAAGTGGTCGTTTAGCATTCTCTAGTTCCTTTCCTAACAGCAATAGGTTCAAAAAATTGTGTGTAAAGGTAAGTCAGATCTTACCATGATTTCATTTCCAGAGTCTTAGTTGGATTCTTAGACCTGTGTCAGTTCTGGAATAGCCTTTCTCCTTGAATACACCTAAGAAATGCTGGTCAGGACATGTGATGACGCAGGTTCAGTAGTAGAATTGGGGAACTCAGATGTAATTGGTTTAGAGGGCTCGGTTGGTTCAACAATACGAGCTGGAGCAAGAGGAAGGTCAAGAGTTTTAAGTGGTTTGAAGGACTCATAAGTGCTATATTCCATCATTGAAATCTCCCCTTGAAGAGAGGATTTGGAGAAAAAAGTTGTATTTTCTATAAAGGTGACATCTGTAGAGATATAAAATTTCCGAGATGACGGATTGTAACACTTGTATCCCTTTTGAGTAGGTGAGTAACCGAGGAAGACACATTGGATGGCTCGAGCGTCTAGTTTGTCTCTATGTTGGTTATGAACATCAACAAAGGCAATGCATCCAAATACCCTAGGTGTGAGGCCATTTAAAGTTCTGAAGTGTGGGTAGAAGCTATTAAGAATTTCTATGGGGCTTTTGTTGTCTAAAACACGCGATGGAAATCTATTTATCATGTATTTGGCTATAAGAACTGTCTCTCCCCAATAGGATTTAGGGGCATTCCCTTAAAGAGTAAGGCTCAGGTGGCATTGAGTAAGAGCCCATTTTTCCTGTCTGCTACCTTGGTTTGTTGAGGTGTGTTAACACATGATGAATCATAGATAATGCCCTGTGATTGAAAGAAAGGTGACAAAGTCTGGTTGAAGTAGTCTCTGGCATTGTCTATCCTAAAGCTTTATATTTTAACCCCAAATTGGTTTTGAATCACAGAGTGAAAATTAGGTATAACAAGGGTAACATCAGATTTTTGTTTAAGAAGAAAGAGTCATATTACCCGAGTGCAATCATCAATTAAGGATACAAACCAACGAGCCCCGGAGACACTAAATATGGTAGAGGGACCCCATATGTCACTATGAATCAAATGAAAAGGATGAGAGCTCCTTTTATTGCCAATAGGAAAAGATATTCGAGTATGTATTGCAAGTTCACAAAAATCACAATGAAATTCAGAAATATCTAGTCCTTGAAACAAATGAGGAAACATGACCTTTAAAAACTTTAAAAGATGGATGACCTAGGCATAGATGATATAGCCAAATGGTATCTTTGTTTTAAGGAACTGAGAAATGACAAAGATAGGCTGCTCCTAACTCTTTGAGGCAATTCAAGTAGGTAGAGGCCACCCCTTTCCTTAGCAAGTCCAATCCTCCTCCCCAAGACCTGATCCTGAAAAACACGGTGAGAAGGAAAGAAAGGTGCATAAAATTTAAGATCATGGGTAAGCTTTTGAATAGAAAGTACGCTAGCCAACATTTTTGGAATATGGAGAACCCTTTTTAGAATAAGGGTAGGTGTGATGTGTATATCTCTGAAACCTACTGTAGTAACTAGAGAGCCATTGGCCACCACAATCTTTTTGTTACTTGGGCATGGGGTACAAGTGTGATAGAGTTGAGAAGTAGGTGTCATATGGTTAGTACCCGAGTCTATTATCCAAGAATTGGTATGAAGATTTTATTAGGCATTCATGCAAATAGAGAGTAAAGGTTTACCTGAAAAAGTCAAAGAACAAGTCTTAGTAGGTTTTTCAATAGTCCCCAACAAGCTTCTCAATTTCTTCACTGTTTAATTCCATTGTTCCTAAATTTTCCTCAACTTTGGGCCGATCTACCATATGTGTTTGGGACCTCTGCTGTCCCCCACGGTTTCGCCATTCTAGGCTTGGTGATTTACTGTGTATTTTCCAACATGTTTCTGTGCTCAGTTTCTTATAGTGGGTGCACCAAAGATTCTCCTTATTCTCCTTCCCCTAGCTTTCTTTACCAAAATGCATAGATAGATCACTTTTTCCTTTGTTCTGATGATCAATTTTTGTAAGGCCAACCCATCCATGGTTTGTGGTTCAAGCCTCTTTCTTCTGCTTGAATGTTAACAATCCACCCTCTTCCCCGCCCATACCTACTAAGCCCATCGAAACTTATACTCATAGAAACAAATTAGGAAAGGGGGGAGTGACTGCCATGTAGGAAAGTTTGTTAGACGGTAGCTATGGAGAGAGAATGAGGGAGGGGAATATAGCTGTCTAGTGAGAATAGACTGAGGTAGCGATTACTATCATAATTGTTAGGAAAATTTGGCCTGGTTTGTCCAGGAGGGGGAGCTTGCTCTAGCTTGTTATTATCTAAAGTACTATCAATATACTATCAGTAATACAATCTCTATCGTGATTCCTAACATTGAATCAATGAGATTGTCTCTTCTAGAGACGGAGTGTCCTCTTTTTCAAGGATTTGGATCCTAACCTGATCAAATTCAGCATTCAATCTAGCCAAAAAATCATACACACGGTGTTTTTCAATGATGTTCTTCAAGTTGACAGCATCCTCAAGGCATTTCATCTCAAAAACTCGATAATGATCGAGTTCTTGCCGCAGAATCTGTGGCTGTGACAGACTTATCTCCTTGCTTAGCAGCTCCAGTTTGGATCCTGATCTCATACACTTGAGCAGCATCATGAGCCTTCGAGTATGTGTGAATGTAGTCCCAAATCTCCTTTGAAGTGACAAAAAACATGCATGTGTCACTGATCATGGGATCCATAGAATCCCATAGTCAGGACATTATCATGGAATCCTCCTCATCCCATGCTTCAAGCATTGGGTTATCCTTAGTCGGTCCTGTTCCAAGAAGATGACTAAGTCTCCCTTTGCCCTTGAGGTATGTACGAACAAATGGAGACCATTGAGATAGTTCTTCCCATTAAGCCTATATAGTTCCTCCCATTAAGCCTATAGGAAGCCCGAATTTTTTGTAAATCTCCAACTTTCTGAATGGTGCCGAATTCTTTTGGAGGGTTAGATCTGGTGGAGACAGAGGTTTGAGAGGTTGACACGATTAAGAAGTTGATACTGCAGTGAAGAAGAAGATACTAGAGCAATTAAGGCTACCCTAATGAGAATCACACAAGAGAGGTAAAGAGGAATGCGGCGATGATGGCTGGAACACACAACAGAAGAACCAAAAAATAGGGTTTCGGTAGTGAAGCAATGAAGGCTGCTCAAAGGACAAATCCCAAAAAAAGAAGCCATACAACTCTAATACCATGTGGGAAAGAATTTTCCTATATTTTCGTATATTGAATAGGAAGTATACTGCCATATATAGGACATTACGGGTAGAAATTTAAATCTGAAAAGTTATCTAAGGATATCTAACATAATCCCTTAAATTAAGGGATTTCAAACTTATTCTATCTTATCCATTTACAGCCTATCTACATCTTGGTATAATCTATTTATAGCTGTTTAGCATCTCAACAGTTAATACTTCTTCCATTTGTCCTCCATCTATTTGGTATCAAAGTTTTGGTTCACAATGGCAACACATAATGGAAGGACGTATAGAAAAATATTCACTGACCTAAAGTAAGATGAAATACTTTTGAATATTGCAAAAAAAAAAGGGCATTGATGAGCCTTGTTCACATCCAAAAACCAACTTATATGTAACAACTCCCATAAGAAAAAAAAGTTCAACAAATTTTGGAAAGGCTAGGCAACCTTGACATATACTCCCTAGAAGTCAAAACTCCCACGAGAAATAGTTATGCGAACCAACAACCTATACTCGATGCTGAACATGGAGCACATGGTAATAAGCAAGATGAAGGGAGTAAGATGAAGGGACTGATATTGATCAACAGCACTTGGAGCAAGGGAAAGTCTCTGCTAAAAAATCATTTATTAATTTTGATTCCTTAAATTTAATAGGCACTACCTGAAAGAAAGTGTTTATTCTAAGTGGTGACACTGTTGGTAGCTCTTCGTCAATTGATCAATTAGATATTCGAAAGTACATGTAGAAGGGACTCAAGTACTTGATGACATAGAGAGTTTGGCCATGGGAGATGATCAAAGTGTTAAAGAGGAAGAAACAGCACCTAAAACACCCCTTACCTTACCCAAAAAAGTGGGAGAATTGTTAGTTGATTTTTCAGACCTTTCACCGGATAAATTATCAGGAGAATTACCTCCTTTACGAGATATTCAGCATGCTATTTAGTTGGTACCTAGATCTAATCTATCAAATCTTCCAACCTATCGCTTGAACCTATTGAGAATGAAAAGCTGAAGAAACAAGAAGAGGAACAGCTGGAAAAAAAAAAGATTTATTCAAGAAAGTCTTAATCCATGTGCAGTTCCAACATTTTTGACTACTAAAATGAATGGAAGTTGGCGAATGTGTATGAACAATTGAGCGATAAATAAAATCACAATAAGATAAAGATTTCTAATACTTTGCCTTAATGACATGTTAGATATATTGACTGAAGCTAATATATTTACCAAGATAGACTTACAAAGAGGGTACAATCAAATTAGAATTAGACTTGGAGATGAATGAAAAACAACTTTTAAGACTAAAGAGGAACTTTATGAATGGTTGGTGATGTCATTTGAACTCTAATGCGCCTAGTACTTTTATGAAAGTGATAAATCAAGTGTTTCGACCATTTATGGGCAAAATTTTGGTGGTATATTTTGATGATATATTAATCTACAGCAGGACTAAAGAAGACCACCAGTTACATCTACAACAAGTCTTGAGAGTTTTGAGTCAAGAAACTTTATATCAACTTTAAAAAGTGTTATTTTATGCATTCAAGTGTTGTATTTTTAGGTTTTATTATAACCTACTGTGAAGTTGAGATGGATCCAAAGAAGACTAAGCCATCCTTGATTGGCCTATTCCAAAAGATGTGCATGAGACACGAAGTTTTCATGGTCTAACAACATTCTTTAAGCGATTTATTCATAATTTCAGCACCATAACAGCACCAATTACTAATTGTATGAAGAAAAGACATTTTACACGGTCAAAGGCAGCAACTAAAGCCTTTGAAGAAATCAAGAAAAAAATGACTGAATATCTACAAGTTAGGGGTAAAGTTGCGTACTACTAGACCTCCTCAAACTTCACGTTCAACGGGTTTTTACTGGATTGTTGTTGTACGAAAAAAAAAAAGACTAAATCTCCTGTTTTACAGCTTTCAAAAATTTCAAAGGTATTTAAAATTGCTTGTGATGCATCGCATGTGAGAATTGAAGACATACTCAGCCAAAAGGGGCACCCCATTGCTTACTTCTGTGAGAAGTCAAGGGAAGAGAAACAACAATATCAACCTATGACGAGGAATTTTATGCAGTAGTATGTTCTCTTTACAATTGGCGCCACTATCTCTCATACAAAGAATTTATGCTATTCAGATTATGAATCTCTTAAACACTTCCAGTCCCAAAAGAACTTGAACAAAAGGATTGCCTTATGGAGTAAATTGCTTGAGCAATTTAACTTTATTATTAAACATTGAACAAGGGTTGAGAATAAGGTAGCTGATATATTAAATAGAAAGAGTCATTTTAATCTCTTCAAAAATTGCAGCTGGCCAAAGACCACACTTTAATTTCGTGATCCACAATGAATAACTTTTCAAAGGAAATCGACTTTGTCTACATAATACTTCTATAAGGGGGAATGTGATTTGGTAATTACATGGAGGAGGGGCAACAAGACACTTTGGAAGAGATAAAACCATCACAATAGTTGAAGATCACTTTTATAGGCCCTCTTTAAAGCAGGACAAGTCTAAGGTCATACAGCAATGTCGAACATGACAATTAGCTAAAGGAAAGAAACAAAATTCTGGATCATACAAACCACAGTTCATGTTTCATAAACCATGGCAGGACATAAATATGGATTTTGTCTTGGGAATTCCTAAAACTATAAGAGGTTATGATTCTATTTTTGTGGTGGTGGATAGGTTTGTCAAAATGAGTCATTTCATTACATGATCAATGATTTAAGATGTTGTCCATATTGCTAAACTCTACTTCAAAGGTGTTGTACAGCTTCATAGATTACCTTTTACCATCGTCTCTAATCGTGAAGTATAATTTATGAGTAATTTTCTAAGAACTCTATGGAAACAATGAACCCTAGGCTTTAATTTTGAAGTTCTTTACATCCCCAGAATGATAGACAAAGAAAGGTGGTGAACAGAAGCTTGGGGAACTTGTTAAGATGTTTGATTAGAGAAAATGTGAAAATTTGGGACCTAATTCTTCCTATGACATAATTTGCGTGCAAGAGTTCTATAAATAAGTGAATTGGTAAGAGTTCTTTTGAGATAGTCTCCGGAGTTCAACCAAGGAAGCCTATTGATTTAGTTTATCACAAACAATACAAGTTGGTGTTGAAGCTAAAGGTTTTGCACAACATATGAGAGACATCTTTGATGAGGAACAAAAAAAGATAACAATCAACAACTTGTCTTATAAAGAACATGCTGATTAACAATGTCGATTGGTGAAATTCAATGAACGGGATATGGTGATGATTAGGACTTGTCTGGAGCATTTTCTGAAAGGAAAACATCAAAAACTTTATTCACAGAGTGTTGGACCTTATAAAATCATCAATAAAAACAAGTGCTAGTGCTTATGTTTTGTAATTACCAAGTGACCAAGGTATTAGTCCTATGTTGGACCTTATAAAATCATCAAGAAAAATAAGTGCTAATGCTTATGTTTTGTAATTACCAAGTGACATAGGTATTAGTTCTATCTTTAATGTTACGGACCTAACTATTTATCATGGATATTATATGCAATCTCCTACTACAGTTTTGAGAATTCCAACAATTTCCCATCTTAAAGAGGAGATAGAGGATGTTCTTGATGAACAAATTGAAGCCACAAGAGATGGAGGATATCAACAATTTCTTGACAAGTGGAAAGGAAGACCAATTTCTAACAGTACTTGAATTTTAGAATTTGAACTTCAAAAGTTGAATCCGAACTTATATGATTAGTATTTATCACATTCTACATCAAAGACAACTTCAAACAAGTCAGGAAGAATTGGTACAAAAGAGCTTAAAGTCTGTAAAAGAAATAAAAGAGGAAAAATTAGTCAACCACAAAACTTAATTTGGTGGGATGAGGATTGGGAATTGGGTTGACATCAAAGATAAGAGCTAAAATTTAGATTATGTTAAAATTCCTTATAAATAGGAAGTAGTAGTAACTTAAATATGTTATTCTACTTAAGATATGTTATCCTAGTTATTTAGAACTGAAATCTATAGAATTTTTATTAGAATATGATTTAAAGTTCTAAGAACTTCTTTATAAATATGTATATATTTAATCCTTCAATAAGAAGTAATTTGAAATTTTTGTACAAACTTGAGTTTTTAACTAGAAACTATGATGCTTTCTTCTAAGAGTGATTCTTAGATTCTAGGAGTGATCTCCAGATTTTTACCCACCATTCTTTGTGTTCCTCAATAAATTCCAGCATCTTAAAACCTAGATTTCAGCAATATTAAACCCTAAAATTACAAACCTAAATTTCCAGCAATCAAATCCTAAAAACCCAACCATACCAAACTGAAATTTTAATATTCCTAACTGAAATCTGACCCTAAAATTTGATATTTCAACAACCTACTATCAACCACATGTCTTAATTTTATGATTTTTAGCTACTAGTTAATACTTTTTTCTATTTGTCCTACATCACACACACAAGAAACACAGAAATATAAATTACTAAATGAAATATTTTGAACAAACTCCATGAACATTTCCATAATAGGAAAGTAAAAAAAACCCCCAAAGATATGGGGACAAATTGCCTCCAAAGATCCTCACATACATACAGGTATGATAATTTAAGTGAATGCTACATATGTGTGCAACACACAAAACCAAATATTTCAAATCTCACTTGATAGCAGCTTTTAGAAATGATGAACAGCACTCAACACGTGTTTTTGCTGCCCCAAGGGCTTCAGCAAGTTGTTGCACATCATCATCAACCCCCAAGTGTTGTGGCACTGGGATCTGGGGAAACTTCTTATAGATCTTCTTGATGTTATCTGGGAATGTCAAAACATGCAAGGAAATGTCAATGAAAATTAAATTCCAAATTCTATCAAAGTTAACTGAATATGCAAAATCAAGGATAGTTTAATTTGGCATGCTTGAGCAAAAGAAAATCTTTAAAAGCGACTTCAGACAAACAAAAATATATTAAAAAATTGGTCAGGCAATAGCCTTTTAAACAGTTAATAAACTAACCAAGAACATCATCATCATATGGAACTTTGGCTTTAGCAAGGGTCTCCACAAACAATACAGCAAGCTCTGAGCCGCAAGTAACCTGAAATAGTTCCATTTTGATTAACTTAATGCACACAAGGAATAAAATAATAGCTAAGAATTATGACTAATACTACCTAATGTAGAGTATGGATTTGATTCACATTATAATGGAAATACTACTTTATTTAAATCCTGCTCGTCCAATAAATATCTACAGATAGAGAAAAAAGTATTTAATTGTCTAGTAAAAAATAAGTATAGGCAACAAGGTTGCTTTGATCACCCTCATTACCCAAATCTAATCACAAATGATGTGTCCCAAATAGAGACATTCTTCTACATTACTTGCACTCGGCAGGTCAAAATATAGGCCACTAATCAGACATCAACTACTAATCCCGTTCCTAGTCCTATTCCTTAAAATGCCAAGTTCCAAACTCTAGGTTGCATCAACCTTAACCATTTGCATATGAAACAGCGGTCCATACAAAATCATGACCACTTATCAGTTTAGATGACAAAATTAACAAATGTCAACATCATCTTAACAGGCTAAGTTTCGGAATCACAGTTACTCTGCTAAATGATTCATATGAACAGTGGAAAACAAGATCCATGAACTGTATAGGAGATGACCTGGCCATTATTCAATTGAAGGCATGCACCCGAATGAAGAATATCCAAAGCTTCAGAATATCTCTGTGCAGATGAGTACCTATAATGTAGTATGTCTAATCAACAAATGTGCAATAAATTAAACAATTTATGGAAAGGGGTTAATTTTGGAAAAAATAGAAGGCGAAAGTTTAACGATAATTCTAATTTGAAAGTATCATACAACCCAAAATAAGGAAATGCAATTGCATCATATAGTAAAGTTCAATTTATGATTTTTGGGATTTGAGACTAGGAAATGCAACTCGGAACTACGGATATGTACCATTGATCATTAGATGGAATATTTTAACCAAATGAGATATGATTTGAGGTACATGCTTATTTGGATACATGTTATGCTTTTAACTCGATATGCATGTTATTGATGTTATGATTTAATGATATGAAAATTATGATAGTATTTCTTTATTTTCTTATTTAGTTACTCATTTTTCAGATTACACCAACAGCAATTTTGCTAGGACTAGCATGAATAAGAGATTTCATAGCATACAGGGCAGGTTTTACATTTTGTTTTATTTGTATTCAAGAGATTTTCTTTGAACCTAGTTTCTTCCTAATTATTCCAGGCACAATCACCCTGGAAACTAGATGCCCTAAGCCTTCCTCAACATCAATGCCAGAAAACCTATTTATCATATTCAGCATTATCATGAGCAAAGGGACCGAAATTTTAGTAAACCTTATCAACTGAACAAAGAAAACCACATATTTGCATTGACACCAGCAATTTTTCGTACCTTGCACTAATAGACTTGTACATCTGCTGGGCTCCATAGTAATTACCTTCATTTATCACCTTTTCCAACTTCTCAATATTCTGACATTGGCAGAAAGGGAAAGACCAGTTACATAGGCTCCATACTAATCAGCAACAAAAGTGAGAAGGAAAAAAATTTGAGGCTTTAGTTTTTGATAGTCACAAAATCATAATCATGACTCACTCGTACTCTATAAAATGCAGAATTGAAGAAGCAAATTTTTAGCTTCATTACGTGCTACCTTGAGACCTATAGTGATATATCATATTTCTCATACTAAAATTCACATTCATCAATGTCTCAATTTGTGATCCACTGGTGACTTCCTTCTCAAATCCTTCATAGGACGTAAAAGCAACATGAAAATAAATCATTGCTTAACCTCAAATTTATCTTGAAAGAACAAATATCAGGACATGGAGCTGATGACAGGCAAACCTGTTAAAACAACAATAAATAACACGTCCATCTTGAATCTAACATCCATCTTGAATCTAACTTTTTCATAGCTCTATAATTTGATTAGGTTTCAGAGATAAACAAGTCAACTATAGGAAAGAAAAACAGGAATGGCAATCCTCCGACTTTTTCTCGAGAACCAAACACAGACAAGAAAGGGGCACTTTAATTGGTTTAAGTACCTCTTGAGCGGGAGGTAAAGTAGCTTTTCTGGGTCTTTCTCGCGACATGAATTCTCTCTCGTCCTTTTCTCCGATGCAACAACTAACAGAGAGATCTGAATTCAGTTCATGTCCGAAAGACCAAATAGAATACACAACCGGGAAAAGCGAAACAGAACAGCCATAACAATGTTTTCACTTGGGAAACAAAAAACAATTGGGCCTACAGAAAGGGCCTAAGTAGTATTTGATCTGGCCCATTTAAAACCAACGCTCATGGAGCTTCCTCCGTCATCGGCTCTACTTTCGTCTTTGTATTCTCCAATTTTCTTTCACTTAAGGGTGGAAAAATTTTAAGGAAAGGTGATTATTTTTCTGATTTTCTATGAATTGTAGTAGTTTGATTTGCCAAACATGGTTGCTTTGTTTGCGTATCTTTTGTTTTTTCTTTTTCATACTAACTTGTGTGCTTAACTGCTAGTAAGTTCGAACCTTAAACTTTCCCATAGGTCGCATGTAAAGGTACTGCTAATCTACGAGGATGATAGAAATTAGAGAATCAAGGAAAACCCAAAAGTAAAAAATTTTGTCTTTCTTACTGTGTTTCTCTTAGAGATTGTATTATGCGTTTCAATGCTTTTGTGGATTTGTTCTTTCGTTTCGAACTGAACAGAACTAGGCATGTATGATTCAAGATCCGAAGTTTGTTGGTTACAGAACTGGGTTTGTAACCATTGTGTTTTCTGTAGAGAACCTTTTGGTTATCCTTTGGCATCTTTTCAATATTGAAGGTCTCTGATTTTCAAATATTGAGACTTGTGTTTTCTATTTGTTGATAATAAAATTCGACACTTAGTGCAGGAAGGAGAAGGCAAGAAGCTACCCGTAAGAAGCTGGAAATGAGTTTCAGAACTTGGAACGCTGCACAGGCTTACCGTGACCTTCTGAAAGCTGTGAAGAAACACATTGGCAATGAAGACTATAAAAATCATTTTCGTGAATATGTAACACAGGAGTTTCGAAACAACAGTAACCTGTCAGACCAGTCCAATGTTCAACAGAAAATCAAGCTTGCCTCTGATTACACTTTCCTGCTTAACAGTGTCCACCATCATAAGGTATAAACTCGCTTTCTTTGACTGGTCTAACGTCCTTCACTTTTTCCACGATTTTAAGCTTTCAACTACTACGGGTGGAGATCCTGCTGTTGTAAACTCTTTACTGTCGGCTATTGCTGATGTACAAAATTTGGTCTTGCTAAAAGACTGGAGATAATAAGCGAAGACCCTGGAAACCATCTAGTATCTACTGACCCAGAATCAAACATTTAGTTTTGGTGACGATGCGATACAGTTCATTGTCCAGGCCTTATATGTTTCTTGGTGTTCAGCTTTTATTGAAGCAACTCACACTTGCACCCAATACTTTGTAGCTGAAGCCTTGCAGTTATCTAGAAATGCCGAAGTTAACATTACAGAAACATTATGTTTTTCAGGATCTACTGATGTCTTACAACATTGCAGTGGATAGATCAGATGAAATGAAAAGAGTAATGAAACAATCAGCTGCTAGTGTGGGCCTTAGGCTTCCTGAGGTGTATCAGTCATGATATCAATCTGTGTAACTCTTTTTCTCCTTCAATTGCAGCAGACGTTTTGCCCTAATTAAACCTAAAAAAAGCACTGGGATTTGGTTGGAGGAATATAGGTAGATTTCTTGGTGTTTTGGACAATAGTTAGCTCCTTATGTTGTCGAGAGCCAGGTGCTACACACAAACATGTGCAAAATGCTTTTGAATAACTCAAAACTCTGTGAGCTCCTTTCCTCAAGGATATGTGTTTTTTTATATATATTTTCGGGTCATATAGGAAATAATTGCAATTTAACCTCAAGAAGCATGTAAGAAGGATTCACACCCTATGAATTTCTGTGTTGGTTGTCCGTATAATTAGTGCTTTAGTTCGTAATTATTAGCCTATTCAATTGATTCATCAGGTGCTGAAATGAAGCCGTAATAATGTGCAAAACACTACGAATAGTGATGAGTACTTCATTGGCATATATGTTCTGTGTAACCCTAAATTATTTTTGGTCCGTTCTGTTGTAGGAAATCTTATTGATTTGTTTACGAGCTTTAAGGGATGCATATATTTTGTGGGACTGACCCTTTTTGACATATTACGTTATTAGAATTGCGAGAAATGCTATTGAACTAAGTTATGTTGGTGTTAATCCTGATTTTTATTTAAATTGAATAAGTCTTATCTCATTTGCTTGTTTCCTACTAGTTCGGTGAGGAGTGTTCTGGCTCCCTAGTCTTTTGTTTCAAGTAGCTTCAAAGTAGGAACTAAGTTCCCATTATCTACTTAAATAGTAAGCTTGTTATCAGCATTTGAGATTATCAAATAAAAGCTATCGTTTCTCGCTTATTTGCTCCTATTAGTTAGCTTCGTAGTCTCATTTTTTACAGCATTGGTATTAGAACCATAACTATGAACTGATATGTCCAAGTTTCATTCTTATTTTGGATGAAAAACTACAATCGATGGATTATTAAAATGAGAGTACTTTTGACTACCACGAGTTATTAAGTGTATTGGAGAATGGGGTTGTCATTGTGTTATTGAAAATGCAAATGATGCACAGAAGAATGCCACTGTGAGAACAAGAAGGTATTGTATTCCATTCATGAAGGAGTGAATGATTAAATCTTTAAGAAAATTGTAGGAGCAACCAAGATACAGCAAGCATTTTTTGCTTTAATGGCGGCATACAAAGGTGCAGAGAAAGTTAAGGAAGCCAGACTCCAAACCTTGAGGTATCACTATGAAATTTTGCAAATAGACCAGCTGAAACTGTGGCCAATTATGTAAGTCAAGACTTCTTATTTTAACAATCCAATGAAAATATACGGAGAGGAGTACTAAGAGCAAGTTGAAGTGGAGAAAATCTTACGGTCTTTGATCCACAAATTTGAGCATGTTGTGGTGGTAATTAAAGAAATTCAATAATTTGTTCGATGAAGTATCTAGTATTTTGCAAGCTCATGAGTAACGAAGTATCTTGAGAAGCCGATAGAACAAGATTTCAAAGCTTATTCTCCACTAAAGGTAAATAAGTTGCTGAGGTAAGTCAGTTGTGGCGTTCACTTTTTTGCAGCAGTAGAACCCCGGACAATCATAATCATAACCATGGAGTTGGAGGCAACGTAACGACCAAAACAACATTAGAATTTTAGAGTTTGTGATCGTTGTCGTGGTCGTTGTAAAGGAAGATATGACAAATCTAATATTGAATGTTACTTGCGTATAGACATGGCAATTACTTCAACGGCTACAGATATAAAGGGAATGATCGGACGGCTTATTATGCATAAGATGATGATTAAAGCCATACTCTCTTGATGGTTGCGACAGCCGGCGAAATACCAAAATATCACACATTGTTTCTTAACACGGGGTGCACCCATCATATGCGTTGTAGAAAGGACGTTCTTTGTTGATCTTGATGAATATCTTGTTCCACGGTTAGGAAAAAATCGAATTTTGATCAAGTTGAACAATGAATGCTACGGTCAATATTGCAAATGTTTTCTATGTACTAGACTAAATGAGCAATTTGTAACGCGTAGAGCCGGCCTTACTATGCGCCCAGGATTACCTGTGAATGGATTAAAAATGGAGAAAATGGAGAATACCTGTTTTGGGCTCCATTGGTTTTTGATCGGGATTTTCTCTCT
>JAOSBN010000179.1:20035146-20055419 GCA_027563595.1 Erythroxylum suave
TTACCTTTAATTGGATCAAATCGCGTTCCTTAACCGGTAATTTATTTAAAAACAAAATCACAATTAATATCTGTCCACAAATTGAGACAATGACAAAATTGCCCTTTGGGGCTAAAATTGTCTAACACAATTTGTTTAGAACTGTTTGGTTTTCGTTTTTTCTTTAGTTTTTCAGTGTCATTTTCAAAAAAAAAAAAGTATGTTAAAAACTTGCTTGGTTAAGTGATACTTCCATTTTTTGCTTTATGAAATAAGAAAACTACAACAACTTTGCAAAAAAAAAAAAAGATCACATTTTCGTATGTTTTTAAAACCAGTTTTTTTAAAAAACTTCGCATCTTTTTCTCCGCATTCTTTAGCATAGTGTCTCCTATGTTTTCAACGTCTTTAGCGTGCTCCAATTTCTCCATTTGAGCATACTCTGCGTAATCGATAAGCCACCACCTGAAGATCAACTCCAACAAAGTTATCAAATGATATTGCAGAGATGTTGTAGGGCAACGTAAGACACAAAGCGAGATGGGATTGAAGTCCGCAAGTGAAGCCTTCAACCACTCGCAAGCTCCACGATGAGATAAGAGAGACTTCTCAACTCAACTTATATGGTCAAGCCTTGATTTCCAAGCATGACTGGGCCATAAGCGAATCAACTATAACCTTTTTCCTGTTTCAAATGCTTTCCCATCTTCACCCCTTTACATCTCCATCTCCTAAAACAAACCTCATAGTTACTGTAGCTTAATTCAAAACAAATATGTGTTACTGTAGCATAATTGAAATTAATCCAATCTTCTCCATCCTTTAGCTATGCATTACTATTTTCTTGTGATAAGTTCCTCTGTTCCTCTATTCTCTTACTCCTTTTCTATGTTTTGTTCCTTAATTCCTCTATTCTTTTACTTTTTTCCGTGTTTTGTTCCTCAATTATACAGGTCCTAGTATTTTTCTACTGTGGTCAGTTTTGCCTTTGTATCTCGAGTTTATTTAGCTAGATATTTTGTCAATGTAATAGCCACTACTCTAAAATTAACTTGTAGCTTCCTCATCCTAACCACACTCACTTTGTAGTTCTAGTTCTATCTAGCAAATCCACCTACATTTCAGCCAGGAGATTCCCTCCAATAGCTGCTCTCACTATTGCCCCAAGTTTGGGTGTTTCTTAAACCTTCTCGCACCTCAACAAACAAGGCAAAGTATTTGCCTTTCTATATTACCTCTATTAATCGTCATTTATTTCCTTTTAGTTGCTTTAGAGATTAGTTCACTTTGTTGGTGACCAATTGATTTGATACGTTGGATTTGTAAAGATTGTTTTAAGTTGGTAGCTTCATTATTGTAGTTGAGTTTTTTTTTTTTTTGGTACAAGTTGCATATGTAAACTTTTACACAGGATTGAACTGGTTCTTGCATTATCTATTGGAAAAAGTAGGAAATTCACTCATATGGGGCTTTGAAGAATCTTGAAAATGCCACCATTTGATTCTTCATATCTTTTGGTTCAACCATCCGCTTATTGGAGACTGCAGGTGCCTAGAAGTATCGTTGGTGTGTCTTTATGATGTTTAATTTTGTTTCAGTATCTGTACTTTAGTCATTCGTAAACACCACTTGGAATAGAAGAAGTGTTCAATCAAGCACCACGGTTGAATGGCAAAACTTGGGCAATCACATGATCCTCTTTTTAAAGCATATCTTGTTCCTAATGTTCTATGCTTTCTAGCAATTTCCTCAAAAACTTTCTAGAATTGAATTCATCTATTTGATTTTGCAATATTTCTATAACCTCATCATTATGTTATTTTTCAAACAAATTTCTGTTTTCAGTTTTTATATAAAAATCTCAACTAAATAAGTTTTTTGAATTTTAATTAAAAGACATAAACCAAAAGCATGAAACAAAAATTAAAAACTACAATAGAAATATAAAAGTGAAACCAGACAATCCGCAATTGTTGGTAACTTTAAAAAAATGCACTCATTCTTAAAATTTTTTAACAAAACATGTTTATTCCAGGTTGAGATTTCCAATGATGTTTTTACATGCTTCAAAGTTATGGCCAATAATGAGTCTATGTTGACATTTCCATGTTTTTTAATGCTTCAATGGTTTAACCAATAATTGACTCTTGGTTATTGTATATACGATTTTTTGATTTAAATTTCCAAAGAGGTTATTGTCTCAAAGGAATAATGTGAAAGGCATTTTGAGGCCACTCCAATCAATTTTATGAAACTTGCATTATTGAAAAACAAAGTAGATTGTAGTTTGCAGATGGAACTAATCAGTATGCAACCCAACCATTTGAATTTATTAATTTTGATATTTATGGTCCCTTGAACGTCATGTCAAATGGTGATAATAGGTATGTCATGACCTTTATCGATGATTTTACTAAACAAAATTAAGTGTAATTATTTCCAAGAAAATATTAATTTTTACTTACTTTAAGAAGTTAAAGACTTATATAGAAAGAAATATTAAGATAGTACAATATGTATATAATGGAGCACCAAATTTATCCTTTCTAAAGCCCACAAACATTACATTGTTGCTGAATGGAACAATAAACCATAACAGATGTATCACAAAGCATGCTGAAGGCCAAAGGAATGCCCAATTCTTTATAGGTGAAGTTGTTTCTTATTTTGTTTATATATTGAACGTGTCTCTAGCAAGTAGTCTACAAAATATTACCCCTTACAAAATAATGGAATGGAATTAAATCCAAATATGAAGCATCTAAAGGTGTTTAGTGTAATACCTTATGCTCATAGACCATCATCAACAATGACAAAGCTAAATGATCAAGGATAGAAGATAACCTTTGTAGGTGACACATATGATGGCGACAAGCTTTCCAATGCACTACCAAAGAAAGTGATTGCAAGTAAAGATGTTACTTTTTCTGAAGATGAATTATGGAAATGGGATTTAAATATGCATAAAGACCTACAAAGATGTCTTATTACAATTATTGAAGGTGGTCCCTAACTCGAACCTTATAACATAAATGAAGAAACTAAAATAGCCTCTCCTACTCCATATGTTCCTAAACTAATAGAAGATTAAAAAGACAAAGACAATGTCTTGTCACCTTACAAGATTGTGAGGTAACTCATGATGATACTATTGATGATGATAAAATTTTGATATTTTTTCTTTGTATGCAAATTTTAAATCTATTTCCTTTTCAAAAGCTGTTTATGATCTTAAATGGGTGATAGTTATGATGGAAGAAATAGGAAGCAATTGAAAAGGAGAAGCTTATTGATAAACCACGAGGTAGCAAGCCCATTGATGTGAATGGGTATCTAAAACTGGAATGAAGGCAAATAGAGAGGTAGAATAATATAAAGTAAGATTGATGACAAAAGGATTTGAACAAAGATTTGACTTTAATTTTCAAGAGATTCTCTCATGTAGCTTGAATTGAGGCTATAAGACTTATAATTCTCTTAGTTGCACAAAATTGATGGAAAATCCATCAAATGGATGTGAAGTCAATTTTTTTAAATGGCTTAATTCAAGAGGAATTTTTTTTCAAACAACCACTTGGATTCTTGAAGTAAGAAAGTGAAGATAAAGTGTACATATTAAAGAAAGTATTAGATATCTCAAATAAGCAACACAAGTATGAGACAAGCACATTGATTCATTTTCCATGAAGCTAGTTTCAATAAATGCTCATCAAAACATGCTCTACATGTGAAAATCAATGATTTTGGTGATATATTAATATTGTGTTTCTATGTCGACGATTTAATCTTTACAACCAATAATCCTATAATGATCTAAGACTTCAAAAGGTCTATGAATCGTAGAGATTGTTGAAAGAGAAGATGGAATTTTTATTTCTTAAAAGAAATATGTTTTTGATTTTTTTAAGAGATTCCATATGTAAAGTTGCAATTTTATTAGAACTCTAGTATTGGTTTATTCTATTCTTCATCCAGTGAAGCTTGTGTGAGTTATTTTGCTCTGATTAGGATAAAGATTTAACCAAAAAACAATATTAGGCATTGTTTCTTTTATGGATCTAACGTTTGTTCATAATAATCAAAGGAAAACTCCATTATAGCATTGTCAATTTGTAAAGTAGAGCACATATCTCCATCTTTAAGCACTTGTCAAATCATTTAGTTATGCAATGTGGTAAGTTAAATTCATAATCCAATTTAAATCTCTATAAAAAATTTTATTGATATTGCATCAACAATCAATTTGGCAAAGAAATCTAATTATTCACAAAATGAGCAAATACATTAATATATATTTTCATTTTTTAAGGGATCTAGTTGACAAAAGAAGATTAAGTTGAAGTATTGTAAGTTTAAAGATCAAGTGGCGGACACCATCACTAAACCATTCAATTTGAATGCTTTGAGAAAAAATATTTTTAACCTAAAATAATTGTAACAAAATGCATGTTAGATTCTAACATTTTTTAGTGTAAATGAATAACCTCAGTATCTCAAAGCTATGTAATTATAACTTTGAACTGATGATATTTTTAATAAGGTTAATGATTCCAAAACTATGGAATTGTATTTCTTTTATTTTTATTATTTTTTGGGACTACTTTTGTTCTATATGGCACTATACATCTCATTCACTTAACTTAAACCTATTTTATAATTAATCTAATTAACCATAACTTTATATTGACCCAAATAAAACCCTAATTAACCTTAATAAATCCAAACTAATTTTAATTAACTCTAATTTCATATTAACCATAAATAACCTTAACTAAACCTAAATAACTCTCATTTTATATTTAACCTAATTAGCATTAATTTCTAAATAACCATAATTAATCCTAACCAACCCTAATCTAAAAATCTCAATTTAAAACTCCCATCTATGTGACCTCTCCTTGTTGACCATCTCCTTTCCAAACTTATACTAATTATGTGACTTTAGGTTGAGCTGTTGGTCCCTTAATTGAAGCTTGCCAAAGAGGTATTGCACACACAAAGGATTGAGTTCGGCTATCGAACCCAGAATATGGTATTTAATATTTTCACCATAAAGGTGTTGGGAAATCGGGTCAAGATGTGATCCCAACCACAGTAGAACAATTACGAAACTTTATCGTAGCCTTTGATTTTCCAAAAATCAAGATCGCTTTAATTCTATAAAATGATTTAACACAGATTGTAATTAATCAAAAAACTTAATTCGTATCTTATTTCGAAGCTTGATCTTTATCTTGTCATATCCCTCAAACCGTTCTCGAAATCGATCTGTTTCAACTACCGTAGCTGCACAAATGTTTGACCTCTAACGGTATCCACAGAATGAGTTGAGAGAACTCTGTAACTCTTACAAAGAGGGTTAAGCATGAAGTACTAGCTCTATAGAGCTTAAGCCTATTTATAATAAGCTTTGGACATTTTAGTAATTTAATTGAAATTAAATTCTAATTTCAATTAAACTTTAATTAGAATTACAAATAATTCTAATTAAATACCAATTATGCCCATATAAGATTCAATATCTCATATTGATCCTTATTTATTAAATATCTCATATTTAATTATAAAGTTTCTTAAACTTTACAATCAAGTCCAACTTGATTAAATTAACTTTGCTCTCTTCAACCAATTCTATATGTGAGACCCTTTAGGTTCTCAAATATGTTGGCAATGATTATAAATTCTAATTCATAATTAGAATTAGATAAATTAAAACTCTTTTAATTTATCTTTAATTCTCCAATTAAACAATTTATAATCATAGATCAAGATTGGTGTCTAGCAACGCGTTATAACCACCCAAATATTTAAGAATATCAAAGTAGTTTTGACTAACCTTTCCGTGTATAATTTTTTCGTATAATTCAATCCTTTCATCAACCAATATTCCAATTAGACATAGAGCATGGAATTAATGTCTACTCTATTTTGAATCTAATCATATAAATTCTCTGCCATTAGCTATCGATTCAATTAATGATATTTGTAAACCATTTACAAATGTCGTTCCAGCTTGACCAAGGATTTCCCAAATCAATATAATCGAGAATAACAAAACATTCTCCCTAATTACTTTAAGGTGATGAATCATGTCTTGATCACTCAACTACCTCCATATAGCTCAAGCTACATCCAATGACTACCGATTAAACGACTCATGATTAATTAGATCATAAGTAGTATCAAAACATAGCAATCCCTATACAAGATAACTTTGATGACCTCAAGTCAAATGATTACTTATACAATCATCACAATGAGAATTCCATAGACATACAAGTAATGTTCTAAATGGATTTCTCATATCGAGTCTATTCAGTGAACTTATTCTCTAATAAGCACCCATACGTTTGTTTAAGTATCTCTATACTTTAGCCTATGAGATTAACTACTTCCTTCATAAGGAAAAACAAAACATAAGCTAGTCTTTTTACGTTCTATTAATGTCCAATCTTAATAGAACAATGATTAGGAACATTTAGGAATAATATATAAATGTAATATGAATCTCATAATTATAATCGCATTCTAATTTCACTTGCAATGTACATGTACAAGATAAAGAATGTCTTTAAATAATTTGTCACTAAACTACAACCAAAGTGATTGGCTGTAAGGCATAAACCAAGAATCTCCCACTTGCACTAAGCCAATCATTTAAGTATCTCATCCATATCATGATATGACGATTATTCTACTACTAGCTTAATAAGAGAATTCTACAAGATTCTCTATAATGAGCACTTACTTAATTCTTACAACTCCCATTTTAATTATCATCAAAATTAAGAAAATTTTCCTAAACACATTATTAGATCTTTGATGAGACATTAGCTCCTTATGCATGCCCAATGACTCTAATGTTCTACAGTATATTACTGTGTTGAACAATCCAAAGAAACTCTATCAAGTTCACCAAAGAATTTGTTGATCCAGTTAATCATTTCCACTAAATGAAAAATATATTATGGCTCAATTAACAACCATTGTTACATTGGAACATTTCCAATCCTAAATGATATTGTTCAAGGTAAATAAACCTTAATTAGGATTTACTTCTAAAGTTATATCCTTATCATCTTGAATTCAAATATCAACTCACACATAGAGTAATGAATATCTTTAATACTTCATAAGTATCTGATATCTCAAATACTAAATATATTTAGTACACTATCTATGTACTTGGACTTAGAATAAGTTAACAATATCCAATCTATCTGTATAGATCTAATTCTTAGAATTAAGTTGTTACCTTTTAATATCTAATAAGAGTTGTTCTTGGACAATTATGTATTCAACAATTGAAAATTAGAACTATTGTTCTCTGTGAGCAATATGTCTCTACATACTCCTACTGAAGAAGACAACTATACTCCTACTAATCTTCTTGTAGACATAAATTCACAATCATCTTCAAAACAAACTTTTTGAATTCATCATGAAAGTGAATCTTTCAATGTTTCTTAGCCTTTCAACTATACATCAAATGTACCATTAAAGGCATTAGTTCCAATTAGATGTAATTTTATGAGATTTGAGTTTTTCAAATTTCATCTTACCCCCACTACTTATCTTGAGAATCGTTCTCCTATAAACAATTTGTTCAATGAATCATTAAGATTATATCCAATCTTTTGGATATCTCATAACCTTTTATTATCCAAATTTAAGTCTAAACTTACTGGATAATGTATGCTTCAACCAAGCATCACATTTTTGAATCATTAACTTTGACTCTTTCAAAGACCTAGCATTTCATATCTAATATGAAATATTGCTAATTGATTCAATTGGAACTATTAAAGGTAAGTTATTGTACCAAACATCGCTATAGAAGAAATAATATTGCATCCTACAATATTTTATATTGTAATTTCCTCCTTACATAAATCCATACTTTTATGAATTTAGTTATGAAGGTATTTACTAGAGAATCTCCTTCCCTATAGAAAACAGAAAATTTAAAACTTGCCACAACGATCTCATCGATGTGCTTTAGCATTTTCAATGCTTAAATTCTACTTAGATTTAAACAGTTTGAACTTTTCAAAATTTTTAAAAAATCAACATTTTATTTAATACATATAACTATATCACATAAAGTAATTAGTAATATAATGAAATATAATATTAACCTTTTATAAATTGTTATTTCATCCAATACTTCACATTTATAAGATTTAGCAATTCAATACCATCATCATCCATTCACTAAAGGTTGATTTAGTTATTTTTCAACTTTACAAGTTTCACAAGTTCCGTACAATTCATAATTAAGAGGATACATATATCCTAGAATGTAACTTTATGATTCTCGTTATGTTGATTTAACCAATATAGCATAAAAGGACAATCTTGGTTATCTAACTTTTAATTCTTGTCACTAATGTTAAATATAAGTCCCTTTGATCCAACACATACAAACTCTTTGTATAAAATTGAATCAACTACTTTTACTTAATAATCTATTTCTAGCCATGCATTGAACACTACAATAATGTTGAGTCTAAATTCAGTATCAAATACCCATAAGCATGAATTAGAATACATATGATCTTTATCATATCACATATAGGCAAGAAAAGTCTTACAATAATTTTCTTCTAATGATAACTATTATCATATAGTTGCTAAACCTTTAATTGTAGTCCACAATTATGTTTTTAGTCGGCTAAATTAAGTTAAACAATTTCATCAAGGTACTATACCTTTTAGCTCTACTTCCTGCAACCTTTTGCATTTTGCTATCATAGTGTTAACATACATCTTATATGTTGTCTTCAAAGCCTACGAGACATTAGTCAACTCAAAATGTCGATACATTTTGTCATCTATATGATTTTGACATGTCTCTAAAACTTTGTTACTAAATTCTCAACAGGATTATAACATAATAACATAATGGACATACAATTCTTTTTCTAAATTCTCAACAGGATTATAGCATAATAACATAATGGACATACAATTCTTTTTCTAACTTTTGAGAACACTACTCAAACATATCCTATGTCTAAGAACTTGGGTTCACTAAGTATCAACTATACTAAACAAGATAAATTCCACTCAAAACAAAATATAAATGTAAGGAAGCAAGTAATTAATTATCTGCCATGACTACCAAATTAGATTAGAACTTTAATCATGTATTTGGTTACTTCCACTATTTTATTCAAAATGATAGCCCTCATTATTATTCGGAAACTCTAATCTATCTGGTGGGCTAGGATCCTATTCAAATATAGTTGACCTTGAGTTTGCCCAATAAACCAACTAGACTTAAATTAGGTAGATAACAACTTTATCAATCACATCTTATGTGACTTCTATATCCGTTAGTGATAACTCTTGCCAAAATGTATCTTATATATTGTTCCGAACCTTGCCTCAAAATTCATATGATCATGAGTTTACTCATCTAAATCATACAAATTTAGTTAAGTAGAACACATTATCATAAGACTAAACATGTTCAGGTTAAAGCAGCCTTGAATTTGCTCAACAAGCCTATAATAAATAGAACTCTAGTTTATTCTTATAATAATGGAAGACAACAATCATGTTCTTAACGTGTACTTAATATTTTAACGAGGGATTTAACTTCATTTGTGTCATCAAATACAAATTACATATAAAATATCACATATAAAACATACAATTTATCATGCATCCATTATATATATATATATCAACCATATAAATAAAGTATGCAATTTATGCCCTCATAATCAAATTATATGCATAAAATATCAAGCTTTGTTTGATTCTAGTTATTGATCTTCATTATCTAAAATAAAATTTCCAACTCCTTGGAAAAATTAAAATAAATTAAAACCATTGATTCTTAAATAAATTAAATTCCTATCCCAATTAAACATTCATTTGATTGGAGAAAAAAATTTCAAATCCAATTGAAAACCATTTCCAATTATCTTGACTCCTTTGATAAAATTTAATTGAAAATTTTTTTCAATAAAGTATTCTTCTTACTTATTATAATTTAGAAAAACTTCTTTTCAAAATTATAGAATTAATACATTCTAATTCAATTAGAAACTATTTCGAATCTAATTAGAAATTATTTTTCCTTAATTAGAAAACTATTTTCTAAAATTAAAAGAAAACTACTTTCAAAATTAAATAAAATACTTTTAAATTTAATTAAGAAAGTCTTGATATATTATTTATTTAGAGATTGATTTCTTAATTAATTAGAAAATCTTTCTTTAATAAATTAGAAAAGTATTTTTAAAAATATTAAAGAAAGTTCCTTTTCTTGATAAATAAATGAAAACAATTTTCAAATTTTAACCAAAATAATATCATTTCTAATAAATCAAGAAACTTATTATTCATAAATAAAGAAACAATTTTTAAATAAATAAAATAAGAATTCTCTTAACAAATAAATCAAGAATTTAATTTATCCCAATCAAATTGAAATAAATATATTTAATTAAGAAACATTTTTCTCAATTACTTAAAAAACAATTTTCTTAAGTTTAAGGAATCTTATTAATTAATTTTAATCTAATTGAAACTAATTAATCCTTATTTTAAAAACTATTTTTCTAAAATTAATTAGAAATCAATATAATTATTAGTCTTAATCATATTAAGAAAAATAATTAATTTAATTTTGAAATTGAATGGATAATTTAATTTGATTTAATAATCTAGCCCTTTTAAAAATTAAACTAAATTACAAATCATTCCTAATAAAATTGACCATTGAAAACAAAATTTCAAAATTAGAAAACATTTTTCCAAATTTATTAGGAATTGAAACTTACTAAAAACCAACATAATTTTAATAAAACCAATTTAATTAAAAGAAGGATTAAAAAAAAATTGTTTTGGGTGTCTGGCGCGTGCATCTTCTCTAACAAACCCTTTTGTTGTTTCTTCTCCAACCATCGTCGTCTGTTGGAATGGTTTGATACTTGATTCAATAATCACTTCCAACTCTCATCTTTAACGTTTTGGGTTCTCAAAAAGGATTAAGTCTAAACAACAAAGGCATAACACGGAATACCAAAAACATAAAACCCAGGACCCAAAACACAGTCTTCCCACCGACGCCTCCTACAGATCCTTGCACCTGTTCGCTGTGCCTGAGTCGTAGGTCAAACTTCCCCGCAGTTTCGCCACTGCCAGCCAACGTCTTCTCTAAGCATAGGCGGCTTCTCCATGGTGCGACGCAGAGGTAGCAACTCACAACGCAACATTTGATTTTCAAGAATCAACATTCACATACAACACAAAGAAATCAAAACGCAATTCTACGAGATTTTGGGTTTTCTTAAAACTTATTTTAGAAAGTCATACATCTCCTTCAATTCGTTCTTGTTCAATGTTAGAGGTTTATAAACACCAGAACAATTATGGGTTTTTCATGAAGGATTAAATCTACACCTTTCTAAATACCCAATCGAATCTAATTCGATTTTTCTTCCAGGTATTTCTAGAACGTATTTCCAGAATCAAAAAACATATAGGGAGTAAATTTGCAGATAATCACAACCAGAAATTTCAACCTCCAGGCGTGATCTCCATCACCAAGTTTCTAGAATCCTCATTAAAATCACGTAGGAAAAATAAGGAGAACGTGGGATGAGTTTTTGAACCAAAACCGTAACAACTGTTGTTTTCCAGAAAACAAAAGCACATCCAGAAATCGCAATCGCAATCGCAAGCAGACAATTTCTAGAAAAAAATATATTCCAAATGCCAGATTTGCAGATGCAACTCAAAATAACCACAAGCAAAAACAATCCATATAGACGGAAGCAATCACACTGCTCAAATACTTATTAACAACTTCATAACAATTCTAGGGTTCAAATTTTTCTGTGTTTCAATTTCAGAAAAAAAAAAAAGTGAACACCATATGCTTTAAAACGAATTTCCCGAAATGTAAACCCAAAATAAAGGACATGAACAATTTTCTAGAATTTCAGAACAATTATATTCGTTGGGTCTTTTAGATTCTAATATGAACTTTTTTGGATATATGAACTCTTCTTTTTTTTTTTAATTCCAAAAAGATTATGAGATCAATCGTAAGCAAATAATTTAATCAAATTATAGAAATAAAGCCGCTTTGATATTACTATTGAGAAATCGGGTCAATATCCGATCTTAACCACAATTGAATAATTACGAAATTTTTTCATAACTTTTGATTTTCCGAAGACCAAGATTGCTTTAATTTTACAAAATGATTAACAGATTGTAATTAATTAAAAACTTAATTCATACCTTATTTCAAAGCTTGATCTTTATCTTGTCGTATCTCTTGAACCGTTCCCGAAATCGATCTGTTTCAATCACCGTAACTGCACAAATTTTTGGCCTTTAATAGTATCCACAGAATGAGTTGAGAGAACTCTGTAATTCTTACAGAGAAGGTTAAGTATGAAGTCTACATGAGCTTTGAATGTTTTAATAATTTAATTGAAATTAAATCCTAATTTCAATTAAACTTTAATTAGAATTATAAACAAATCTAATTAAATACCAATTATGCTCATAAAGATTCAATATCTTATATTGATCCTTATTTATTAAATATCTCGTATTTAATTATAAAGTTTCTTAAACTTTACAATCAAGTCCAACTTGATTAAATTAACTTTGCTCTCTTCAACTCATTCTATATGTGAAACCCATTAGGTTTCCAAATATGATGGTAATAATTATAAAATATAATTCTAGTTCATAATTAGAATTAGATAAATTACAACTCCTTTTAATTTATCTTTAATTCTCTAATTAAACAATATATAATCATATATCAAGATTGACGTCTAGCAACGCATCATGACTACCCAGATATTTAGGAATGTCAAAATAGTTTTGATTAACCTTTTCGTGTATAATTTTTTCGTATAATTCAATCATTTCATCAACTAATGCTCTAATTAGACATAGAGTATGAAATTAATGTCTACTCTATTTTAAATCCAATTATATTAGTTCTCCGCCATTGGCTATTGATTCAATTAATGATATTTGTAAACTATTTACAAATGACATTTCACCTTAACCAAGGATTTCCCAAATCAATATTAATCGAGAATAATGGAATATTCTTCCTAATTATATTAGGGTGATAAATCCTATCTTGATCACTCAACTACCTCTATATAGTTCAAGCTACATCCAACGACTACCGATTAGATGACCCATGATTAATTAGATCATAAGTAGTATCAAAACATAGCAATCCCCATACAAGATAATTTTAATGACCTTAAGTCAAAGGATCACTTATACAATCATCACATTGAGAATTCCATAGACATACAAGTAATATTTCAAATGGATCTCTAATATCGGGTCTGTTCAGTGAACTTGTTCTCTAACAAGTACCTATACTATACGTTTGTTTAAGTATCTCTATACTTTAGCCTATAGGATTGATTACTTCCTTTATAAGGAAAAACAAAACGTATGTTAGCCTTTTTACGTTCTATTAATATCCAATCTTAATAAAACAATGACTATACATAAATGCAATATGAATCTCATAATTATAATTTTATTGCAATGTACAATTATTTCAAGGACTTTATCATATACATCTAAACATGGATAAGATAAATAATGCCTTTAAATAATTTGTCACTAAACTACAACCAAAGCAATTGGTTGCAACCAACAAAAGGGATAGGGCATGTTGTTCATGGTGTACGATGAGCACTCGAAGAAAATCCAGATAATTATGATCATCCCTTTTGGTTGCTCAACAACTCAGACAAGGATAAGAATTTTTTTTATAAAGAGGGAATAAAACAAACTACACGAGTCATAGGAAATAGATCCCCGACATATCCTCTAGAAGGAGAGCATGGCACCCAATGGGTGTAGTATCAAAATAAGTGGTTCCTACATCAAAATGCTCAGCATAGTTCGCTAGCTAGTCAGCACATCTGTTACTCTCGCGGTAGATATGACGATGTACAACAATCCAGTTCCGAGTAAACAGTTTATTAATATCCTGAATTATAGGATTGAAAATCTTTGATCGACTTGTCGAGGACGAAATGAGGTTGATCGTCACTATCAAGTTTACTTCAAGTTCAATCCGGTGATAGCCAAGGTTCCACGCTAGCATGAGCCTTGTATACACGCCCCAGAGTTCTGCAGACACCGATGAGCACCAGCCGAGATTCTGGATGAAACCTTCAATCTAATTGCTTGTACTATCACGAAGGATGCCTCTCGTTGTGGCTGAGAATGCAGAACATTTGCATGCGCCATCCGTGTTTAACTTGAACCACCCACTAGGAGGTTTGCACCATCCTATCGGTTGCTTGTGTTGAGGGCTATGTCCTGGAACAACACTCCCTGCAAAATGGTTGACTTGTGGATATGATCTGCATAAGACAGAATAACATAAACGAGTGAGGATGGACAAATAACATGTTCGTCAAAGAGGGTCATATTTCTCCAAGACCATAAGAGCCAACACGTAGCCCTAAATAGGATCGAACAATCCTGTCCAAACATTCTTCGGTGGTGTTGCAGGTTTGTAAGGAGCCACTGTTAAACCAGCATAGTGAAAAAGTTACTATTAACTAGGAGAGGAGGGAAGGTGTTCCACACTTGGTGGGCTTTGACGCAGTCTCTCATTGTATGCTGCGAGGATTCTTCGAGTCCACAATGATAACAAGTTCCATCCATTGTGAGGTGCCTTTGGACCCGATTTTAGTTGGTGAGTAATCGATCTTGGATGAGGAGCTGGAGGAAGGTTCGAACGCGTTGAGGGCCATTCCATTTCCAGATTGCCTTCTAATTTCCAGTAGTTTCGATGTCCTCATGATCCATTAACATGGAATAAGTGGAAGCGATAGTGAATTGTCCAGTGTCGGACATTCCCTATCTTAACTTATCCTGCCCTAGGCAAGTCTTCGGGGGGAAAGTTCCTGCGATTGATCTGCAGATCGACATTGGGAGACAAGCTTAAGAGGCATTCCAATTCCAATTACCGTTAGTGTCCACAAAATGTTAGACATTAAGTTTACTAAAAGGAGCAGGAATTGGGGTGGTTGTATGGCTAATAAAAGGTCCTACTCCTCAACCCAAGGGTCCAGTCAGAATCTAGTCCTAGAGCCGTCACCGATCACCCATTTCATGCCCTGAAGCACTAGGTGCCAAGTAGTCTTTATACTCTTCCAGATCATTGATCCGCCAGTTGTGTCGATAGTGATGGGGGGATTATGAACATCAAAGTTATATTTCGCCGTGAGAACTTGAACCCATAAAGCATCAGGCTTGGCAATCAGAGTCCATCCTAATTTTGCTAGGAAGGCATCATTGGTTTCTCAGATTTTCTGTATGCCAAGACCCCCCATCTCTTTTGGTTTGCAAACTTCCTCCCAATTAACTAAGTGAATCCGCTTGTTACCATTAGACGAGTCCCACAAAAATTGGCGCATTAACTCCTCCAGTGCATCGCAAAGACCGTGGGGTAGCTGAACTGTTTGCATAGCATAGCTGGGGAGTGCCGTAATGACGGATTGAGCTAAAGTGATACATCTTGCAAAGGAAAAAAATTTAGAGGACCAACCTGATAAGCGTTGGTGAACCTTGTCTAGAATGTATTGATATGTTCTGTTGTTCACTCATTTATGTAGAAGTGGAATTCCAAGATAACGTCTGAGATCTTTTGTCTATATGAAGCCCAGTGCAGTGCTTAAATAGTGGGCCGTTGAGGTATGAATATTCTTGGAATAGAAGCACCTAGATTTATCTTGGCTGACGTGTTGTCCTGAAGCAGTATAGAAAGAATTTAAGGTATCTTGAATAATGTCCATTTGATCGAGAGAAGCTTTTGAGAAAAGGATGAGATCGTCAGCGGAGAACAAGTGAGAAAGTAGCGATCCATTTTTTCTTAATTTAATAGGATGCCATCGGCCTTGTGTCACAGCTTGAGTGATTGATTGCCCTAAACGTTCCAAATACAGGGCGAAGAGGTGGGGCGATATGGGGTCACTTTGACGAATGCCTCGGGAGGGGATAAAAGCCTTGCTAAGTTCGCCATTCCACCATACTTGTAAGGAAACCGAGGAAATACACTTCATAATGAGATTAATCAGTGACTCAGGAATTCCTACATCGAATAAGCTTTCTCAAGGTCCACTTTTATAGCCATTATGCCTTTTTGAATGAAATCTTATGACAGACGATCATAAGCTTTCTCAAGGTCCACTTCTATAGCCATTATGCCTTTTTGACCTGTTTTCCTTTTCATGGTGTGGATGACTTATTGGGCTATAATGATATTATCCGTAATTAATCGTCCTGGGACAAAACTACATTGGGTTGGGGCTATCAGATCTTCAAGATAAGGTTTGAGCCTATTAACAATGATTTTGGTAATGGCTTTGTAGATCACCAAGCATAAAGCAATGGGCCTGTATTGCGAAATTGAAGTGGGAGATAGAATCTTCGGTATAAGAATCATAATGATGTGGTTTAGATCAGATTCCCAAAGTTCATGTCTAAAAATTCACTGGAAAAATAAATTCAGAGAAGGGCCCACAATATTCCATTGGGATTGGAAGAATAAATCAGGTAAGCCATCAAATCGGGGTGCCTTATTAGGCGCCATATTGAAGAACGTTGTCTTGATTTCATCAGGATGGAGGGGTCGGTCCAAATCAGACGGGAAAACTGCCCATAGATCGGCTGGTCCATCAGATGTTAGCTGTTAGTCGTATATAGTTTCGCGAGGAAATGTTGAGCGAGCCTTCTGATGCTCATTGGATCTGACAGTACATTTCCATTTTCATCTTTCAAAGAGGTAATCCTCGGTTGCCGTTGTTTGGCCATGGTGACTGCATGATAGTACTTGGTATTTCTATCACCCTGGCCTAACCATTGGCATCTAAAGTGTTGGTGCCAGTAAAATTCTTCTTGGTATTGGACCTTCTCCATTTCTGACCGAAGATGTTCCTCGAGCTCTCAGAGGGAGATCGAATCTTCATCTTCGAGGTGCTTTTGAATGCCTTCAAGTCTTGCCAGTAGTCACTTTTTCAGTAAAAAATGTTTCCAAACATGGTATAGTTCCACTATTGTAAGCGCTCCGAAAAGTTTATGATCTCACTGCTGAAATCAGGACTGGTAGGGATCCAACTCTCTGCTACAAATTGACTAAAGCCAGCATGCATCAACCAAGCTGATTGAAATTGAAAGGATTTAATTATCGGAGGAGAGTGCATATTGTTGTTAAAAGACACTAATAGAGGCCGATGATCTGATTTCAAGAAAGGTAGTTGAGTGACTGTAGTTTCCTTAAAGAGAAAATGCTAATCACTCAAGCAAAAGACCTGGTCTAATCTACTGAGGATGTGTCCTCTCCTCCAGGTGAACTAAGGCCCTGAAAATCCTAGATCCTGAAGCTGACAACCTGGCACAAGTCACAAATTTGGGAATTAACTATAGGTTGTAGTTGAGAGCCTCCTCGTTTATCAGTTTTCTTTAACTTGGCATTAAAATCCCCACCCAAAAGCTAAGGTTTATTGGTAATCCTAGCAATTTTCCGCAGAAATTACCATAAATAATTTTGTAACGAATACATAGGGCTATCATAAATTGTCGTGAAATCAAACAACAAGTGGTCCCACTCAATATTGGTATGCACGAATTGGGCTAACAGAATACGAATCACAATATTTGCTTTCCAAAGTAGCCATATGTCGCCCGAAAATCCCTCTACTTCCACCCTGTAAGATTGTGTAAAACCCAAGCTCCTAATAACTTTAGTCGCTCGTACTCCACTAATATGAGGCTCAATGAGAACAATAAGACACGATTTATCAATTCGAATGTAGTTTGTATAATAGGTTTGAAGGTCTTACCTCCAGCCCCTTGACAGTTCCATATGAATATCGACATAAAACCTGATGAAAGAGAATTTAATATATTTGTGAGCTGATTTCATTGTTAGTCGACTCCTAACCTTCATCTATCATGAGGTCCTGTAGAGGCTCCTCCATCTGAGTATCAGGCTCAACATTCATTGCAGTAGCCGATGTTGAACCTTCTTTTAGGTCTGGTGGTCTCAGAGGGGGTATTTTGTGGATTTGACTATCCGATGTTGAGACAAGGTAAGTACAGTCTTTATTAGGATCCTCCTTGGTACTGCTATCGTCTGCAACCAAATTAAAAAGAGATCACTTCTGCTAATACAATTTAATGTAGTAGTGGTAAGTGGATATCGTTCCCACGAGGAATCTTACGGTAAAGGAGTTACGAATTCAAATGGAACAAAATAGAGTAACGAAATGGGGGGTTTAAATTGTGAGTTAAACAGAATTTAAATGGAATACGAAATTTTTAAAAACAAATAGTGCAACAATGAATATATAACAATCAATCAGAATGAATCTTGGCTTCTGGTCTCCTTTATTATTGAACTTGCATTGATCATCGACACTAAAAATAACCAATTTATTAGTTAAGCATTCATCGTGGTAATTTCTTTAACTATTTTCTCTTATGATTAGTTAATCAAAACGTGTATTTGAATTAACCCTTATTAATTAATAACCTGGATACGATCTCAGATTTAATTAATTAATAGTTGAATCAAGAAAATCGATGAACTAGACAACATACATACGACGTATATTTAGCCTAGACAATTATTTTTCCTAGAATTATGTCCCTAATGTAGTAGACAAAAAATCTTAGTCGCTACTTTTGATTAAAAGAATTGAACGTCAACCTATTTAATCTAGTGGTTGATCAAATAAAATCACAAACTAGTCACGTAGCTAGTCGTAAAATCAAACAATCAAATAACAATCTAGAAAAATAATTAATACTTGACTGATAAATCAATTGAAACAAAGAATAGAAGTCTCACAACATTCAAAGTTCAATAACTAGGATTTCGTACACCAAGAAAAAGATTTAGCTACTTATAACGGAATTGAACATAAAGGAAATAACAAAATACATCGTCTCCATCCCAGGTCTTTCTAGAAAATCTGAAAATATGTATAAAAATACTGCAGAAAATAAAACATAATTATGGCTGCTGAAGAACAAGAAGAAAGACTGCATAAAACGTCAAAAACTACTCCTAAAGTGATTGCATGAACAGTAACCATGAACTGTACCTGTGAAGCAAAACACTGCAGAAAATATGAAAAAACAATAGCTACGTGAACAGTAACCGTAAGAGCAAAACACTGCAGAAAAATATGACACTAATCCCAAGATGGCAAGTGGTTGTTACAAGGAAGACTGCAGAAAAATATGAAACTGATTATGAATAACCAAAATAGTGCATAAATGTAGACTATCTAAGGTGGACTGCAACTGACGTAAAAACAAAGGAAAAATACTGCAGAAAAGTGTAACTTTCTAAGGTGGATGATGGTTGTCACAAACGAACGAAAATGCTACAGAGAAAGTGTAACCTTTTGAGGTAGATGATGAAATGCAAAATAAAAGACTAATCCTAAGATAACGGTCGCAGAAGTTAGAATAAAAATACTGCAGAAATATGAAACTACCCTGGGATGTGCGTTGAAGGCAAGAAGAAGAATGCAAAAAATATAAAGATTATCCTAAGTGGCTGTCGAAAACACAAAGCAAAACAATGCAGAAAATAAAAGCCTCCTATGTCTCTCGAAAGTAAGAAGAAAAACAGCAGAAAAATATGAAAGACTACTCCTAAGATCTGTGCGAACAGTAATGTGAACAGTACCTACGCGTACTGTTCATGTTTTTCCCTTTTTAATGCCTTTTTCCTCTCTTTTCGTAATCTTTTGCAGATAATCGTTATCCCATTTTAAGTTGCAGATCTCCTTGATAAGATAGTAGTCTAATCTTTAAAGATTATGAAAATTTCGAATTTGAACTTTGAAACAAAATCTACAGAATCAGTCTTCATCCTTGCACGTGACCACGTCTAGTCACTAAATTGCTGCCAAACTAGAATTTTCGGGTTTCTTTGTTTCTTTTACGTCTTTTTAACTTAATTTTATCTCCCAAGTGTTAGAAATCATCTGAAACAAATATAAGACAATTCTATTAATTTTGAACAATAATTTCAACATATTAAAGAAAATTAAATACAAAATAAGCGCAAATTGATAACTTAACAAATTCCCCTACACCAAACCTTTGCTCGCTCTCGAGCAAACATGCCAAACCACTACACTTTATCAATTTATCCTTCAGAAGATTGAATATACACAATCCATTAACTTGGGCCAGTAAGACTTAAGTTGCAACACATATCATAATCGCTTTTCACCAATGCAAATAAA
>JAOSBN010000179.1:20055519-20075915 GCA_027563595.1 Erythroxylum suave
GAACCAAAAACCCAAATTTACCGGAATGTGCCTATCCATGCATCATAGGAAATAAAATTATACCTTTGACAACGTACCCGTAGCATCTTTACGACCAGAAAAATTGAATGCCAACAACCTATGGATAATTTAAAAAAAAGATTTTGAAGAAAAGAACCTTTAGAAATGCTAGCGTTATAAGGATTTGGATGGGCAGACCATTGACTCCATAATTCCGAGGCATTGAAATCTTCATGAAAATCACATTGAGCATTACAAAACAACTCATTTTCAATTTTAGCATTCGAAACAAAACCCATGGCAACATTGAATTCAGCAATTGAAAATGCAAATTCCTTTCCCATCAATCGAAATTCAACAGCTTCTTGCGTATACACATCAAATTCTTTATCACAATTGAATTGGAAGGTGCTATAAAATTCTTTGGTTAATTCAACAAATGCAGGACAATTTATTCTAGAAAAAGCACTCCATCCAAGGGGACCCATCAATTGCATAAAAGAATCATAAACATTCAATGCTTCAAGTTTGTCGGACAGAATAGACTTTCATGGATAAAATTTTTCATTCACTTAGCTGTTGGAATCGGGTTGTATCTTCAGGAAGTACAAAAGAGGTGCAGCCCCCAACTTTAGTGGTCCATTTGCTTTTATTTTCGACCTCCTTACCTCTTCTTGTCCTTTGGTGTGTTCTTGGTGGTGGGGGATCGAAAGTTGACGTTGGGTCTATGGCAGAAGAGTGAAGTCTGCAGCAAAACATATTGGAGTGGCTAACCCATGGGAGTCAGCTCTATTTCTTTGGCATTATGTTGAAGTTATGAAACAAACCTGCAATGGCATAAGACAACAATGCAATCAATGGAATTGCAAGTTAGGGTTGGTGGGTGGGTTGTCGATGAAGACTAGGATAGAAATTATTTAATGGATGGTAAGTATGATTTAATGCCCAAGAGTTGAGTATTGATGTGTGGCAGCTGCGGTTGACAATAACGAGAGAAAAGCTCAATGAAAGAAGAAGGGGGAAAAGAAGGAGGATAGTGGAAAGCATGAAAATTTTCATTTTTTATTTTTTAAAATTAAAAGACAAAAATTAGAATTGTAGAATTGAAAATATTAAATTAAATTCCTAACTAAACTGAATTTAACCTAAAATTGAAAATAAAAGAAAATTGCTAACAATAACACATAAAAGAAATGGATACGAATGGGGTGCCTCCCATTAAGTGCTTATCAAAGGACATAAGCTTGACCCTTGGCAAATGTGCATTATCCATTATTGAATGGATGCTTGAGTCTAATAGGTAGCATGCTCAGATTTCGTGAGGAGCCTGGATCAATTTCCCTCAAAGTCAACTCCTTCTCAGCATGATGCTCCAAGACTTCTGATGAGTGGAGCTTCATCGTTTCACCTTCATATTCTAAGGTCTACCCGTCTTTTCGAGCATCACCCTTCTCCAAGAGTGTTTCAAGTGTATCTCTTCCACTTAATAGTAAATTTTTCTGCACCCATGTGTCAATAAAATCCATAGAAACAACAGATTCATCATCTAGAATTTTCATGGCATTATATATATTGAATTTAATTAGTTCACCATCAAATTCCATGGTTAATGATCCATCATGAACATCAATTTTCGTTCTAGTGGTTTTTAAGAATGATCTTCCAAATAAAATCGAGGTTGAAGAAGATACATCATCACTTTCCATCTGCAAAATATAAAAGTCAACTGGAAAAAGCATATCCCCCCCTTAAACTAAAACATCATCTAACACACTCTTTGGATAAGCATTTGAGCGATCTGCTAATTGAATCACTTCATTAGTTTCCTTTAGAGGTCCAATATTTAAGGATTTATAAACTTCATATGGCATGACATTAATGGACGCACCTAAATCTAACATAGCTCTTTCAATCCATAAATTACCAATTTGACATAGGATAGTAAACATACTTGGGTCTTGACATTTTGGTGGAATTTTTTTTTGTGTAAAATTACTGACAAGTTTTCTCCTAATTGCACTTTCTCATCAAATTTTAATTTTTTCTTTGATGTACAAAACTCCTTGAGGAATTTAAAATATCGTGGAATCTGTTTAATTGCATCAAGGAGAGGAATGTTTACCTGAACCTTTTGGAAGGTCTCCAAAATTTCCTTCTCTTGTTCTTCCTTCTTTTCTTTTGCGAATCGACTTGGAAAGGGAGGCGGAATCACCTTGTTTTGCAGCTCTTTTTGCATCAATTTTGGTTGTGAAGGTGCTAGTTGTGTGATGATTTCTTTCTCTACCTCTCTTTTGGAATTTTTTGGAAGTGGTTCCTGTAGTTCCTTACCACTCCACAATATGATACTCTTCGCACTTGGTCTAGTATTAATCTCTGGTTGTGCTAGAAAATTTCTAGAAGTTCTCGCTTCCAATTGATTTATGGCAGTTGCCATTTGACTTATTTAGTTTTGAATGTTCCTTTGTTGACTTTCAATATTACGGATGCTTGTTTCAGCACTTCGCTGAAATGTCAAAGTGTTAGTAGTCAAAGTTTGAACTATATCTTCCAAAGAGGACATACCTTCTAAATTGGATGCTGTATTTTGATTTTTTCGAGGCATATACGGTTGTCAATACTACTGAAAATTTGTGGTCGCTTGCTGTCCTTGAGGATTCCCATATCGCAAATTCGGGTGATCACGCCATCCCGGATTGTAGGTATTGGAAAATAGGTTGTACTTTCTTTGACTCAGCCCAACAAATCCTCCCATGGCATTCACCTGCTGTGTATTTTCTTCCTATAAAATCGGACATAAATCAGTAGAATGTCCTAACATTAAACATATGCCACATACCTTTGCTTCTTCTTTCTTCGTGATCGCCAATTGTCGCACCAAAGAAGTAAGGTCATCCAATCTCTTCTCTAACGTGGCCACGTTCACTTCATTCACTACTTTTGATCCATACCCAGTACGTATTCTGAATTGTTGAGTGTTGGAAGCCATGTTCGCGATCAATTCCCTTACGGCTGCCAGCGTTTTATCAACTAAGGTGTCACCGCTTGCAGCATCAATCATACTCCTATCCATGAGCGACAGACCTTTATAAAAATATTGAATTAACAATTGGTCAGTTATTTGGTAAAGGGGACAACTAGCACAAAGTTTTTTAAATCTTTCCTAATATTCGTAGAGTGTTTCTCTTGTATGTTGTTGAATTCCGCAAATTTCCTTTCGAATATTAACTGTTCTCGATGCTGGAAAATATTTCTCGAAGAAGAGCCTCTTCATTTCAGCCCATGTTTGTACGTTTTCTCCGGCTGAACAGTACAACCACTCTTGAGCATCATCTTTAAGGGAGAACGGAAAGGCTCTCAACTTAATCTGCTCTTCCATCACATTCGTCCGCTTCATCCCCATACAAACCACATCGAATTCCTTCAAGTGCTTGTATGGGTCTTCTCCCGATAAACCCCTGAAAATAGGCAACAAATGAATCAGTCCAGATTTTAATTCAAAGGTATTGTTATCACCTAAATTCGGGAAATTGATGCAATGAGGCTGTTGCGCATTTGTGGGTGCGGCTAGTTTGCAAAGAGTGAGGTTTGTGACTATTCTATCCATTCTCTGCATTTCTTTTTGAAGTTTGGTCTGTTTCCGCAATCTTTTAGCTATTTTTTCGATCTGAGGATTGTATTGCAAATTGTCTGATTGGTTTGAACCCGTAACGTATATAAACCGTTAAAACTTCCTCGGCAACGACGTCAAAATTTGGTACTGCTGTTGCCTGTAACCAAATTAAAAAGAGATAACTTCCGTTAATACAATTTTATGTAGTAGTGGTAAGTGGATATCGTTCCCACGAGGAATCTTGCGGTGAAGGAGTTACAAATTCAAATGGAACAAAATAGAGTAACGAAATGGGGTGGTTAAATTGTGAGTTAAACAAAATTTAAATAGAATGCGAAATTTAAAAAAATAACAAATAGCGCAACAATGAAAATATAACAATCAATCAGAATGAATCTTGGCTTCAGGTCTCCTTTATTATTGAACTTGCGTTAATCATCGACACTAAAAATAACCAATTTATCAGTTAAGCATTCATCGTGGTAATTTCTTTACCTATTTTCTTTTATGATTAGTTAACCAAAACGTGTATTTGAATTAACCTTTATTAATTAATAACCTGGATACGATCTCAGATTTAATTAATTAATAGTTTTACGAATCAAGAAAATCGATGAACTAGACAACATACATATGACGTATATTTAGCCTAGATAATTATTTTTCCTAGAATTATGTCCCTAACGTAGTAGACAAAAAATCCTAGTCGCTACTTTTGATTAAAAGAATTGAACGTCAACCTATTTAATCTAGCGATTGATCGAATAAAATCACAAACTAGTTGCGCACCTAGTCGTAAAATCAAACAATCAAATAATAACCCAGAAAAATAATTAATACTTGACTGATAAATCAATTAAAACAAAGAACAAAAGTCTCACAACATTCAAAGTTCAATAACTAGGATTCCGTACGCCAAGAAAAAGATTTAGCTACTCGTAACGGAATTGAACATAAAGGAAATAACAAAATACATCGTCTCTATCCCAGGTATTTCTAGAAAATATGAAAATATGTATAAAAATACTGCAGAAAATAAAACCTAATTATGGATACTAAAGAACAAGAAGAAAGACTGCATAAAACGTTAAAAACTACTCCTAAAGTGATTTCGTGAACAGTAACCATGAACAGTTCCTGTGAAGCAAAACACTGCAGAAAATATGAAAAACAATAGCTGTGTGAACAGTAACCGTAAGAGCAAAACACTGCAGAAAAATATGACACTAATCCTAAGGTAGCTGGTGGTTGTCGAAAGCAACAAGGAAGACTGTAGAAAAATATGAAACTGATTATGTCTAACCAACACAGAAGAAATAGTGCATAAATGTAGATTATCTAAGGTGGACTGCAATTGACGTAAAAACAAAGGAAAAATACTGCAGAAAAGTATAACTTTCTAAGGTGGATGATGGTTGTCACAAACGAACGAAAATGCTACAGAGAAAGTGTAACCTTTTGAGGTAGATGATGAAACGCAAAATAAAAGACTAATCCTAAGATGATTGTCGCAGAAGTTAGAATAAAAATACTACAGAAATATGAAACTACCCTAAGATGTGCGTTGAAGGCAAGAAGAAGAATGCAGAAAATATAAAGATTATCCTAAGGTGGCTGTCGAAAACACAAAGCAAAATAATGCAGAAAATAAAAGCCTCCTATGTCTCTCGAAAGTAAGAAGAAAAACAGCAGAAAAATATGAAAGACTACTCCTAAGATCTGTGCGAACAATAACGTGAACAGTACCTACGCGTACTGTTCATGTTTTTCCCTTTTTATTGCCTTTTCCCTCTCTTTTCGTAATCTTTTGCAGATAATCGTTATCCCACTTTAAGTTGCAGATCTCCTTGATAAGATAGCAGTCTAATCTTTAAAGATTGTGAAAATTTCGAATTTGAACTTTGAAACAAAATCTGCAGAATCAATCTTCATCCTTGCATGTAGCCACGTCTAGTCACTAAATTGCTATCAAACTAGAATTTTCGTGTTTCTTTGTTTCTTTTGCATTTTTTTAACTTAATTTTATCTCCCCAAGTGTTGGAAATCATCTGAAACAGATATAGGACAATTCCATTAATTTTGAACAATAATTTCAACATATTAGAGAAAATTAAATACAAAATAAGCGCAAATTGATAACCTAACACTCCTTCATGTCCCCGCAGCCTAATTCCACATGTGTGGAAAGATTGATAGATTGAGCGTGTATTATGACATCTGCGTGGGATGGGATGGAAAGGGCCACGTGGTTTATTATTTGCCTTGGGTTTTTTGGTTTGCTGGGCTTGGAAGTAGGCAAGAGCTGTGTTTGTCAGGTTTGGCCTATGATTTGGGTCTATCTAGCTTGGCCCACGTCATGTATTTGGAGAGATGCGTGCGGTGACATTGTGAGGTTTGTGTTAAACGCTCCACTTCACCCAGCAGATGACACACGTTTTAATCTACTATCTTTAAACATCGATGGAGTTAGGGATTTCGTTTTGGTTTGGGGCTGGATCGCCTTAGGCTGAGATGCTAATGTTGGGGTCGTCTCAGTTGATTGAGGCAGGTCAAGTCCTTGCTCTAACGGCTCTAAATCTATCAGAGTCATGAATCTTGAGCCCTTTGAGCCAACGTGGTGAGGAAAGTTGTTATGGTCTAGTCGTTGTGTCGTTGAGGTTGGCGGTGGTTGGCGAGGGCGATGAAGCACTTACATCCATGGCCCATAACTCTCTTGTCGGAGTCCATCGGAGGAAGATTTAGATAGGTTGTTAGATGGGTTTGATGTTATCGGTCCACTGGAGGGTTGTTCCTTTGCGGGTGTTTTAGGCAGTCTGGTGGGGCAAGTCATGGCCTCGTGACCGACCCGCCCATAGGAGAAACATATCTAGGGTAGTCCTTTGTAGGCTACCCTGATGATTTCTCCATCTAGCTCTACAATGGGTTGGAGCAGGGAGCTGAGGTCGATGTCCACAACCACCCATGCGAATTTGCCTCGTTGGGTGAGTTGTGTATGGTTGTCAATTTTTACCATTCGACCCACCAGATTCTCGAGAGCTGTGAGGAGTGAAGGGTGGTATCTGGCGACTAGTAATCGGGGAAACGCATCCAGGCTACCATATGCGTTATTTTCCGAGAGGAGAGTCAGAATTCAGGATACTATGGTTGAACTGATAAGGCGTGCCCAGCAATGATCCAAATCCCTGGGTAAATGTTTGAATATAATCTTCTTCCTCCACGAAATTAACGGGATAAAATTCATTTTCTATAACAATTTTCAGTGGGCCCTTCGGTTTCCACATTGATAGCAGTCTAGATTTGAGCATATTGAATCTCAATGTTTGGCCTAGGAATTTGATAATTACTGCGTTTGCCCAAAGTTTGTCGAGTTTTCCTTTGAGTGTGTTGGAAAGCTCTAACCCCATGCCGAATTTTCCTTGGATAACAAATATGTCTCCCTTGGTGATTTCAATGGGGTCCTCGTTAGGCCATTCTATGTTTTTCTCTTCTTTGCCAGCGTCTGCTTGGCCAGTGACCACCGAACTGTAACTGAGCAGTTTGCTTTGTTGTGTAGGTGCAGAAGGAAGGAGGACTTCATCCCTCTCACATATGCGTACTTTTTTGGTAGCTTGGCGTCAGTTTCAGTTGAGTTGAGAGCATTTGGTTTTTTAAAGCATCAATTTTGACTATATGACAAGGTTAAGAATTTGACATTGAATATCGTGAACAATGTTAAAAAGAACCCACAATTGGCCACCAATGGAATTATGATGAAGGTACGATTGCAACTTATAATATACATGTACAGGACCGATCGGAGATTTGAGAGCGAGGAAAATCCTCTAGTCCTAAAGCTTAAGGCTTTGAAGTAGATTCACTTGAAGCCTTGAGTACAACTATAGAGAGTTTATCATATTAATCAAGGTTTATTAGAATTTATTAGGGTTAATTTAAAATTAAGATTAAGTTGATTAATTATAAATTTAATTTAATTTAAATGAATAGAGTCTCAATATCACATGAAACACAAGTAATATTATGAGAACCACATAAAAAATAAAAATAAGAATATTATGTAAACGGTAATATAGTTGTTAATTGATGGAACTTTAATTCAGTAAAGGGTTCTATCAATTTATAATTAAAATTAAATGGTTTTAAAATATTACAATTTCTTATACATTTTAAAAATGTTATAATATGATTTATATTTCAATTAAAAAAGGACACTTTTATCAAAATGAATAATATATTTTTGGACTAAGGAGGGAATGTTGGTGTTAGTCCGATCTTTATTTAATTGAATAAGTCTGATTTCAGTTTGCTTGTTTCCTCAGTTCGATGAGAAGTTGTTCATGTTCCCTAACCTTTCGTTTCAAGTAGCTCAAAAGTATGAATTACGTTGCTATTACCTACTCTAAATGGTGAACTTGTTATCAGACAATCGAATAAAAAGTGATTTCACTTCTCCCCTATTTGCTTCATTTTTACCAAGATGCGGGCATTTTCTGTGAAATATCTGACCGTCTGGCTAGGTTCCAACGATTCTTGGAACTTTTTTGTACGAAGTGATAAAAGCAGGGAAGGCTGTTCTTTTTTGTAAATAAACGCGGTAGCTTGTGGATAAATGTCAAGTCACACCTGTCACGCTTGCATATACGTGGCAGCTTAAATCTCTCTAAGTCTGACAGCTATTTGGTTCTGTTTGTTTTGCATTGTGCAATACTCTACACTCTTGTAGCAGTTGTTACTCCTAATTTAAGAAAGATAACTCAGACCAAACTTTGCAGCTTCAGTCTAATTTCTTGTCAAAATGGGTTCAGAAACTTTCCTGGAGGTGATACTTGCTATTCTCCTACCACCTGTTGGGGTCTTTCTTCGATATGGCTGTGGAGTAAAGTTCTTGCCCTTTAAAACAAGCTCTTTTCTTTTTTGTTTTCGCTTTCTTGTTTTCTTTCGGTGGTCTTCATATTAAAGATTTCCTTTCTGTGGCTTTAATGAAAATGCAGGTGGAGTTCTGGATAGACTTGTTGCTCACGATATTGGGATACATTCCGGGAATAATATATGCTCTATACGTTCTAGTTGGATAACAATGATGATTTCAGTGTTTAAGGACATATATTTGTTGTTTTTCAGATCCTTGTTTCAGTTTTGCTTATAATGTGGAGTAGATTGCGTCTAGTTTCATGACTAGTTCAAGATTCTAATTTTCATATTATTGGACTGCAGATCGCTTGAAGTTGGTTCACCAATGTCTGTTCTCTTATTTTCGAGATTGCTTCTAAGTTTACTTGGTCCTAGACTTCTCCTTCGCTTGAAAATCCTCGGAGTTTCTTGCTTGCCATATTGTATACATTGTGGTCTCATATCTTATAGTACAAATTAACTTATCTTCTTCTATAGAATCTTTTTTAATATGCAAAATTCCTTGATGTAACTAGAAAGGTGGTTGAAATTTTCACAATTAAAAAAGAGATGCACTTGAGATTCCTATTCCTTTTTACAAAGCCAGCAATGTTGTCAAATATAGAGAAATTAAAGATTGCCTAGAGTGCCAAACTTTTACTTGAATACGAGCCACACAAAAAAATTAGGGAGCATTTTTTTGCACCATACCAGTTCACCTTCTACATCTGAGGCATTATAGATCCTCTGCATATAGCATTTGACAATTTTCTTGAATGGGGTTTTAGAATCAACAGAGTCTTACCTCGAGTTATAGTCAAGAATGCAGCTCCTAAACATATAGGCATTTGATGTTGATGACCTTAATAACTTTTCGAGGATTAGGGTAGATGTGATTCAAGACTTGGTATAATATAATTTTGTCCTAAATAAGAGGTCTGATTTGCTCCATATATTAATTAAATCACTAAAAAGCTTTTTCTTCATTCCCAACTTTGCAAGCTATGTTCATGGAGTGTGAGTCCCTTGCTAATTTACATAAATGTTATTTATTAGTGGAGGATTTCATCTTGCTAATTTCAAAAGGTTAACCATTTGAAAAGGACACTGAAAATAAATATCGATAAAAGATGGAACTCGGTCATGTAATTTGTAAAATGTGGCCTAATATTACGTAACCGAAAGGGAAAAAACAATTTAATCATTGCAGCTTCTTATTCATCTAAAGTACAAATGATTGTGTTTCTAAAAGTTTTCAATGTGCCATCTTGTACTGTAAAAAGATTGTGTATAAATTATAAAAACCAAAAATAATAAAAATTACTATCTTAACTAAATTTGATGGCACTGTAAAATCCATAAGATGTAAATGTACATTTTAAACTTAAATATTGTTTAATTTTTTTATTTGCAGAAGAAACAATTTTATAACTTCTGAACTTGTGCCTCAAGGACAAGGAACGATGTTTCTGCAACCCACTATCTTTAGGGCGGCATTGGCAGTTGGCACTGTTTATAACCTGAATTTGCCAGGTAGAATAACTTTTCATTAAGGAAAACCTTCTAAAACACAGATTCAATCAAATGATACAGTTAGGGAAGTGTTTCACCAAAGCCGAAACCACTTGGAGGATGAGAATCATCCTGGCGGCGAGTAATAGCTGCTAGAAATTAAAAATAGTGGCTTCTATGCGTCTGGTTAGATCATCTACCTCATTTTCCACTCGCGTATTCTCCTTGTTGTCTTCATCAACTTTAAACTTATTTTTTCCAGTGCCACGCTTCCTGAAATCTTCACTCTCTTTCAAGTGCTGTTTCTGCCTCGAGATGGGATTTGACTCTTCCATTCTGCTGGTCATCTTCAATGTTCCTGTTCGGATTCCTGCTGGCTGCTGCTTTCCATGTGTCATTTTGCTCTCAGCTCCACTGATTTTGTTCCTAACACCTCTAGTTTTGAAAGTCATTTGCGGTGAATCAGACTGAAACTTGGGACCTCTGCTTACAGCAGATTGTTCCTGTAAGTAAAAGGTTAGCATTTATTATTATTATTATCGTGAATCAAACGTTCATTCAGTGGCAGATGACTGGGAATTGAGACTGTTATGTATACGTACTAACCACGTCAAAATATCCAATCTTTGGAGATGGGTTTCGTAGACCTGAAGGCTTGAGGTTCTCGGAAACACCATTAGGAAGACGAATAGTTCCCACAAATATTTCGCCTGTCTGTAAATGAGAGAAATTTCCTTCTCGAAATGCATTTTCCAAACAAGACTGATGATAACGGTCACTATCGAAAGCTGATGCTTTTAAAGCATCACTATCAAATAGAATCCCTCTGGGTGCAGCAGTTTCGGTATTGGGAAAAGAAGTATCAGATCCCTGGTATATAGATGGCATTGACGACCCGAGTGGCCATTGACCATCAGAGTTAGCAGGTGGAGTATAAGAAGACCCCAAATTGGGACTAGACCACAAACAGGTAGAGTCACTAGAATCGAACAACCCTTTTTTATGTCTAATAGAATTATTCAAAGGAGTTCTTAAGGTGGAAAAAGGAGTGAGATTGGAACGAAAAGTTTTCTTTGGCGTCACTAGAGGGAATTTATCAGTAAAATCAGATGAAGCACAGCCGGACTGCACAAATTTATTTTTTCTAGGTCGCAAAACTGAAGATGATTTTACCGGTAGATATGCGTCCTTTGGTACAATATTGTTGTTGTTGTTGTCCTCCGTCTCTGCAACAATATCATAACTTTAGTTAGTACCCATAAGAAACGATTAATCTAAGCATGCATGTTCCTTACTTGATGTCATGCTTGCAACTCTAGTTTCCATTTTAGCATGGCCTGAATACAAAGAAGCCCTTTTCTGAGAAACTGCTTGAGGTGGCTTAGCATGAGTTGATGATATCTTTGGGGGCCTTTTGGATCGTCTGCAGGCAGTGCCCTTTAATTGGCCAACAAAAAATAGGATTTAATGTCAGTTTCAAATACTTACAGCCAGACTTGTGCCCTCACTCTGGAGGACATGCAATTGCAGCAGCTTAAGCAGGCACGTTAAATAGCAACTAAATATTACTAGAGAAGACCAAAGAAACTATTGCTTAATGCATTTTGGCGATCCCAGATGATGCAAGGAAATACAGAGACAAGGTAATGTAAATGAGGACGATAACTTACTCTTACTGGAGTCGAATCATCTGATACTTTTGAAGCTGAAAGTATAATTAACGTGAGAAGAAGAAACAAAGGCAAGGCAGTGCAGTCAACAATTGTAAGAATAATTTATATCATCAATATTTTAGTTTACTGCGAAAGCGAAAATATACAGCAATTCCGATATAAGTATCAACGAACTTACTGTGGCCTTTCTGCATTCCTTTTCCACGTCTTAATTTTTGGGTGGAGCTGGCGCCATTTGATGAGGATTGATTTGACTTCTTCATTGATGCTCTTATATCATCAAAAAGATCATTCTCAAGGCTTGTAAGAGAGTGGCTATCACTATTTCCTGTAGCCTCAGTCTCCGTACATCTCCACACGTATTCTTCTACCCCAGCAAGCAGACGAACTTCAGACTTTTTAAATCCTTTATTCATAATAGATAACTCCTCCGCATTCAAGACTCCTGAAAATGAAAAGGTTTATCATAAAATAAAATAATTAAGATGAGCAAAACTGGGTTAGAATTTCTGCACATAACGGATACCTGCACTTGTGAAAAAGGCACTATCCCACGCTAAACTTTTCCGAGCACTGGACTCACCAATTCTGGCTTTGCCTTCCGTTTCCATGTACTCAACTAATTCTGCTCCATCCACAATGCTAAAATCAAGAGAGTCAAATAATTCTTCTGGGTCAAGTACTCCTGCAAAAATAAAAGAAGGCCATTGTAATTTGCAAAGAGAAGGAAATTGACATCAAGATAAAGCAATTCAAAAGCAAATTCATCAAACCCACAAAGGAAACCTGGACTAGAGAAGAAAGCACTATCCCATGCCAAGCTCTTGCGCAAATCACATGTTGAATTGGATTGTGGAGAGTCCTCCTCCCTAAGCCCAAGTTTATTTACGGAGTCATCCACACGCCAACGATTCATTTGACTGCCCATCAACCTTCTTCCTATCATCAGAAACTCATGCAAAATTTAAAATCTCGCTCTAATTTACAAAACCATAATTTAGTGAAGACAATCATAAACTAGAAGTGTCACCTTAGTAGTTATCACTATTCAAGATTAAAAAAAAAAAGAATCAAATCCTTGTTAAACCAGACGCGCTTTGGACGAGTAACAATTCAAGAAGGAGAGAAATGAAAGAAAAAAAGATTTCGAATATCGAATCAATTTACGGAGGAAGAATTACATAACATAGAGAAATCAAGTGAAAATTAAATCAACAATACATTAACGTATAAAACCAAGAAGATTTTGTTGCGGCGGATACAAAGGAATGGGAACTCCGTTGTTAATGTAACGTAGAAATAGTAAATCAACAATACATTAACGTATAGAACCAAGAACATACAAAGGAATGGGAACTCCCTTGCAGTAGGTGGGGCTAGGCTCCAGCCAGTAAAACAAAAAGGGTCTGGGCTCGATATGAGACCCACTCGGGTTTAGGCTGACCCAAATTTTGGTTATTTTGTTTTCATACTTTCTTTCATTTTATTTTATTTAAAATTAAGTTAATTTTAATTAAATTAAATTAATTAATAATTAAGGATAAAATTATAGGCAATGAAAGAAAAATGAAAATTAAAGTGATCAATTTAATCAATTGAAGTTACGAATTTTTTATTTAATTGATTAATAAAATTATAAAGATTGATATTTTTATAATGAACAAATATATAAAGCATATATATACATTAATAGAATAAATAAGATTAAATCCAATTCATTAACTAAAAAGGATATGATTATAGGCAGTGAAAGAAAAAGATCATAATTGAAGTAAATAATTTAATTAATTATAGTCATGAATTTCAGTTGATTAACAAAGATTGAGATTTTATAATGAATAAATATATAAAATGTACATATATTGTTAAAAAATCAAATTCGGAGGATAGGATTATAGGAAATGAAAAAAGTTATAATTAAAATGATCAATTCAATTAAATTGAGATTTTATAATGAATAAATATATAAAACGTATATTTATTGATAAAATGTATAAGATGAAATCAAATTTATAAAAAAGATTATCCAAATCGTCAATAGTTTGCATCATTTCTTCTATATGTACAATTATTATATTTAGTAATGCAATATTAAAATTAAAGGAATATTAAGGACATGGTAATGATTAAATATACCTTAATCTTTTATTATTTTATCAAAATAATGTCGTTTGATCGATGAGTATAACTAGTCATCTCTGCATTAATATCTATGGCTGTATTAATATAAAAATTAAGAAAACAACATAAGATAAGATAATATAAAAAGATATACAAAATTGATATTAAAAAGAAAAGAATTTACTCTCAATATTTTTATCATCTAACCAAATTCGAACAAACATAAAGGCTTCTACAGTATAAGGATAAAGTCAAGCACAATAAGGACATATAACCTAAATACTAGTGCCAAAAGCAAACTCCGAGGCAACAGTGGATGATGAAATTGTTAATAGATCTCTTGCAATGACTTTCATAATTGAAAATTTATTCTACAAATTTCCCACCATAATAATATATAGAACTGCATGATTTCAACTTTGGTCACACAATCTTCCGTCTAATATTTATCTAATTTCATTAGATTGTACAAAATTCTAGCCCTTTTTCTTTCATAAAATTTTAAAGTAAAAGCAATAAACTGTTATTGGAAGATGAACCTGAATCTAAAATTAAAGTTGGAGTTTTTTTTTAAATTAAAATAAATAGTATTGAAAGAATGATAAGGATTATATGAGGGACGTTAATAAAACGCTAGCGTTCGACACTACATGAGGCAACCCTCCAAAACACAACTTTGGGAATAAAATGCTAGCGTACAAACAAGAATATATGCCAGTGGTCATTGAAAAATTAAGGTAAAACAGACTCCCCCTTTCTCAGTTTCTCATAGAAACTTCTCAATTTGGTAAGGTGTGACAGCGATGGCTAAGATGTTGGGGTGTCGATGATGTCCACATTCCTTCCTAGAGAGCTGACGCGGTTAGATCGGCTTCAACACAAAACCTCACAGGTATCATTCTCAACTTCGTATCTTCGATTATTGCATTTTTGGGTTAACTCCTGGATTTGTGTTTTCCATCTCCACAGACCCTACTCAGAGGCTGCTATGATGGTTAGAAAGGGATGTCCTCTACCCAGGTAAGACGGCTCATTCTGCACCCTTCTTGTTGAGAAAGTTCTTTGCCGATTTTAGGGACTAGGAGTCTTTAGGCCAAATCAGACTAGAAAGGAGTTTTTTTTTTTGTTGAGGAGACCCTTCATTTCCATCAGGTAAATATCCCTTACCATCGTTCCAATCCTCGATGCGTTCCTTTGCCATGAGTGGATAAATTATGGGATAACCCTATTTTGCGATTTCCATCTCCAGACACTGATATGAGGTTGTTAAGGTGGTCAGTAGGGGAGATCCTCTACCTAGGTAAGACATTTCAAACTGAACCCATCTTGTTGATAATAGATTTTCCATAGTAACCCTCTACTGATGTTGGTTACTAGGAGCACCCGACTAGGAAGAAATTTTCCTGAGAAGGCCTTTCGCATTCCAACAGGTAAATAACCTTAACCACTATTTCCAACCGCAATGCTTTCCTTTGCCATGATTGAATGAATTGAGCCATACTATGTGTTTAATACCAAAATAGTAGGCCTTTCCTTTGCATGTATGTATGAATGCTTATAGTCTCCATTCTGATGCTATCTAGGAAGAGCAATCTTTGATAGAGTTAGATAGGATTATGTGTTCTCTAACTTTAACAAAGATGTTCTTTTTGACTTGATTTGTAGTTCTACTCGTAGTTTGGAATCTTCTCATATTTCTTTTTGCCCATATCTTCTTAATACATGTCACAAAGCAAATTAGGTTAATAAGAGAATTAGGCTTAGAATCTGAATTTAGGCTCCTGAACCACTGCATGATCAAAGTGAATTGATTTGTGTTTAGAGACCATAGGCATTTGTGTCTTATCCAAGACCAAATTTCTTCCAAGTAGGGGTACTCAAAAAATAGGTGATCCTTACTTTCTTGACTTATATTACACAGTACACATTCAGCACTAGACTCCAAGTAAGAGAGTCTATCCATAATGCTGAGTTTATTTAGGATAGTAAGCCATAGGATGAATGAGTGGCTAGGCTTGAATTCTTTATGCCATACAATTTCATGCCAATCCACCTTGGTACTCCCCTGAAACAACCATTCCCTGCAGTTTTTTGTTGTGAATATGCCATTTGGATGATTATGCCTGATGTATTGATCAGGAATAGATAGGTTAGGAGGATAGGTGGGTTGAGGAATTCCAGCTAGGAATTCCTCCCATTAGCCCTCCCTGATGAAGCCTTTTACTTTAGCATGTAAGGGCAGAGAACTTAGTAACTAGACTGTAATCTGAATTGAGATTAGGAGACCATTTCCAGAACAATTATTAAACCAAAAACTAGCCATATTGCCATTCCCTATCTTGCATGAAATTTCAGTACACAGATCCTCCTTTATCTTCAGTAGTTAAGAAAGGAACCAAGAGTGAGAGGCTTTAGGGTTAATAGACCATATGCTTTGACCTTTTAGGACATATGCAAGGAGACCCACAGGGTATTCTCTCCTTGCCGAATAGATCAGAACCTCTTCATCAATAGAGCTTTATTAGACAACTTTATAGGAATAACTCCTATGTCCTCCCTCCCTTTTAGGCCTGCATACCTCAACCCATTTAACCTTAGCATAACCTTTATCCGAATCACTTCCTGCCTATAGGAAGTTCCCGATTATCTTCTCTATTGACTTGATGACTCCCTTTTCCAGCACCATATTTGACGACCAATAAGTGTGTATGGCATTTAGTATAGTATTGACCAATTGCAACCGTCCCCTAAAGGATAGGGCATGGTTAGTCCAAGAAGACAATCTCTTGTGGATTTTTTCAATGAGAGGATAGCATTCTTGAAACTGAATCCTTCTAGAAGTAATTGGCAATCCTAGATAACATAGAGGAGTATGATTCCTTAGCATACCAGATAAGGAGCAAACTAGCCCTTCCAAGTGATCAACAATTTTGGATAGAACAAAATGGCTCTTGCTATAGTTGAAAGTGAGGCCAGACATTGAGTTGAATAAATTCAATGATGTTACAAGGATTTTGATAGAAGCCTCCTCAGCCTTGGAGAATAGTAAGAGATTATCTGCAAAGCATAGATTAACCAAAGAAACTTTATTGCACCGGCTCTGGCGTTTGAACCCAGAATCTCTGGTAATATTATGCTTTAATAAAGAAGTTAGGGCTTCCATACATAAAATGAATAAGTAGGGTGACATAGGATCCCCTTGTGTAAGTCCTCTATGCCCATGAAAGATTTTTGTAGGAGATCCATTGACCAATACAGCATAGGATGCGGAAGTTATGCAAGCTTCTACCCATTTGATAAACACCTTAGGAAACCCATCACTTCTAGCAGCCTCAACATAAAGTTCCATTCTACATTGTCAAAAGCCTTCTTAAAGTCAACCTTAAAAGCACAATTCTTGGGAGATTGCTTCCTAGAGTAACTTTTAAGCAACTCTCATACAATAGATATATTGTCCCTTATTTGTTTGCCCTGTAGGAAAGCGTTTTGATTATCATTGATCAAAGTTCCCAAAACAACCTTCAATCTATTGGCTATGATCTTTGCTATCACTTTATAGATGAAATTTGAGCAAGCAATAGGTCTATAATCCTCCAAGGTTGCTGGATTGCTTAGTTTAGGGACTAGGCATAGGTAAGTTTTATTGATCTCCTTAAGAAGAGTTCCTGAAGAAAAGAACTCTTTAGTTCCTGCTTTCACCATAGGACCCATCTCATTCCATGCTTTTCGAAAAAAGAACCCGTTAAATCCATCAGGTCCAGGAGCCTTTTTAGGATTCATTTGAAGGACTACACCTTCTATTTCTGAATCTTCTACTTCTCTAGTGAGTAAGGTCTTCTCCTCACTTGAAAGTCGATTATGAATAATGGAGTCTAAAAATTGAGTATTTACCGAGACATTCCTAGAAGCATAGAAATCTTTAAAGTAATTCTCAGCTTCTTTCAGCAGCTCTTCATGCTTACTCAACTTCCTCCCATCTGGTAGATTAAGTTCCTTGATAGAGTTGTAGTTGGCCTTGGCAATAATAGAGTTGAAGAAGAATTTAGTATTCCTATCTCCTTCCTTTATCCACCTTACCTAGCCCCTTGCTCCAAAATACTAACATGGTTGTTGAGGGATTGCAGGTAGGCAGTTAAGGCTTCTTTCTCTTGGGAAAGTAATTGTGGATCTCCTAGATTGTTGGAGAGATTGTTCTGAAGATGGGAAAGTTTTTCTCTGATTATTGAGATAGCCCGTAGTGTGCTATCCCCAGTATGATTCTTTAGAGTCTTTAAGGCTTCCCGGATAAGTTTCAGTTTCTAGAAGCATTAGAATTGTTAAGTTCCATATACAGTAGCTATAGCTCCTTCCTTAACATAGTTCTGAAACCCCTCCACATTCACCAGATAATTGTTAAACCTGAATGGATGGCTTCGTTTCACCTTTAGGAACAGGTCCCCACTAACATTGGGGTATGGTCTGAAATCATAGGGTGTAGGAAGGAGGCTTTACTCTTCGGGAAATGCTGGATCCAAGCTTAGTTGACTAGAACCCTGTCAAGCTTTTTTCTGAGTGCCCAACCATTAGACTATTTATTACTCCAGGAGTAAAAATGACCTGTAGCCTTAAGGTCTAAAACTCTTAACTGATCAACACATTCCTTAAAATTTGTAGAGTAATTTCTTAAGGAATAATTGCCTTATGCCCCTGTACTATATAGAGTAGAATTAAAGTCTCCCGAAATGAGCCAAGGGCCTGTCACCCTTCCTTGAAACCTTAGCAGACACGTACAAAGCTCCTTCCTTTGAAACCCATTATTTAACCTATATATTACTGATGCAAAAGTAGAATAAATTTTCTTAACAAACTGCCATTTCATATGCATAACCTGCGTCTCCACTTCCAACACCTGAATGTCAAAAACTTGAGGGTCAAATCCAATAATAATTCTGCCAAAAATATGGGCCTGATGATTAGTGTGGAAATGTCACTTATTGCCTAGATTCTTTAGATTCTTTAGGTTTTCTGACCGAATTTTTGTTTCCAAAATAGCAAAACTGAAATATTTTCCTTAGCCAAAAAGTCCTTTAAGGCCAAGAGTTTTTTGGGGCAATTAAGTCCCCTAACATTCCATATTACAATCATGGTTTAAGGGGTTTGGAGCTTTGGCTACTCCTAGTACCCTTCCTCCTTTTGAAAGTAGTAAATTGTTCTACAAGGTCTCTATCTTCTGCATTAGTGGAAGCAGAAGAAGATGAAGTGGGCTCCATATCCTTTACTTTGTCTCCCTCTAATACCACTAACTTGTCACCCTTAAAGTCCTCTTTGTTACAGCCTGTAGCAAGCTTTTTCTTTTGCTGTGATTTGTTCTCCAGACTAGAACTATCTTTGCTAGTGCTTGTATCAAGTATATGCTTATGTTGGAGTTTGTCATACAGACCAATGCTATCTTCAACAATTGGGATAGTAGCCATTTCCTCTGTATCATCTTCAACCAACTGGTTTTTGTCATTCTGGATTGAAGGTGTTGCTAAACTTTGGTTGGTTTTTAACTCATCTTTCCCCTCATCAATCTTCTGGTTGTCTGTCTCTTCTTGTGTCACTTATTGGCACTTTTCTTGCACACTAGATTCTTCATTATCATATAGCTCTAGGCCCATTAGTTCCTTATAACTCCATTCCCTGAAACTTTTCCCAGTTGGAACCCATCTTTTTCCTTGTAGCTTCAAGGAAGGCCTCCAATGGTAATCCACCATAGCATCATCTTCATAGAGAGAGCCATCAGAACCTAGCCTCATGATAGGAATCTTTTCAGGAAGATCCTTAGAGATATCCATAGAAATACACAATCAGGCATAACCTAACCTTTTCCTTTTAGCAGTGTTCTCATCCGTGCATAGTGGTCACCCTAAAAAACTTGCTATCATACTAAGACCTTTGGCGGTCCAGTACTCCCAAGGAACATTATATAGGATAACCCATAATGGTATTGATCTTAACTTCCCTATTTCTGGCTGAAACCCTAGCTGCCAACTTTGGAGAAACAGGGCGAGGTTCATCACGTGCCAAAGCCTTCCTCCAGGACTTTAAAAGCCTGCGCTTTAGTAGAAAAGGTTAATAAAGCTAGGTGTTTTATCAAGTAGCAAAACCTCTAACAGCCCCTTATTTTGCCACTGATTTGTTGCCCATTTTTACAGCATTGGAAAAGGGGGCTTTCTCTCCAAGAAGAAATCTACCAGTGAGGCCTCCCATGAACGGGCACCTTCTTACAAGACCTCTGCATCAGGCGCCACAATAAGTGTACCCTGGTCTTCTCTCGGAGGGGATTAGTGGAGGGCAGTATCACCATCATCAGCAAGAACCTGCTTCCAGCTCTTCTTGAAATCTGGAGAGGAGAGTGAGCCCTTCTTAGGGAGCTTAGGAGCAGCTAGGGTTTGGAAGGGTAGGGGTAGAAATTCTGTGGGTGAGGTTGAGGACTGCAAGTGTTTAGAGATAGGTGACAGGCAAATTAAGGGAAGGCTTAGGAGTGGCAGAAAAGTGGTTTGTAAAAGCAAAGAAAGGGTAGTCCAGTAGAGTGCAGGAGAAGTAACCGGAGGGAAGTGCGGATAAACAGA
>JAOSBN010000179.1:20076015-20088016 GCA_027563595.1 Erythroxylum suave
ACATAATAAGTAGACTCCAATTTAAAGATTTATCTAACAATACTACAAAATTTATTCAATCATGCTTACTAATATAACGAAAAATTTTGGGGCCCAACACCTGTGGCATTATCTGTATAGCTACCTGTTACAGTTTGCATTGGACAATGCCAACAAATACACATTTCTTATGTAAGAAAATAATCATCTCATACCATAGAATTCAAGACACATATGAAATATTAATGACATAAACACAATCTAAATAATGTTTCATTTAGGGTATGCCGAATCCCATAATCTCCATTATGTATTTGTATGATTGAATGAATAGCTCCTTATCGAATGGTTTGTAGAACATCAGCATCATTTAATCTACACATTAATCTTTTAGTGGTCAATTAATATTCCATGTTAATTAGCGAGATTTCACAGTAATCATTTTTTTCCATTACAAAGTTCTACCATCTGACTCCTCAACTCGAATAATCCATAAATAATGAAAATTCGTGGAACAAAATGATATAAACCATCTAATTAATGATCATAATTATTATAATACAACCATCTAATGATTGGCTTCTAGATCTTAACACTGACAATCTTTCACTTGAACTAGAGTCAATCTAAATACATCTCTATGTATAAGAGCTGTAAGTAAGTTTAGCCTCATAAACAAAATACATATTTATGCTAAAGAAAACTATACTCAAAGCCAATCACTAATGTATCTAATACCCATTGATGCAGTGTGAACTATGCATTAACTTAAGATAGAGTTTTTGTCAGCAGGTCGACCGTTCACCTCTCTCTACAATCTCTCGTATGAGATGATATCGTCATAAAACTTGCTTGGACGTTTGGTGTGACCTAGGTTCCTTCACCTAACAATAGCTCAATTGTTATCACAATAGGGCTCAATTGGTCTAGCGACACTAAGAACTACATCAAGTTTGGAGATGAACTTCTTAATCCAACATCCCTCTTTGGCCACCTTAGAAGCAATTATGTATTCGGCCTTGGTGGTGGAATGAGTTATGGTCTTTTGTTTGGAACTCTTCCAGCTCATAGCTCCTCCATTGAGGATGAACACATACCCTGATTGTGATCTCATATCATTACAGTTGGTTTGGAAACTAGCATCGGTGTAACCCCTCACAACGAGCTCAGAATCCCCTCCATAGACAAGGAACATATCCTTAAACCTTTTAGGTACTTGAGGATATTCTTGACCACAGTCCAATGTGCTAAGCCTAAAGTAGTCTGGTGTCTATTGGTCATAATGAAAGTGATACATCAGGGCGAGCGCATATCATGGCGTACATGATAGAGCTAGTGGACAAAGCATATGGAACTCTACTCATCACATCCAGCTCACCAGGTGTAGAAGGACACTGGTTCTTGCTGAGATAAATACCATGTGACATGAGCAAGAAACCTTTCTTAGCATCCTGTATGTTAAACCTCTTCAACACTTTGTCGATATGTGTACTTTGGCTCAATCCAATAAGCCTCTTAGATCCATCTCTATAGATCTTAATGCCTAAGATATAGGTAACCTTGCCCAAATCCTTCATTGGCAATACCTTCATTAATAAGGACTTAACGAATTCCAACAAAGGAATGTCATTCCCAGTGAGAAGTATGTCATCCACATATAACATCAAGAAGATTATTGCATGCCCATTAATCCTTTTGTACACTCAAGGTTATTTTTTGCACTTGAAAAAAATCAAACCTTTTTATCTCTTTGCCAAAGCTCTTGTTCCAACTTCATGATACTTGCTTTAATCCATAAATGGATCTTTTAAGCTTGCACACCTTTTTAACAAATTTTGGATCCACAAAACCTTCTAGTCGTGTCATATACACATCCTCTTCTAAATCCCCATTTAGAAAGGTGGTTTTGACATCCATTTGTCATATTTCATAATAATAAAAAGTGGCAATTGCTAGAAGGACCTGAATTGACTTAAACATAGCCACAGGCGAGAAGGTCTCATCATAATCAACTCTTTGAATCTATCTAAAACCTTTCACAATCAGTTGTATTTTGTAATAAGTCAAATTTCCATCTATGTTTATCTTCCTTTTAAACACCCACTTGTTTTCAATAGGTTTTACCCCAATAGGAAGATCAATCCAAGTTCCAAACCTTGTTGTCATACATGGATTGTATATCAGATTTTATGACTCTAAGCCATTCATCAGAGTCTAGCCTTTCCATTGCTTCCTTATAGGTCAATGGATCTTTGATGTCTAACACCGTCACCTCGTGTAGTCCTATATACCTCTTAGATGTACGAACTACCCTAGTTGACCTTCACAACAAAACTAATTTTGTTTGACCTTCCTCTATAACTTCTTATGGCTTAAGTTTAACTTTGAGTTGTGTCAATTCAGTTAGATGCAGGTTATAAGCCTCTTCTATAACCATTTGTGGAGTTAGCTATATTTGACTTTTATTAACAAAAGCATTTATGGGTAGGGCAATTTGGCTCCCATTAGCCTCATTATCTTGTAGTGTTTCTTGAATTTCTTCAAGTCTAACATTACTCCTATTACTTCGTCTTGTGAGAAACTCATTCTCTAAGAACACGCCATATTGGCAACAAACACTTTATTCTTTGACTTGTGATAAAAGTAGTATCCTTTAGTTTCCTTAGGATACCCTATAAAGAAGCACTTGTCTAATTTAGGGCCAAGCTTGTTAGACATTAAACATTTGACATATGCCTCGCAACCCCAAATTTTTAGAGAAGACATGTTAGGCATTTTGCCAAACTATTTCTCATATATTGTCCTTTCTATGGACTTTGATAGAACCTCGTTTAGTGTGAATATAGTGGTTTCAAATGTATATCCCCAAAATAAGATCAGAAGTTTGGTTTAACTCATCATAGATTGAACCATCTCTAACAAAGTTTAACTCTGCCTCTCGAAAACACATTCTATTGTGGCGTTCTAGGAGGGCTGATTGTTAGACGATCCCACACTCTCTAAGATAAACATCAAATTCATGACTTGAGTACTCACCTCCACGATCTTAATGTATGACTTTAATCTTCTTGTCGAGTTGGATCTCAACTTTATTCTTAAATTCTTTGAACTTTTCAAAAGATTCAAATTTATGTCTCATTAAATAGACATAACCATATCTATTGAAATCATCAGTAAATGTGATGAAGTATTGAAAACCACCTTAGGCATTGGTACTCATTGGTCCATATACATCACTATGTATCAGACCCAATAAATCACTTACCCTCTCACCTTTCTTGGTGAAGGGTATCTTGGTCATTTTACTAAGTAAACAAGATTCGCATGTCCCAATCAATTCCAAATCAAATTGACTAAAAAGTCTTACTTCTTGCAGTTTCTTAATGTGCTTCTCATTTATATGACCTAAGTGACAATGCCATATGCGAGTAGTACTTTCATGACAAATCTTGAGTCTTTTGTCATTAACATTAAGGAACTATTCATCCATCTCAAACAAGTATATACCATTCTTAATATAAGAAGATCCATAAAACAAGCCATCTCTATAAATTGAATAAGTTCCATTTGAGATGGTAAAGGAGAAACTGTCATTGTCAAAAAGAGAAATGGAGATAATGTTTTGAGAGATGGATGAAACAAAATATACACATTTAATTTCCATCACAAGCCCACTGGGCAATTGCAACTTTACACACCCAACAACAATGATTACAACACTTACACCATTCCCAATACATAGCTGCACTTTACCCTTCCAAGCACCCTCTTATTATAGTGCCTATATATTTGAATAAACATGAGCCCAAGATCTGGTATCTAATACCCAGTTAGAAATAGAGTTAGCAAGGTTAATCTCAATAATATATACCTGAAAAAGAAGATGAAATCTTTCCACTCTTCAAGTCTTTGAGGTATCTGTGACAATTTCTCTTCCAATGTCATTTGCGTTTATAATAAAAGCACTCGGCATCGAAAGGGGTTCTGGCCTTGGGAGTGCTTGAAGTCACCACTTGAGCCTTCCCTTTGCTATCTTTGCCCTTTTTCTTAACTTTGCGCTTGCTCCTGCCTTTCTTTATCTTCTTCCCTCCCTCCTAAACTACCAAGACATGAGAAATTCCTTTCTTTATATCCTGCTCAGTGGTCTTGAACATCCCATCGAGTTCCTCCAAATTTTTCTTCATCCCATGCATGTGGTAGTTCATGATGAATGACGAATAACATAGAGGCAAAGAGTTGAGGACAATGTCAATGGACAACCCTAGGTCCAACGGGAGACCTAGCCTATCCAGTTGCTCCATAAGGCTTATTACCTTGAGCATGTGAGCACTGATAGACGTACCCTCTAGCATTTTAATACCCAGGAGAGACTTGGTCACGTTATACCTCTCAACATGGGCTTGCTCAAGAAACATTTTCTTGAGCTGTTCTATGATGTAGTGCAACATGTTCGGCTTGAATCGCTTATGCAATTCGGGTGACATAGTCACTACCATGAGGTATTGTTCATCAACCTCATCATATAAGTTCTTGTTGTACACATCGACTAATTCCTTACTGGCTCCCTCAAGGGGTAGTTCAGGAAGGGGAGAATTTAACATATATTCTTTTCATTCTTTCCTGAGAACAATTCCAAGTTTCGATTCCAATCCATAAAATTTGAACCTTTCCTTGTCTAATATAGGACGCAAAAGGAGAGATTGATTTGGCATGATCTACAACATATAAAAAGTTTGAATTAAGTTCATGTAAATGTTTTATTTCTAAAATAAAACTTCCACTATAACTTTAAAAAAAATAGTCCCTTTTGTAGTAGATCTAAGATCCTTATCTTTAGTAAGAGCAAGCCAGCAATGACATGAAATTTGAACTTAGCTATTTTGGGTAAGCAACTCTTTGCTAATCACATGGCACGTGATTCTTGGTTTGTTAACATCTAATGTTAAAAAAAAATTTCCTTAAGGTCTAAAACCGTTTTGATTCCTTGTTAATTTAATCTCGCTCTATTTGATTTAGCATGTCAAACATACCCCACGACTCTTAAAGATAGAAAGTGATGCCCACTGAGTGGGTCCCATCATCTAATGATCAATAATTTGACGAGGATAAAGCAGGGAGGGAAAATGAATTGAACATTCCTTTAAAAAAAATTAGGGATCAAATTGTCACACAATTTGTCAATCATATTAATTACAATTTGAATTATTCCATATAACTTAAAAAAGTTATGGATCAAATTGTCACACAATTTGTCAATCATATTAATTACAGGTTTATTTATGGCAGTCATGTCAATATACATTCATACCTAATTTGTGAAAAATATAGCAAGGCAAATGATATCAAACATATGTTGCAAGTTTTGTATGGCAGTCATGTCAATATACATTCATACCTAATTTATGAAAAACATAGCAAGGCAAATGATATCAAACATATGTTGCGAGTTTTGTATGGCCTTTTTGGAAAATTTTCCCACATCTTGTCGTTTTCTTCACCAACTCTACGGTCGAATCAAAATATTAAAATTAAACACCCATCCCAAAGTAGAACTATCCTAAAAGGAAATTAAAATTACCTTTTAGAATCCACATTCCAAATATAATAGGCATGCAAGCCTCAAATGAATGAATTACATTAAGCAAGATACCAGTGTCGATTTTGTGAATGTTGAAGTGTGTTAAAAAAAAAACCAACAAGAACCCAAACGATCTTGTCTTGCAACCATTTCATATACCAAAATAGCAAATAATTAAAACATATGAACCATTATACCTAGCAGTTGGCCTCCAAACCAAATAGAAGGTCTCACGACTATGTCTCATAGCTCACAGTCGTATCTCCTTTGCACCAAATGAGATGCACTCTAAGGTATCCACCAAAGAGTGATTAGAAATCCTAATGGTTCCCAAAGCTAGATGGTGTTTAAATGACTTATCTTTAATCCTAGAAAATCCCCAAAATAGACCATTTAAATGATGATTGATTGCTCAATACATAAGCTAACTGGTAACACTTTTTGTGTCTTGTAAGAAGGATTAAGACAATTGGCTTGGAGGAAGACAAAAGAGAAAAGGAAAGAGATGAAAACAGTGGGAAAGAAGAGAAGAAAACAGAAGCAGTTAGAGGTCTCTCCAAAAATCTGAAAATACTCTTACCTTTTGGATAAATTAGGGTTAACGAAAAGGCTCTTTAATTGTCTAAAATGCCCTTATGTAAATAAAGCCAAAAACAAAGTAGAAGGGGTAACTTAGTCATAGGGCTTTAAATGTATCTTTATGTTCATTTCATGGACGCCATACGAATTTTCTTCTAAAAAGCCACTTTGCCATTTATCTCATATTTCAAAATAATTTAAACATTTGACCTAATTGCTATATAACTATACCATATAATTATATGCATTATTTTGTTGAGCAATAAATTTATTTTAATAACATTTATTCTATTACCATATGATGAACAAAATAATTATAAAACTATGATGACCAAAATAATTATAACACTTATAATATATTTATCATCATATTCATTTCTCCATATGATATACTATAATAATTTCCCTTTTCTAATCAAATCTTTTCTAGTGTGACCCCGTTAGGATATGTCAAGTTGACAATAGAATTAAAACCTTTTTTAATTCTATACATCAGACGCAGTATTTAGCAAAATAAATTATTATTCAAATGACAAAGATGATAAATATCGTATACAAATCACAATCCTAAAGCAATAATTGCCCATGTCAATTCTCTTGTCTCATAATATCCTGAATAAATGCAATATTGGAATAAGTCATTCTTGCCAATTTATTCTTTCTTGATTTCCAAACTAAATCGTAAATATGATTAACTTCTTAATCATATTACACGCATACAATGTTACTTTATCAAGGGTCCATAGACATTATCTCTTATATCATATATGAGGGACAACAATATTCTTGATTTTCATTTATCCTCTTTATAAGCTACGCATACTGTCATTATCAGTATAGCTACTTGTTATGTTTAGCGTTGGACAATGTATACACATTTCTCATGTAAGAAAATCAACATCTCATACCATAGAATTCAAGACACATATGAAACATTAATGACATAAACACAATCCTAATAATGTTTCATTTAAGGTTTGTCGAATACCATAATTTCCATTATGTATTTATGTGATTAAATCACTAACTCCTTATCGAATGGTTTGTAGAACATCACCATCTTTTAATCCATGCACTAATCTTTTAGTGGTTAATTAATATTCCATGTTAAATACCAAGATTAGAGACATTTCAGAGTAATCATTATTTTCCATTACAAAGTTCTACAATCTGAATCATCAACTCGAATATTCCATAAATTCATAGAACAACATAATATAAACTATCCAATTCACAAACATAACTATTATAATACAACTATCTAATGATTGACTTCTAGATCATAACACTAACAGTTCCATCTTAAGATGCAACTAAGGTAAACTATGATTTTTCTCTACCTATATTATTTAATGCATATGTATCACGTTTCCTTTACCAATTGGCTAAATCAAAAGAAGAGAATATGAGAAAGAGATCTTAGAGACATTCAAAAAAGCATAGATCAATATACCACTTCCAAACTCCATCAAGTAAATTCTAAAATATTATTTTTTGAAAGAAGTACTATGCATAAATAAAAGAAAGCTAAAGGATAATGGGAGAATAATTTTGGGCAAAAACGTATAAGCTAAGATAATGAATAGAAAAATGCAAAGATTCAAGTATGTTTGCACTTTCTTATGTCAATGGTTATAAGAAAATTTAGCGTATCATGCTAAACTTAAGTACATATATCAATGTCATACCATAATTAATTTACCAAGCTTTAAATTTGAATTTTTTTGCAAGAAACTAATATGATTTTGAAAATAGTTTATTATTATTATATACATCATATTGTTGTTATAGAGGATGTTTTAGTTCATGTTAATGGTTTGGTATTTTTTATGGAATTTTACATCTTAAAAATGGATAAAGATAGTGTAGACTATTCAACTTCAATTTTGGTGGGAAAGTTGTTAATGATAAAAAGAAAAAGTTCATGTGGATGATGAACTCTTTCCATTAAATTTGATAAAGAGATAGTGAAGTTTATATTTTGGAAGCAATAAAGTGCCCTAACAATTTTTACTTTATTTATCATATGTATATTATATATTTAACTATGTATGATATTTTTGAAGAAGAAAATGTTGGTAATGAGTTGAAGTTTAATGCTAAATTGGAAGCAAATGAGCAAGTTGATGAAACTTGTGAAGTTGTAGAATCATTACCATCGATCTTAATAGATTTAAAAATTTTAAATATTGAAATTACTATACTAGAAAAAATCATTTTCAATTTATGTAATGTTATTGTATATTTTGCAAGCTTTGGAAATGGAATTAAAAGTCTTACGTAATCACCTAAAATATATCTATTTAGTTGAAGAAGAGTCATTACCTGTAATCATCTTTAAAACGTTAAATAAAGATAAAAAGAAAGATGCCAAATGATAGTGGCAGCTTTGTTTAAAAAGTATAGGGTGCATTATTAAGTAGCTACTACATATCATCTTCAAACAAATGGATAAGCATAAGTATCAAATACAGAAGTGAAATATATTTTAGAAAAGATAGTAAATTTGGGAAGAAAGGATTGGAGTTTATGTCTAGACGATGCTCTTTAGGCTTACTATACAACCTACAAACCACCAATAGAAATGTGTCCTTAGCCATTAGTTTTTGGTAAAACTTGTTATTTATCAATTAAGACTAAAAATAAAGCTTATTAGGTAGTGCATTGTTGCAATATGGATTTGGAAAAAGTTGGGGAGGCAAAGAAATTGCAGTTGTAAGAACTAGAAGAACTAAGGTTAGACACTTACCAGAATTCAAGAATTTACAAAGAGAAAACTAAATTATTCCATGATAATATGATATTGAGGAAGCAATTTGAGGTGGGAAAGAAAGTGTTATTATATAATTCTCGATTAAAGCTTATGTTAGGTATGTTAAATTCTAGATGGATTGATCCTTTGGTTATCGCTAATGTATTTCCTTATAGTGCAGTGGAAATAAAGAGTTTAAGTGTAGGAAAGACCTTTAAGCTGAATAGACGTAGGCTAAGAGGATATGACAGTCTCAAGTTTGATAAATATTGATTTTGCACTTCTCTAATACATAGAAGATTGAGAAGAAAACTCCTTGTCAAACATAACGACGTTGAACAATTGTGCTCTTTGGGAGGTAACCCAAATATGATGATTTTTATTAATTTATTAAAATTATTTATAGGTATAATATGCTTGCTTTTGTGCAGTTGCTTTGTTAGTTTAAGCAATCATTTGGTCTTTTGGGTAGAATACTAAACTTCATAAGGCAAGGTCACAGCTTATGTAACTCAGCCTTCTGAAATTGAATCCTTTAAATTCCAGAATACCCAAATTCATAAGACAAGATCACGTCTTATACAATTAAGTTTTCAGGATAAAAGACCTAAAGTTCTTGACTGCTAAAATTCTTAAGGTGAGATCATGCCTTATTTAACTCAAGTTTAGGGTAAAAGTTCTTTAATTCCATAATGTTAAAATGAATAAGGTGACATCATGCCTTACAAAACTTAGAACTTTGGAATTAAATCCCTTACTTTTCAGATTACTAAAATATATAAGGCCTTGTAAATATTAGCAAACTGTTTTATTTTAAGGAATTAATTATTTTTAAATAAATAAACAAACAAATAAATAAAATTTTAAAAATTTAAGATATAAAAATGCAAATAAAAACTTGCTTCATTTATTTTTCCATGTTCTTCGCATGTCGCTTATCTCAAATCATGCTTATGTTTGGTAATCTACCAGTCATAACTCACCAACGAATGAAAGAAGCCTACCAACTGGAGATGGCAGTGGGCTAAGCTAGGCACGAGCCAAGCCCTATTTTTGTTACTTTTTTTAATTTTTTGAAAATTTTGATTGAATTTATTTAATTAAAATTTTAATTAAATTTTATTAAATTAAAATTTTTATTAAAGAAGGATAGGATTATAGGAAATGAAAGAAAAATATAATTAAAGTAATCAATTCATTTAATTAAAGTTATGAATTTCAATTGATTAATAAAATATTGAGATTTCATAATTCATGAATATATAAAATGTACATATATTGATCAAAAGAATAAGATTAAAAAAATTCATTAATTAAGGAAGATATGATTATAGGAAATGAAAGGAAAAATATTATAATTAAAGTGATCAATTCAATTAATTGAAGTTACAAATTTTGATTGATTAATAAAAATTGAGATTTTATAATGAATAAATACATAAAATGTACATATTGATAAAATAAATACCAAATTTCTTGATGAAGGAGGAAATGATTATAGGAAATGAAAGAAAAATATTATAATTAAAGGAATCAATTCAATTAATTAAACCTATGAATTTCAAATGGTTAATGAAAATTGAGATTTTATAATAAATGAATATATGAAATGTATATATATTGATCAAATGAATAAAATGAAACTAAATTCATTAATAGAGGATATAATTAAATGAAATGAAAGAAAAAAAATATAATTAAAGTAATCAATCCAATTAATTAAAGTTAAAATTTTCAATTGATTAATAAAAATTGAGATTTTATAATGAATGGATATATAAAACATATATATATATTGATCAATGAATAGGATGAAACCAAATTCATTAATGCAAGAGGATAACAAATGAAAGAAATGTATTATAATTAAAGGGATTTATTCAATTAATTGAAGTTATGAATTTTAATTGATTAATAAAAATTGAGAATTTATAATGAATGAATATATAAAATTTACATATATTGATAAAATGAATAAAATTAAATTAAATTTAGTAATGAAGGAGGATAGGATCATAGGAAATAGAAGAAAAAGATTACAATTAAAGTGATCAATTCAATTAACTAAAGTTAAAATTTCATTTGATTAATAAAATTTGGGATTTTATAATGAATGAATATATAAAACATACATATGTTGATAAAATGAATAAGATAAAACTAAATTAAAAAATGGAGGAGGATAAGATTATAGGAAATTAAAGAAAATATTATAATTAAAGTAATCAATGCAATTAATTGAAGTTATAAATTTAAATTAATTAATAAAAACTTAGATTTTATAATGAATGAATATATAAAACGTACATACATTGATAAAATGAATGAGATGAAATTAAATTCATTAATAAAGGAGGATAGGATTGTAGGAAATGAAAGAAAAATATAATTAAAGTGATTAATTTAATTAATTAAAATTACGAATTTCTTACGATTAATAAAAATTGAGATTTTATAATGAAAGAATATATAAAACATTATATATATATATATATATATATCAAATGAATAAAATGAAATCAAATTTATTAATGAAGTAGGATAACATTATAGGAAATAAAAGAAAAAGATTATAATTAAATTAACTAATTCAATTAATTGAAGTTACGAATAAAATTTATAAATTAATGACATAATTTACAAAAATGATTAACTAAAAATTTTAAACTAACCAAAAATTTGTAATGATACAGTAAAAAAAAAGATAAAATCATGAAATAATGTTCGTCATCGACAGTCTAGACTCTAGAATTGGGAGACTGTGAGAGTGGACTATGAAAGGTTCCACATTTTTCATGCAGGACCTATATAAATAAATGGGTGAAATTCAGTGGACAGAATAAGACATCATAAAATTGGACAGAGGATACAGACTCAGAGTTTCTAGTCTTCATATATGTCTATGATCGTGTAAATCTGCAAAACTCGCGGTGACTTATACAGTCGGAAGTTTGCAGAAACACCTTGCCGATGATAACAATCTAAAAAATTCTAGTATTTCATAAATTGAATCTTCAATCAAAGTTAGAATACAACAAAGGGTCTTTACTTTTTTTTTTTTTTTTGGGGGGGGAGGGGGGGGGGTGGTGTTTTGAAGAAGAAGAACATGAAGA
>JAOSBN010000179.1:20088116-20099372 GCA_027563595.1 Erythroxylum suave
TGAAGAGAGATCAGGGAGTGAAAGAGGGCAGGTGTAAATTTGAGGGAGATAGGATGCCAGAAGCTGAGTGGAGATGCTAAATGAAAGAGGTTAAGGAGAGCAGGGGTTGGACGGGGAGTCATGGCTATTTTGGGGGTAGGGTTTCAACACGAAGACTTCCCAGGAGGTCACTCATCCTATTCCTACTCTCGCGCAAGCACATTTAACTTCGAAATTCTGATGGGATCCGGTAAATTAGTGTTGGTATGATTGCACCCAAATTAAAGTTGGAGCTGAACTGCCTGAACTATTATGATCTTGATCATGAATTTTGTCTACTCTGAGTTGATAGTCGTTAAACAAATCATACCAAAATTGTTTAATAGAATATTTATAATAATAATAATAATAATAATAATAATAATAATACTAAAATATTCTATTATAGATTATAGTAATTATAGTCCTCATTCTGAAAAAAAATCTAGCATAGTTATTCACAAATATGATCCAGATATTACATATCAAAAACTAAAAAAAAAATGTGGATATAATCGAATGGTAAAATTTCTATTTGCCAAGGAGAAGAAGTTCTGGTTTCGGCAATTCAGAAGTAGAAGTTTTTTTACTAATGAACCAATATTCAAAATCATTCCACTCTCCACTTTTTTTCTCCACTTTTTTTTTCTTTTTTGCATTGAAATAACAAATTAAAAAATTGATATGATCTAATCTCAGATCAGTAACAAAGCAAATCGAAATCGAAATAAAAAATGAGCCTCAACTTATAGATCAAAACATGATAGAACAGATATAAAATAAATAGATAATATTCAAAGTTCCTTTCTTGCTTTGACCTGTTAAAAGTCGATTGAAGCTCCATCTACGAATGGATAATACTTCAGCCTTAGTATGTGTGAATTTTTGGGGAAAAAAAAGCTGGAAGCTTGAAGAAAGCTACAATTAATAGGATTTTTCTAATCCTCTCTATCCGATGAGAGAAAAAGTCGTTCCGAAGGAATATCCATTGAATTTGCACCAATGCAATGGAAACAATGTCATTTTACTACTAAAGCAAGACAACATTGTTTTACTCATCAAGCCAAATGGATCTCACGCTCAGGGCTAACCCCAGAAAGGAAAAAAGAAATGAGCAGGTTGAGGAGGATATTAATTTTAATTGATTTTGATTCTCTGTCTCAATTCCGACTTCCCCCGGCCCTTGGATTATTATTCGATTCGCAAGTCATATATTCTTCACAAAATTTCATTGTTTTCTTTTAATAAAAAATGAAATTTGTTTTGTTTTTGTTCAAAATCTTCTGAATTTGCGCTGTTGTACAAGTGCCAATATGAGCACCGAATTAGTAAAGCAGATCCAACATGTAAAAGATCTCTATCGTGGGAGTAGGGGTTGGGGTTTGAACCAAAAACATACATACTCATGAACCAAAAACAGTAACACTACCAAATGGGGTTGGATACCATAAGACAAGCTACACAGTATTCTGGTATAGCAGAATAACAATCCAACCAATGCATTTTGAGCACAGCCGGTTAGTATGGCTCCCTCCCCTTCCCTTCCCTTCATCACCAACACTTTCCACGCACATCCCACACTGTTTGCAGCCACGCCTGAAATCATCAAGAGAACATCTGCTATGCCCTGTGGTATCCAATCAGACACTAGTAAATTCACACATCAAAGAAAATAGGGCAAGAAGAGTACTAATTTAATTACAACTCATCAGACACCACGACTACCGTCTATCGTCTGCTAAACTAACACTTAATAATAAGTTGGAAGTTTTTTTGTCGTTGACCATGGAATCACCTAACATCACCTATTTCATCATCTATTCATCTGAGCGTAATGCATACAAGATGTGCTACACTGCTAATAAACTATACTAAAAACATATACAAGGAAATACGCAACAAAAATCCTTCTTAAGTTCCAAATACTTACAGGAGATTTCAAGAACACATGTATATTGATCAATATTCAAGAAACAGAGTTGCATCATCCTCGCCTTGGGTTGTACCAATTGGAATAGTCTTAAATGGCACAGAAATGGTATAATTAAGCTGATAATTTACAAGCATTGAGCCAAAAATGTTGAACTTAGGGGCACTACCATAAGCAGCCTGCGCATCAGAACACCTCTTAAAAACTACTCTTGCGCGGTTTGTATCCATATCTACTTGTGTCTCAGATTCTTTTAAAGGTCCAAATCGCCTGAACATCTTATTCAGGTTTGTCTCTGAAGGAACAGAATCAACCACAGGAAAATGCATTACAAGTTCTGCCGGTGTTTTATCATCTATGTAGCCAACTGGTTTCTCAGTTGATAGACCGGACTTGCCATCTGAATACCGTTTCTTAGAATTGGACCGGCCAAGTTGGTCATCCCGTTTCCTATTTTTATGTGACGGATGCTCTTCAGAACCATTTTGAATAACCCGATCAGTCCAGTAAGTATCACTCAAATCCTCAAATTCAAAAGTTTCAGGAGAACCACCTACTGTGCATGCTTTTCTCCTTTTGACACTTAACCTGTCATGCTGCTTCACTATCACTGAATTCCTGAAATCAGAGAAGAAACTAATAACTATGTTGACAAAACTACACCCTTTCAAGGGATCCTGAGCTACCAAGTGAAGATGAGATAGCAGTTCATCTAATGATGAGTATTCAGTTGACAATATTGCTGTTGTGGTCTCAGCTTCCTCATAATGCGGAGCAGAAATGTCGGATCCATTCCCCACAAGGCCATCACTGCTTCCGTCCCCCTTCTGGGTGTGACACTTGAGGATAGAGGGTGACCCAGTCATTTGGCTAGCAACTCTACGGATGCAGTCACCAATTTTAAATGATGGCTTAGGCAAATTAATAGGTGTACATACTTTTGCAAGAGAAATAGTTCGCCTTCCTTCTGGTGTAACCGTGTCAGCAGGAAAAGACGTATATGTCTTACTAGAAGACGGTGAAAATGATTTGATGTCAGATTTTTTATCAGACCCAATTTCATCATCTACAGAATTCCAGGAGTCGCCCATCAACTCAGACAAGTTTCTTTCCTTTTTTCTAGGATAAAGACTTTCCTTCAAATTGTGCTTACGTTTGTGATAAGAACAACTTTGACTTTGCAGAGTCCTGTCACCAGCACAACCTTGGCTATCATCCCTAGTAACAGAAGATGCATGTTCTATCACATCATCCTGAAATTCTAGTCCACCAGCAGTCTCCAACAAGTTTCCACAAGCCTGGAACTCTGGCAATTCAGTGTAACCCTTTAAACGATAGAAAGCAAGCAACTGAGACTTTGCAGTTACAAGCTCCAGCCTGTCGGCCTCATAAGTAGGACTTTGTCCTAACATTTCCATATACTCCAATAATTTGCAAGGTTCAAACAAATCACCACTTCTGAATTTATCCACATGTTCTGTTATACTTGCCTCTTCACAGATCCCCGCGTTTTCAACAGCTTGATAATGGATTTTCTCATAAGCATCCTTAGGTATGCATGAGCAAGTTAGGCTTAACTCCACCCGTCTTGCAACTTCTTCCAAAGCACTATTGACAGCATTCTGAAATACTTCTGAAGTGCTCTGCTTCTCAACGAGGGAAAAATGTGACCTAAAAGGTTTAAGCACAGATGCTTCATTCCAGGCAAATGTTCGATCACCAAAATATGCTACCAAAAAGCAGTCCTTTTTATGATACTTCATTGCTTTCTCAGAGGCATCTAGTGGATCAAATATTTGCCCAGGCCACCATGGGTGGCTCCTTACTTTACCCCAAACCAAGTCACCCACTGAAAACTCACCTTCATTGTCCAGTGAAAATTCATACCTAGCCTGATAGGTGCGTCCTATGCTTTCAGAATTTAAAGGTGCCCATTTAACAGATCTCTGCTCGGAAGTCTTTGACTGTTCATTGGCACTATCCTCTTCATCAGTGTCCATTTCTTTCCCCTCATGTGAAGGGACCTGGTCAGCATCAACAGCAGGTTCGTCAACTGCAGTTTCTCGCACTACAACTGAAAAAGTGCACAATGCATTCTCGTGTAAGCATTTTTCCCTTCCTTGCACTACTCTAGCAGAATCACTATTCATTTCAGAACTCAGAAGCACATTGTTCTTGGTGGTGGTGGCTTCACCTCCAACAACTTGAGTTGCATGAAATGAATTTTGTGAATCTGCAAATGCATTATAGTGATTTTCAGTGCTTCCATTGCATGTCTCAACCATTGCCTGAAGTTCTTCCATTGAAAAATAAAAATTTTCATGAAAAACGTCAGTGTCCATACCTTCCATGTCAGGACATGCAATCTCTTTCTTGTCCACCAATGCAACTTTCAATTCAACAGCAGTTTGTGCTTGGTGCTCGATGGAATCGGAGGGTGCATTAGCAATCCCATCCTTCTGTGTTGAGATTGAATCTCTTTCAGGACAGTGCAATGTATCCTTCAAAGTACCATTAGCTGGCTTTCCCTCATCACTGATCAAAGTACTCTCCAAGGCATCAGTAGAAGGTTCTTCAGCTTGCATATTCGAAACTGCAGTTTTGACCAACATACCCTCCTCAACAACAGCACAAACTATACGGGAATCTTCTACAGTACTAGCAGAAGTGGGAATTGCAGCTTCAATTTCAATACCCCGCCTTTCTCCACCTAATACATGAACCTCCTCTTTCTTCAATTCTTCTACTGCGTCTTCTCCAGTGCCATCTACTTCCATAGCATGCCCTAAAGGCCTATCAACCAATTCAGGCTTCTCTTCAACAACAGCTTGAGTTTTTACTATTGAGCAATCCATAGCTATTGAAGAAACTCCTCCCCCATTTTCAACACTTTGTTTTTGATCCTTATTATCTAACACCTCAAGATTTTGGGAACCAACAACATTAATTTCACAACTCTCTGCACCTTCCTTGGCCAATTCTGCTTCCTTTAGCAATGAAGATGTTTTAAACACAATTTCATCTCTGACGGGCCGCGTTTCGCTATTTTCAACCTCAAACTTCTGCGAACTTTTACCATCAATATCATCACCTCCGCCAACACTATCATCAAACAATGCTCCAACCGATGCATCATCAACCAAATCACCACTTTCTTTAGATTCATCAACCCTGGAAGAGCCTCCAAGAAAATCAGCTCCCAAATTGGGCGACTTAGCTCCTGCATCCTTGATCCCGTCTCGACCCACTTCACCGAATACACCACTCCCACCGTCTAAATCTTTCGGCTCTCTTTCTGAACACATCTTGGTCGACCCATCACCCTCATTCACTGCTTGCCTATTGGAATTGCCCCCACTTCCGTCGTTGAAATCGCGTAAAGAAACACCATCAACATAAACTTCTGACCCCATAACCCCAACCATTATATCTCCACCATTACAAGACCCTCCTTCGCCGACCTCACCATCTTCCCGTACCGACTCCTCCAATTGAAAATTAGACTGAACTTTACTAGTAACCGACTCAACAAACTGGGTTTTCTCACTATCAACAACCTTAGCCACATCTTGGCCATCATTCAATGTCTTGGAAGATTCCGAAGCAGCACTAACAGAAGAATCTGCGTCCTTGTGTTCATCCATGTTAAGAACGCTAGGTAGGCTGATTTGAAGATCCAGAAAGAGATTGTTTTCTTAATCACGAACAACCAGAAATAAGGAAAAGAAACGACATAAAGAGAATGATAAACCCTAACAACAGCAGCAACATTAATATATAGGGAACTTGGGCAAAATCTAATCAAGAAGATTCTTTAGGCAAGTAAAAGATAATTAGGAAGTTGAGTTTCAAGAAAAGGGAGTTACAAGTGTGCCACTTTTTTATTTTTATTTTTCTACATCTTGGGAGTATCGGTGCAATTAAAGCTATAGGGTTTTGGACTTTGGAAGGTTCGATTTTTCTTTTTTATTTTGATTTTTGGGCTTAGACTTTAGAGGGACAGAGGGGAAAGAAAAAAGCAACAGAGGGTTTAGACAAGCCGAAGCCGAGTATTATATGTATATTGTTTTCTATATTTGGATGGGGATCTTATATCAATATTGACATTTGCTCACGATGCAATTAAATCTTCTAAAATAATTCAATCTCTGTATGCAACGGTATCTACAGCGGCATAATTACTATTTTTCTTGCAGAAATATATCAGATGATGATTCTTCTTTCCATTCATCTACAGCACTATAATTATTAGAACCATTTCACATTATATATTATTCTATTCTTTATAATGAATTATATGGATGAGTTTGATAAGGATGAAAAAGAAGAATTTCGAGACGAATCAAATAAAAAATATAATGAGGACCTTAAAGTTGTTAGTTCTCAAACAAACACTTTTATATTGCTTGAATTTATTTTATCTTCATAATTATCTCTCTTCGTTGCAATTTGTATCTATATCTTATATTTATCTTGTTTCTAAAATAATTTAATTTTTATTTTATCCTTAATATTGTAATTGTCATTTATCTTATTCTTATTTTGTTGATAGTTCTTTCTTATCTTCTAGTATTGATATGTCATCATTTCCAATCTTCTAATATTGATATATTATCATTTCCAACCTAACCCATTTTATAATTTAACAATATTCAATTTTAATCAAAATAATAAAATATAAATATTTATTATATAAAAAATTTGAGAAGAAAGATATTTACTATACTTTAATGTTTTTCAAATTTTATCCTAATTTTTATTTTTATTTAACTAATATTTTAAAATACATTATACTCTAATAGAATAAAATTAATAGAATATTACTTCTAAATTTTTATTTACTACAATTTTGATAGAACTAGTGCAACCAAGTACGCCCCAACTTTAGGTTAGTGCCTTATAGATCAACGTACCGTTGATTAAATGAACAATCCCAAAAGGATAATGGATCACCCATCTTGCCTTTAGATATGTCCCATAAAGACCAATAAGATTCAAGTCATGATATCTGCTTCACCTACACTATTCTTAATAAATCATTGCTCTAAAATTTAACCCCACTTTGTAGGTATATACTGTCCTAGTGAATCCTATAAATCATATAGTGTGATGTTAAGAAATTATGGGTTTGTAATAGGCCTAAAATGCCCTCAAATACAAAGCTTTTTTTTCTTTCTATATTGATAGGCGTGACAAGAGATTGGTTCTAGATCATTCCTCGTAGATCTATGTCCTACTTGGCACATTTAAGGTCTCGTTTTGAGTGGCAGTTCCTGATTAACAAGCTTAAGCTAAGAGATTTCATGCCCTTTTTCAATGTTATCAAAGTATATGACAAAACCTTGCGACATTACATGTAATGTTTTAACATAGAGGCCACATATATTTTAAACCTCAATCCTTCTTTAGTGGTAATAACATATAGGAAATTGGCACCAACTGATATGAAAGTCCTTATTGGTGGTTTTGTTAGATCCCTAAGTCTTAATAGCAAAATTGTGCCAGCATCGGTGAGCTTTGACTAATGTTTGACATTCAGGACAATAGAACAAGGCAAAGACCTACGAGTAGGTAAGAAAAATGAGCATTTTTAGTGAGTTGACATGCATTGATACACATTAGTAAAAATCTTCTACTAGATGTAAGATACTGATGTCAGACCAAATGATAGCTCGAGATGGACCTTGGGTTGAAGGTTAGCTAGATCACATGCATGAGTAAAATATATGAGTGCTCTAAAGACTTAATGTGTGCTAAAATAGACGAACCATGCTTAATAGACTTGACATAGGTAAGCATTAGATTAGACCAGTGTGCTGTGAAAGGTTTTGGGCTTGAATGACTCATCATCTAGAGATCAAGGAGAGATCTTGGATGATGTGGTGGAAAAGATTTTATTAGCTATACATTCAAAAGATAAAGTCCACATTGGAAGATCATCTGAAGATAATAAAGGTGTTTATGGATATAGATATATCGTTCTTGATTAAATGTAATATCTTATCTTGCTAGTTATTATGTAGCCAAATCTTATCAGATAGAGTTCTATTTGGATGAAAGCATCATCCAATTAGTTAATGTGGTATAATTTTATAAGGATAGAGGTTATGAATTATGCTACGTTGGGCATAATGGACCTTGTGAAGGAGCATCAAAATAAAAGTAAGGACAAACCTGATGGACAAGGGAAATGGTACGTGGGATGTGTGTTATTAACTAAGGAGTCTTTAAGTGAATCACATTTAGGGGAGTGCATATGGATTATTTCAATGAGGGCGTCAAGTTCTTCTAGTAGGGGTGGTTTGTTAGACCCATAAGTCCTAATAATAGAATCATATAGACATTGGCGAGCCTTGACCAATGTTTGACACTCAAGATGATAGAAAAGGGCGCAAAGACTTGGGAGTAAGCAAGGAAAAAAGACATTGTAGATGAGATGGCATGCATTGGTGACATTAGTTAAATCTTCGACAAGATGTAAGATTAAGATGTGACACCAAAAGATAGCTTGAGATGGACCTTAGGTTGAAGGTTAACTAGATCACATGCATAAGGGAGACATGTGAGAGCTCTAAGGACTTAATATATGCTAGAATAGATGGACCATGACTAATGGACTTGACATTGGTAAGCATTGGACTAGACTAGGGTGTTATGAAAGATTTTGAGCTTGAATGACTCATCATCAATAGATAAAGATCAAGGAGAAATCTTAGATGATGTCAAGATAAGATATAGTAGATATTGATAAGTGTAAATTGTTTCGTATTTTAGGGCATAGTTTGATATGCGTTTAGTCGTTAATTCGATCATTTAGTATATGTTTAGGATCAAATTGTGTTTGTTTGTTAATTACTTTTGTTTTAAGTGTTTTATGTGTTGGTACAAGCTTTTGAACTTAAATATTATGTTTTTGAGGTACCTTGATGTGTTTGCTAGTGTTTCAGGGTTAATATCGAAGAACAGAGGAGTTTTGGAAGACATTTGAACCGAAATAATGGCCACGATTGTGAAAGAAGGCTTAGATGTAGGCCATGACTGTGGCCTATGTTAGGCAGATGCATAGCCACTTCCAAACTTCACGTTCCGAGGGATTTTTTGGACCTTTCAGACCCCCCAAAAAACCTTAGTTCAACCCTAAACATAAAAGAACATAAATAGAACAACAAGAATGGAAAGAAGGAGCTTTACATTCAGTCACTCTTAGAAACCCTAAAGAGGGAGACAAAGAAGATAGAGAGAGAGGAAGAAAAGGAAGGAGGAGGAATAAGAAGTGGATCCTGATGCCGTTGCTCCCTAGATCAAGTGTTATCCCAACACCATTGCCTTCTCGATTTGTCCAACCTAAGTTCCATTTTCTCTTCATTTCCTTTTTTATTTAAATGTATAAAGTTGAGATGGATTGTATAGAAATAGATTTTAGGTTGTTATAACATTCTAAACTCTCCTTTGAGATTTTACTTTGAGTTAATATTGATTTAGTTATTTTTGTGTTTATTGCTTTGGCTGTTACGATTGATTAATGTATTTACATGTTTCGGTAACAAACTGAGAGGGTGAGCCGGATAAAAATAATTAGATCAGGTTAATGAGAGTTAGGTGATCTAATTGCCCACCTAATTAATCTAGTGGGTAATTTCATGGAGAGAGATCTCATGTAAGACCTGATTGTTTATTACAGAACTTTAGAACTAATTAGAATTGTGGGTAATTTGTGAATTGAGAGATTGTAAGTTCCATAATTCGATTGGGGTTTACAATTTAAGATTTAATGGTCATAACTCGAGAGAGAGTAATCAACCCTGCGGCTATTTATAACCGCCACCTCATAAACACATAAATTGCTAGATTAGCATTAATGATAGGTAAAATCCACTCTCTCATAACTTGATTAATTCTCTTGATGAATTCCCATTGTAACCTGTGTAACTGCTCAGTTTAATTCTGCTTTGTTGAAATTTTCACTTTACAATTGTTGAATTAAATTCTTGTATTTACTTTATGTATTCACTTGTGCAGTTTTGTTTCCTTTTTGTTCTTTTCTTTGAACCTTAGATGACTTAGGATTAGGCTAGTACCCTTCTTGTGGGATCAACACCTCTTATACTATAGTCACAACCCGTGTGCTTGTGGTATTTGAGGCTTATAAATTTTAAAGCTCAAATGTCACGATCAAATATTCATCAACTCTAAAAGATTAAGATCATATTGGAGGATCATTTGAAGATAATAGAGTTCTTCATTGGTATGGATATATCATTCCTAATTAAATGTAATCTCTTATCTTGTTAGTTGTTATGTAGCCAAATCTTATCAGATAGAGTTCCATTTGGATGAGAGCATCATCCAATTAGTTAATGTGATGTAATCTGATAAGAATGGAGGTGATCTAGTTAGTTTAGTTAAATTAAGATTGTGAATTGTAAAGCCAGAGGTGCCTATAAATAGCTTATTTGAGCCTTGCTCCTCATGAGAATAGAGGTAGGGGGAAGGGAACATATTAAGAGAGAGCATTCTTTTATATACTTTTATGGAAGTAATAAAAGTTAGTTTTTACCATAGCTCTTGTGTGTTTATTGTTGCCTATGATTATTTAATACTTTTGTAGTATTATTACTCGAATATGGGACTTAAACACTTCAAGGGTCATGAGGCATTTAAAAATAAGTTTTTATTAGTCATCAATCGTGTAGAAATGCTAAGTCTTACTTAAACGAACCTAAGTGAGATTGCCTTGTAAAAGAGTATATGCGACTTCGGTACAAGTTTGGTGTCAAAGAAAACCTTTGTAACGATAGGACTTGTCAGTTAGAGGAGATTCAACAGATGGCTCAAAGGTTCATTGACCTAAAAGAAGCAAAATGGTCACCCAATAAGCCATTATAGGCAACATAGTGTTAAGTCAAGAGGACTTTACGATGATCAATTTTGATGACAATAAAATAATAATAAATGTTAGAAACAAATGAACATTTTGATAAGTGTGTTAAGTGTGCAGACGAAGTCAATACAGACGCAGGACAACATAGACGCAAAGACATAGATGCAAAGAGATAGACGCAAAGTTATAGATGCAAAAACATAGACGTAGAGATATAGACGCAAAGATATAGACGCAAAGAGATAGACGCAAAGTTATAGATGCAAAAACATAGATGCAGAGATATAGACGCAAAAACATAGACACAAAGAGATAGATGCAAGACAAAGCAGACACAAATCAATATAGACGCAAATATACAGACGCAAGATGATACAGTAGCACATCGGACGGTTACTTAGTTAGAGTTAGTTACAGAACTCAACTA
>JAOSBN010000179.1:20099472-20116078 GCA_027563595.1 Erythroxylum suave
AAAAAAATTGTCGGAAATAATTTTTGTGACACCTGTTTTTTTACGCTTTATAAAGCGTCTTAAATTATTTTTAAGACCCAAAAGAGCGTCTAAAAAGTTCATCTTTTATGTCTAAAATTTCTATATTTTGTTGTAGTGTCGCTCATCGTTACAGAACCCGGTATGGCCTGTAGATTAATTATAGCTTATGGTGTAGTCCATGCCTCCCAACATAAATTGAAGCATTTATATGTTTTCCTATCACATATTTTTTGTTATCAATCCCTAAGATGCACACAAACTCTAACATTAATTCCTTATAGACCGAGTCCTTATAATCATAGATGTCTGACCACCCACTAAAAAGAGATAATCTCATACACCCTTTTAGCGAGATTGATTTCTCTGAGGACGTCCATTCTATATAGTAGGGTGCCTTAAACTGTCATTTGTGAAAGGACTTGAATCTTTTTTAATGCGGCTCAGCAACAAAGTTGAATAGTCGATATATAGCTGTTGCTGCTTTTCTATAGGAATTAACAACTTGACTAGAATTTGCTTTCCTTTGCTTCCTCCTCGGTGGGTGTGTCCAAGGGATAATTGCATGTGATGATGAAGCGGCAGTGTCCGCTTTAGCCCTCTTAAGCGAAAGCCAACGTACAAGTGTCCTCAGCCCAAGTCTATAGTGTAATACCTAACAAAAAAAAAGACTGAAAATAATAAATGATATCACAAGAATGTATAAATATGGAGTATAGTGTGAAATTATGGTATACTTAAGAATGAGCTACGAAATGTAATGGAACAAGCCTAAAATACTCCTATGTCCTGTTCCCTTTATGCACATAAAGTATAACCGTTTCCATCTCCTACAGTGATATCATATCGCTCCTGTACCATTTCATTACTATAAAGTCTAAACTAACTAATCCATAAAGTTGGAGTACAAAAGTATTCTTAAGCAAGTTTATTATAATAATAAAACTCTTAATATTGCAAGTATACGACTTGTATCTTGTAGTATCAAAGATGTCATTCCCATAAGAATTATTAGACACCTAAACTGCTTGAAGATAACTTTGTCTAATGTACTAACAATTGATATGAATTAAAATAAATAACATAAATCAAGATAATTAATAAAATCATAAATCAAGATAATTAATAAAATGAAACAAGTAAGAATCAAATGATTAAGTTGCTAATGAAATTAAGGTTGTTTAAGTTTGAAGACTTAGGAACTATTATATCTTTATTTTGTAGGAACAATTCTATCCTTACTTTGTTTCTCTTTATCTTGTTAGTTTAATTTATATTTGATCCTAAATATTCAAAGTTTTGAGCACCCTCTATCAAGATCTAATAAAGTAACCGTAATTGAATTTGATATTTATTGAGTTGTAATCTCTTAATTCACAAAATTACTTATAACTTATTCAATTAGATTTATAGCAATCCTATGGATAATTAATTTCACAATTAAAATTTCTCTTCAATTGTTTGTTAATCTAATAATTGTAGATCTATTAAGTTATCAACTCTCATTTTGCACCTTAACACTGTTGACTTGTTTAGTCTCTCTGTTTGTTACTAAATATATGCAAGACAGCTGTCATAAACATTCATCAATGTATTTAATTCAATAAGAAATAAGGTTCCCAAAATAATTCTAGAATAAACCCTAAATATGGATCCTAGAAATCCATAATCATGTTATACTTCATAAAACTCTTAATACACATTTAAGATTGTGAAAGAAATAAAGGAAAAAGAATGATCACTGATTGAAGTCTTGATTCGAAAAGCTAGAAAAACTCTTAAGCTCTATTTGATCCTTCCTCTTTGATCTGTTTTGATTTAGTGGTTGTTGCTTATTTTTGATGTTTCTAATATTCTTTTATACTGCTTGACAGTTCTAAGGTTGTGTCTAGGGTTATCCACTTAATTTGGTTTCAAAAATAGTCTCAACCCCTCGAGCTTTAAAAAATCTAGTGCCTGGAAACACCTCCTGTCACGATCAAGCTCTACGTGAATTTTCCTCCTTTGTCACGATCATGAACATTAGTTGGATTTGCGATGCACGATCTTGCCATGCCTGCATGCATCTAACATCTTCTCCTTACTTTAATGTCCTGTTTCCAAACACCTAAAAACCCCCTTAAAACATAAAATTAAGATCAAATTCATCCTCTAAACCAAATAAACACTTAAGAAAATATACAAAAACTAACAATAACACAATTCTAAGCCTATATACATGATAAACATTTAAGAAATACTTAAAATCAAACTTAAACACCTACCAAAAAAGATATGATCTACACCTATTAATATCCCCATACTTAAACTTTTTCTTGTCCTCAAACAAAAGTAAAAGCTCAAATAAAAATAAAAGAATACATAATCGCACAATTATGCAACATGTGATAATGATAGAATGGCATTAAATCTTATGAAATTAACATAACCTCAAAAATCAATCACTTAAAAAATGTCGACATACTAACTTATTTCTTTCATGTTTATGTTTGCTGATTTGAATATTGTATGAATCAAAATATTAACACCCTATTCATATGCCTATAACACTTGTAAGTATGAGATTATTATTATTGATCGATTAAAATGGAAAACTATCACTAAGTAACCCTTCATAAAAATTCTTGCTATTTTTAAGAGATTGGTAGGTTTATTTATTGTAACATTTTTTAAATTTTATTTAATGATAACTTAGTCTTTTGACATGAAAGCAAATACCTTGTCATAAATGGTCCCCCGGTTATTCAACTAGGTCACTTTTTTATTTAGATTGGTTAGAGTATCATTCTAGCCTTTTGACGTAAAGTCAAACATTTTATCAAGAATGCCTCCTATTACTCAACTATATCACAACTCTCAAATTTTAAAGCACGAGTTATATATTGAATCTTTCACTTTTGTTCCTTTGATTTAATTAATATAAAAGAATGAGAAAATTGCAAGAAAAATAATTTCATTAACTAAAGAATGAATAAAATATCAAATTCTAGGTTCTACCTACCTAAATCTATGTCCTAATTTGTATGTAATATCATACAAAATAATCACACAAAAATGATGAAAAAAAAGATAAAGTAAACGTGTCTTGAATCTTGAAATCCCTAAAGAAATGATGGAGTTTTCCTCTATCTTTAAATAATGGTCAATTCTTGATCCAAATTGTTAGAAAGAAGCTTCATAAAGTTTCTCTAATTATTCCCTTGGCTAAAAAATATTGTGTCTACCACACCCATGTTTATGTTGATTTTTATTAGTTTATTCTTCGTTTTGGTTAGTTAATTACATTGATCTATTCACTATAATGTTTTAATTTTACATTTGATTTATTAAGCACCATAATTTGTTTGGCTAGATAACAAAAAGATGAAAGTACTAGTAATTCTAGTCTTCATAGGATCGACCTATACTTGCCAATGCTACCTATAGTTATAACATGCAATTATGGTTTAAAACATAAAAATGACACATCAGTATCTTATATTAATATCATTAGATAATTAATTTCAAGGAAAAGTTATATGGTTGATAATTGGTAGGTATTGGTGGTCAATAATACTATAAATAATAAATCCTTTAATTTTATAGATACCATAAATAATATTATAAAAATGATGACCACTAAAAACTACTAACTGCTAATCTTATAATTGGTACTCAATTTTAATGCAAGTAGTTTTGACTATATGAGGTTTACTATATGAATGATGCCAAAAGGAATGCCTTTTTTATATTCATCAACTCACTCTTTGATGCCCTAGCCCTTAGAAAGGTTACACCAAAAGTATTAAATGCTCAAGTGGTAGGTACTTAAGACTATATATGTGTGTAAAAGTTAAAATTTGTAAAAAGGGAACTAATTCAATTACACAAAAGAAGATACCCTTCATTAGTGGAAAAACATACAGATCTAGAGCCTTTTAATTAGATCTAGGACAAGTTGAGTATCAAACCTATTGATAAGGTCCTTAAATGTAACGTCCTGCATACTCTATATATAAGAGACAACTTCTTCTTTTTCCCCATTTTCTTATATTTTTATTTTAATCCTCCAAAAGCTACTATTCACGATTCCCTCTCTTTAGCCATTCTTCACCATCAGTGGCTTAAATCATTTAATGTTATATACCAATCGCTTCCTCTCAACGAGCCTGTCATAACCAAATCTATTTCAACTGTCGTCATCATCGAAATCATAAAAAAAACTAAGGAGAAAAACTGACAAAAAATGTCAATCATCTATTTGTCACTTTCAATGGTTGTTGTTGGTTACCACCACAATTGTTCGACTCATCTTGATGTCAAGAACAAAAGCACCATGCTTTCCTCGCCAACCACTACCTGGATCACTGCCAATTGAAAGAAAAAGGGGTTAGGATTTCAGCTTGTTTTTCTTCAATTTGTTCAAATTTGTTGAGAAATTAAGTATGTTACTTTAGAGAAAGTTGTTCTACTCATCAAGAGCTTTCATTTCGTATAAAAATTATTAAATTATGAGACTAAAGATTTTTCAATGATTGGAGGAATATTTTGGCGACTGGAGGAATATTTTGGTGATTGGAGGAATGTTATAATCGTTGGAGGTATTGTTCTGGCGACTATTTTGGTCACTTTCATAAAAAATTCTAGGAATTATACTGATTATTTTTCTTCAAAGAACTATAGTGCAACTTTTAATAGTTTACGAATTAAAAATCACGGAACGTTTAGGTCAGAATAGGAGAAATTTTGAATTTCATAAATGAACTGCTTAGGCAATTCAAATAATACCTAAATTGTTATCTAAGCTTAAAAACTCCTAATTATCACTTATTGAGATATTTTCTTTCTATTTACTAGGTATAGCAAGAGCAAGACCCTATCGAAAGGTTTGGATGGACGAGTTCGGTTACCAAGTAAGTTTATACCAACTTACTATTATCGTAGTTGTACCAGTAAATGAACACTATTCAATATTGATATGGATGACAACGTGTAGCAATGCATAACCATATTCATATTCATGTTTATCTATTTATATATTGATCGATACTTATATATTTATATAGCGAATGCGTACATACAGTAATGTGTACCCGCTTTAGTATAAGCCTTTCTATTGAATTAACTGAGTGGATACGTTTGGATGGGTATTACATACATGCATTGATCATTGCATAACCGACTGTTTACTTGATAAATTGTATGCTTAATAATTTGATATATATTGCTATATTCGATTGTGGGAAGGAAAAGATCTGTAGGACATGCCACCTGATGGGTATGCAATAGGACTAGTGCACATTAGTTATGACTATGAGAGTTGTTTTGTTTATGATATTGAGATATGTTATGGGCTGAACTTGGTTGATGTTTGGCTCCCGATCAAACCCTTATTTATGATGCTTATGACTTTGGACGCTTTGAGCAAGGACTAGTTTGTTGGTAATGCTTAGCTACCCACAACCCCTTTGGATTAAGAGAGCCTTATGATTATAAACTCCTTGCAGCCATTCGAGGTTTAGAGTTATGAGGGCTTACCCTTGGAGATTAGGATCCTAAAGATATTCTTCCTCATAATTTATTTGTTTTGTTGATGTGGTTGAATGTATAGTATGATGTGTATGTATTTTGATATTCATGCATGACTGTGCACATAGTATTGGGTATCGTATGATGGTGTGAGCTTACTCAGTAAGGTCTAACTCCCCTCAACTTTATTTTTTTCAGTTCAGCTATCACCAACTTCGCAATAGTGAATCCCATGACGTGTCTGCTGTAGCCTAGCTATGTTTGTGTATGTTCTTTCCTTATTTTCATTTATCTTGTATTGTAGTGTCTATAATAACATGATTTCATGAGCTGTAAAACTTCTTTCTAATGCAAACTATTGTTATTGTATTACATGAACTTACTATGTTCTTAAGGTTTGAAATTATTTTGTCACTAGTGGTAGGGTTACGTGTGATCTGGGGTTTCAAAACTTAGATCTCACATGCCAATCATGCTCCCTTTTCGGGTCGTGACAAAGTTGGTCTCAAAGCCTAGGTTACAAACTTACCGTCTAGGATGTTCTTTTGTTTGTCACTGCAGACATATAGTAATCCACTTCTTTTTAAAGTAACTCCTTACAAAATACGTTCATATTCTCATCGGTGGTACTGACTATTCTTTTTCTTTCAATTTTAACATGAATAGATGTACTTGATTTCTAACTCAACTTGACCAAGAAGGTTACGATGAAGCCTCGGCTCATGATGAGAAATCTGCCGCTATTGCTTCAGCTAGAAGGCGCGGTAGGTGTAAAATGACCCAAACACGAGAGGTCCCTATCAAGGCATCAGAGGTATCAAAAGGAGTTTCTGTGGCATTTGCGTTTGATATGCAGGTATTCCTAGCAATAATAAAGGCTAACAATGCTATGTTTTGAGACTCGATGATGATGATGATGATGATGCAGTAACAATAACAACCAACTCTCTTATTAACAGTCCTAGAATAAAAGAGGTCAGATATATAATTATGTATGGCATATGTAAGATTTTGTTCGATAGAGTTTGATAGAACTGGAACTCAAGAGGTTATTGATTTTCTCGATGAGGCGGAAATGCAAGGTAAGAAGCTGCATTGTTCTAATACACAACTGGTGGGTACGGTAGAGATGTCTCTACAAGGGATGCCCAAAGATTGGTACTAAGACCATATCTTTCCATACTAGGGTCTAGTGACTTGGTCATAGTTTAGAGAGATTTATCAACTACTTCTCCTTTGTAACTCGTTAGATGCTCATATCAGAGTTTCTGAACTTACGCCGTGGACATAAGACAGTGGATGAGTACACCACACACTTTATTCGCTTAAGTTGTTATGCCCCAAAGATTGGTTCAAATAAGTTGAGGAAGAACAACCAGTATGTGTTAGGGATGGAACCTTTTTTCATCGCCATGACTATGAAATGTCGAGAGAAGTTCTCTACCTTAATGGATATGGCCAAGTAGTTAGAGAGAATTCTGGTCAAGCAGGATGGTACCTTGTCTATAAGAGAGTAGAGTAGGAGGCACTCCATAGGATCCTGTAGTTTTCAGTAATGACAACAGAGGCAATCAAACTTTTCACCAAAGTTCAACCAGAGTGGGAGTTCTTGGCAGAGGGCTATTCAAGCTTATGGCAAGGTGAGATCTAGTTGTATACATCTATGAGGATTCACATTCATGTCTGGTGCAAGAAGTAGCAATAGTGACTAGAGCTCAAGGCGCAATAGTTCAGGCTCAACTTCTTCCATTTGCTAATAGTGTGGTATAATGTATCAAGGTCCATATCATATACCATCAGAAGCTTGCTACAGATGTGGCCAATATTGGCATTTGAACAGAGATCACCTTATGATAGGATATCAATAGTCCTCTTTTAGTATGGCACAATCCTCCATTTTAACAGCCACAAGGGAGATCAAAATTTGGTAGTTAGTAGGGGCTAGGATTTGGAGGGAAATAGTTGGGAGGTAGATCACAATCCTTTAACTCTCAGCAAGTAGGTCGTGGTCAGGCTATGGTTTCCACTCTTAACCCCTCAAGATGCACAGACTTCCAATGCAGAGGTATTAAGTATCATTATCTTCTGTGGATTAGAAACTATGGTTTTGATAGATTCAAGAGTGACTCATTCTTTTATGCCGCCTAACTTTGCTATGAGGTTAGAAATAACTTCGAATAGGATGCATGAATCTCTGTCAGTATCTACACCTTTGATTGGTGCCAATGAGGTAAATTTGATCAACTACTTATGTCCTGTGGAGATTTATGGTAGGAGATTGGTAGCGAATCTTATGGTATTGCCGATTATGGATTTTGATGTAATAGTAGGAATGGACTAGTTATCCCATGATTATGCTACCTTGGATTGTAGAGAGAAAGAAGTGATGTTTGAGATTCCAAGGGACATAGAGTTTATCTATAAGGATAAAGAAACTACCCCTTATAATATAGTTTCAATAGTAGTGGCCAATAAGATGCTTAGACTAGGGTGTCAAGGATTTCTGGCCTCAGTCATAGATTTAGCTGTAGAGGCCATCAGTCTCTAAAACGTTCTGATAGTTCAAAAGTTTCCAGATGTGTTTCCTGAGGAGTTACCAAGGTTACCCATAAAACGAGCAATTAAATTTTATATTAGCATTGTACATGGTACGACTTTGATTTCTATACCACCATACAAAATGTCACTTGCAGAATTAAAGGAATTAAAAAAACAGTTAGAAGATCTATTAGATAAGGGTTTATTAGACCTAGCACTTCACCATGGTGTGCACCGATACTGTTTATGAAGAAAAAGGATGATTCTCTTCAATTTTGTATTGATTATCGATAGTTAAATAAGGTGACTATCCATAACAATTATCCACTACCTTGAATTAATGATTTTTTTTGACTAACTTCAAGGTGCTAAGTACTTTTCTAAGATTGATCTAAGATCGGGATACCATCAGCTAAGGATCAGAGGAGATGATGCATCTAAGACTACCTTTAATACTCGGTAAGGCCATTATGAGTTTTTTTGTAATGTCTTTTGGCCTTACAAATGCTCCAACAACTTTCACGGATATGAGAAATAGAGTATTCAAGTTGTTCTTAGATAGGTTTGTGATTGTTTTTATTGATGAAATTTTGGTATATTTGCGGATAGATAAGGAGCATGCCAATAACTTAAGATTGGTATTATAGACACTTCAAAAACATCAAATGTATGTCAAGTTCTCAAATTGTAAATTTTGGCTTGAGAGTGTTGCATTCTTAAGACATGTGGTACCTTAAGGTAGAATACAAGTGGACCCGAAGAAGGTAGAAGCTATGATGAATTGGGCACAACCAAAGACCGACAAAGGTATGGAGTTTTCTCCAGTTAGCAGGTTACTATCGAAGATTTGTTCAAAAATTTTCTAAGATAGTAGCCCGGTTGACTTGATTGATGCAAAATAATGTCTAATTTATTTAGTCTGATCCTTGCGAGGAGACTTTTCAAAAATTAAAGGAGTGTTTAACTCAGTTGTAATATTAACTTTACCAACGAAAGGTGGAGGATTTCAATTGTATTATGAGAGTTGGCCTTGGATGTGTATTGATGTAAAATGGTAGGGTGATTGTTTATGCTACTGAAGAAACATGAACAAAATTATCTTACTTATGATTTAGAGATGGCAGTGATAATCTTTCCTTTAAAGATTGGGCGATATTACCTGTATAGTGATAAATGAGAGATTTTTATGAATCACAAGAGTCTAAAGCATATATTTTAGTAGAAAGATCTAAATCTGAGGCAAAGAAGGTGGATGGATTAGGTAAAAATTATGACTATACAATCCAGTATTATCTATGAAAGGCAAATGTCATGATAGATGCTTTAAGTAGGAAATCCTTAGGTAGTTTGACGCATATCGTAATAGAAAGGAGAGCTTTGACCAAGGAGTTGCATGATTTGATGGATCAAGGTACCCAGTTTCAGATTTCAGATGCAAGCCAGCATTAAGGTGCCGTCAGTATTATTTGACAGGATTAGGATCGCCCAAGATCAAGATCCTAACTTTCAACAACTTATTTATGACATTCAAGAGGATCGACGTACAAATTTTGAAATCAATAAAGAAGGCATCCTCATAATGAATGGGAGACTGTGTGTTCCAGATATAGAAAACTTAAAAGAGTAGATTATAGAGGAAGTGTACTATGCTGCATACAATGTGTAACCAGGTTCCACCAAAATGTACCATAATATTAGAGATATGCATTAGTGGGACGGTATGAAGAGAGATATGGCTGAATATGTTTCTCAATGCTTGATGTGTCAACAAGTAAAAGTTGAGCATTAGAAAACCTTAGATAAGCTACAACTATTGCCAATTCTTAAATGGAAATAGGAGAGGATCACGATGAATTTAGTGGTTAGCTTACCTTATACAAGAACTCGATGTGATTCAATAGAGGTGATTGTAGATAGATTGACGAAATCAGCACATTATCTATCCATGAAGACTGCTTATTCGATGCCCAAGCTCTCTCAAGTTTATATTAATCGGATAGTGTGCCTTCATGAAGCATCTGTATCAATAGTTTTAGACAGGGGATCATAGTTCACATCTTAGTTCTGGAAAAAATTACAGGAGGCATTGAGCACTAGATTGGATTTTAGTACGACATTTCATCCTCAGATTGATAGACAGACTGAAAAGACAATTTAGACCTTAGATGTTGTGTGTGATAGATTTTGGTAGTAGTTGGGATTGACACTTGCCTTTGATTGAGTTTTCGCACAATAATAGCTACCACAGTAGTATTGGGATGGCACCATATGAGGCATTATATGTATGAAAATGTAGGTCACCGATGTGTTAGGTAAAGGTAGACGAGATACAGTTGGAGGGTCGAGAATTAATCAAGATCACGTTAGAGAGGATCCCATTGATCAAGTAGAGGCTAGAGACGAATGTCGGTAGACAGAAGAGTTACACTGATTCGAAGCGTAAGGATGTGGAGTTTCAAGTAGGAGATTTTATATTCCTTAAAACATCTCTAATAAAGGGTGTGATGAGGTTTGGAAAGAGAGAAAAATTATCTCTAAGTTATATTGGACCTTACAAGGTAACTGGGAGGGTTGGAAATGTGGTATACCAGTTGGCATTACCTCCGGACATGGCCCAAGTCCATCAAGTATTCCATATTTCTATGCTTCGCAAATACATTCCTAAGTATAGAAGTGAGCGAGAATTTAACCTACGAAAAGGAGCCAATGGCTATCATGGATTTGTAGGTTCAATAGCTTCGATCAAAATAAATTCCTATGGTTAAGGTGATGTGGAGGAATGGTAGCATTGAAGAAGCCACTTGGAAGATAGAGCGAGAGATGAGCGAATTGTATCCATACTGGTTTCTTTAATAAACCTTATTATAAAATTCGTGGACCTTATTATAAAATTTGAGGGTGAATATTTTTATAAGGTGAGAGAATGTAACATCTTGTATGCTATATATATAGGAGACAACTTCCTCTTTTTCCCCATTTTCTCATATTTTCATTTTAACCCCCCAATAGCTACTATTCACGAATTCCCTCTCTTTAACAATTCTTCACAGCTGGTAACTTAAAGCTGTTAGTGTTATATACCAATCTCCTCCTCTCGATGAGCTCGTCATAACCATACTTATTTTAGCCGCCATTATTGCCAAAATCATTCCAAAAATGGAGGAGAAAAATTGACAAAAAGTGCCAATCTTCTATCCCTAGCTTCTGGTTATTGTTATCAGTCACCACCATCACCATTCAACTCATCTCGATGTCAAGAAAAAAAATCCCATGGTTTTTTTTCAACCACCACCAAGATCACTACCCATTAACTAAAAAAGAGGTTAGGTTTCAGCTTATTTTTCTTCGATTCGTTCAAATCTGTTCAGAATATGAGTATGTTGCTTTAGAGAAAAATGTTTTACTCATCAAGAGCTTTCATTTTGTATAAAAATCGTTAAATTTTGAGATTAAAAAATTTTCCAATGATCGGAGGGAATATTTCGATGATTGAAACAATATTCTGATGATTGGAGGAATATTTCGATCGTCAGAGATACTTTTCCGACAACCATTTTGGTCACTTTTGAGAAAAAATTATAAATTTTCTAAAAATTATACTGATCATTTTTTCTAAAGAATTATAGTGAGATTTTCAACAGTTTGCAAATTAAAAAACATTGAACATTTAGGCGCGAGAATAGGAAAATTTTCCAAATTTCATAAATAGACTACTTAGGCAATTTAAGTGATACTTAAATTGTTAGTTGAGCCTAATAACTCCTAATTAGCACTGATTGGGATATTTTTCTTTCGATTAACTTGGTATGGTAGGAGCAAGACTCCCATTCGAAGGTTCAGACAGATGAGTTTAGTTACCAGGCAAGTTCATATTGACTTACTATTACCGTATTTGTACCAGAAAATGAATATTGTTCAATGCTAGCATAAATGATAGCAAGTAGCAATGCATAACCACATTCATATACATATGTATCTATATATCGAACGATACTTATATATTTATATAGCGAAGCATATATATATTAATATGTACCCGCTTTAATATAAGCCTTTATATTGAATTAACAAAGTGGATACGTTAGGTTAGGTATTGTATACATGCATTGATCATTACATACCTGAATGTTTACTTAATAAATTGTATGCTTAATAATTTGATATGTATTGCTACACTCGATTGTGGGGAGGAAAAGATCTGTAGGACGTGCCATCTGATGGGTATGCATTAGGACCAGATGTGCATTGGTTATGAATATGAGAGTTGTTTTGTTTATGATATTGAGATATTTTATGGGCTGATCTTAGTTGATGCTTAGCTCCCAAATTGGACCCTTATTTGTGATGCTTATGAATTCGGATGCTTTAAGCGAGGCTGGCTTGTTGGTGATGCTTGGCTCCTTGTATCCCTTTTGGATTAAGAGAACCTTACAGATACATAAGTATAGGAGAGTGGCTGGGCCATCGGTGATGCATAGCTCACCGCAACCATTTGAGGTTTAGAATTGTGAGGGCTTACCCTTGGAGATTAGGGTCCTATAGATATTCTTCTCCCCAATTTATTTGTGTCGTTGATGTGATTAGATGTATAGCATGATGTGTAAGTATTTTTATATTCATGCATGACTATGCGCATATCATTGGGTACCGTAGGATGGTGTAACCTTACACAGCAAGGTTAGACTCCTGTCAACTTTATTTTTTTCAGATAAGCTACCACCGAATCCATAGCATTGACTCTTACGATAAGCCCGTTGCAGTTTAGTTACGTTTGTGTATTTTCTTTCCTTATTTTCATTTATCTTATGTTGTAGCGTTCGTAGTGATAAGATTTTATGAGTTGTAAAACTTCTTTCTAATGTGCACTATTGTTATTTTATTGTATGGACTTGCTGCATTCTTGTGGTTTAAATTTATTTTGTCACTTGTGGTAAGGTTACATGTGATATGGGGCTTCAAACCTCGGGTGCCAGTGTCAGTCACATGCTCGTTTTGTGTTGTGACATTAAACTTATTGAAAGTTCAAATCTTATAAGTTATGTTAGCTCTCTGGAAAATTACTTCTCTTTGCTAAAGTAGAATTCCATAAATACTTAGTTAAAGGTGTAATATCCCACCTTCTAAAATTGTTAAGAGACTAAACTATTAGACTGAGTCACATGAGTTATGTCATTTAAGAATTTATGAGGTGCATTTCATTCACATGCATAATATTCGTATACATAGATGAATCATGATTTAGAAAACATTACAAGATAGAATATGCACTCAATTGACATATTCCGGGGTATGGAACGAGAATGAATGTGATATGATATGCATTCCCAATGTTTTTCATTTTGATATAGCAATAACATGAATTGATGGATTATAATTAGTGAATTGCGAATTTACCATTACAATTGAGTAATTGATGAGGTGATTTATGCATCTAATCTAAGAAAAATGTTAACAAACAAGACAAATTGATCTATCACATAATTACATAAGTGATTTTATCTAAATTTTGGTTATAGAAGATAGACATAAATGGTGCAAGTAATTAAATTCACTTAACATCACAAGAATACATAAGTGCTTCCGAATCTACTATTACAAAAGATAAAAATAGATGGTGCATATGACATATAAATATGAACCTATTAATCGATCTAGGATGCCATTCCTTTTACCACAATTCTAAGAAAAAATACATGTAAATTCCATAGTTGTTTTATTCATTAATAGGCATACATAATAATAATGTATAATAGGAGTATCTCACCTAAGGTAGAATTGTTATTATATTAATATTGCTATTAGCTAGGAAACACTTCAACTCCCTACATTAAAAAAATGAGAGGTTAGTCATATAAACAAGGAGGTGTAAAATCATGAAAAAAAACAACAACTACAACCTACCTATATATGTATACAATACTTAATTCATTAACTTCATAACAATATTAAGTGAATTAGTAAGACCAAATGACATAGTTTCCTAGTCATATGAATCGACAACTATAACCTACCTATATATGTATGCAATAATTAAGTCACTAACTTCATAAAAATATTAAGTGCATTAGTAAGACCAAATGACATATTTACTTAGTCATATGAATCCAAATTAGATTCATTATTTCAAACTATACAAGAAATTGTCTAAATTGTAGTAATTATACAAATTTAAAAAGTAGCATTACAGTAATTACACAGACACTCCCATAATTCATATGTAATCTATTTATACTTAAAATAACCTGAAACATTCACTAGAAATAAAAACTAACCATTTAATGGCTAGGATAGTAGCGTTGGTCAATTAATTATATTACAAACTTGTGGTACATGTTATTAAAAGATCAATACATGGAAACACAAAGGAATAAAGTATATTGAACCTTGAATCATTCAAAAAATACATAAAATTAAATTATATTTTGAAATATTAACAAAGACAAAAATACTAGTAAACTAAGGGCCCGTTTGGTTTTACTTATGTTTTTCCTGTTGTCGTTTTTGGTTTTACTTTTCTATTTTTTGTTTCTTTTTTCTAAAAGAAATAAAAAATACTATTAAACTAAGGGCCCGTTTGGTTTTACTTATGTTTTTTTTGTTGTCGTTTTTAGTTTTAGTTTTCTATTTTCAGTTTCTTTTTTTAAAGGAAATAAAAACTTGTTTTGGTTGAAATTTGAAATATAAAAAATGAAATCGAAAACTTGTTTGGTTGAGATTTGTAATAAAAATTAAAAGGAAAAACACGTATAATTTTATCATTAAACTAAAATATAACCCAAATAATGATGTACGAAAAAAAGTTCCACGACACCCACTGTCTGTCAAATTCACTGTATATAAAAGCTTTTCTTTTATAGGAATTACAAACTTCTGAGGCTTTTAATGCACAGTGGAGTGGTATGATTGGTCACGTCGATATGGATTGATTTTGTTAGTTGTGTTTATGGAATATCAATTGTTTGTGATTTGTTTGTTGCATCTGCAGACATGTGAACTAGCAGCCCAAAATTTGGAAATAAGATGGGTATTGGATGATTGGAAGTTTAGTTTGCGATGGCATCTGTTAGATGTTCTAGTGTTGCTTGAAATTTTCTGAGAATGTTTTTGTGTTTTGGTTTCTGTATCTACCCCTGTTGCCTACGTTTGTTTGAAAATCACCAATTGTTTGTACCGCCACTTATGAAATATCGAATCGTGAAGCCTGGAGAGGGTTTATGACCCATGCATGGAAGCAAACGGTAGGAGGCGGCAGCAATGCAAACCGACGGCGATATGAGATGTCACTGATCATAGTGACACCAAGGAGGCGCCGGTGACCCGGTAGAAGCAAAAGCAGGAGAATACCATGTGATTAAGGGAATAATATAAAAAAACCAAGAAATGAAGCAATAGCAATAAACCATACCCAGGCAGGTTTACTGAAAAAGATTCATCTTTTGCCTCCATTCTTAACTTTTTCTCAAAGAAGAAGGAGCAAGCACAGAATAGTGAAGGCAGAGCAAGGCTTAAAAAAACACAAAAGACAGTGAACTCGGGAAGTGTGGTTTTTGCGAGAAAAAAATCCTGTCTTAAACTATTACAAAAATGTCTTTTTTATGTTTTTATAAACTCGTTGCGATTTTTTATTTTTAGAAATAAGAAACAGCAACAGTACTCATCCAAATGGGTTTTAATGAATTGTTTGTTTTTTCCTGAAAATCATAACAAAAAATGGTAAAAAGAAATGGAACCAAATAGGAACTAAATATTCATTATAATCTAAAAAGGAAATAATTCTGACTAATAGAAAGAGAAGAAGCGAAAAATCTTACTTGCCAAAGAAAACTGATGTTCTTAATCTTAGGAAGCTTATTCCGTCACCTTAAAATTTTCCTACAGAAGTAAATTCAGTTATCAAAAACCAAGAACATCAATTTAAAATAACAAAGTAACTTTTAGAGCGAAGAATAATAGTAACTCTAAGCTTTTAGATAGACAAATGAAATGATGCATTTCCAACAATGTTGCTTTTTTAAGTTAGAGACCAAATTATATGGATTAAGTTATTATTTGAAAGGTTTGTTAGATAAGATAAATTGGTTAAGAATTGAATGCAAGAATTTGAACGCCTGCCTAGTTGATGAATAAGGTAGTTGAGTAGATGATGGATAACCTTGATTTCTCTAATATATTTGCTTCATTTCCTTAAAATTGTCTCCTATTTAAGTTAAGAGTGATTGAAATTGATTTACTTGAGGACGAGCAAAAGCGTAAGTATTGGAATATTTAATGTGAATGTAAATGGACATATTTTTAAAAGTATTTTGCTACATTTTCATGTCAAATTAACTTATTTAACTTAACTTAGATTTATTTTCATATAATTATAATAAATTAACTATAGGATGAAATTATTTAAGAAATAGAGGCTATTTAAAGAAAAAATATGAAGAAAATTATAATTCTTGAAGGAATATGGTTTAGCCTATATGTAACATCCCATCACCGATGGGAAGGGTAGAATAGTAATTTTGAGTGGTCCATGGGCGTTTAGAAATGCCTT
>JAOSBN010000179.1:20116178-20147866 GCA_027563595.1 Erythroxylum suave
TAACGTGGTGAGGAATCCCTCCCTCGTGGGATGCGCATCCAGATGTCACATAGGACGTCGGGCACGCGACTCACCTGGGAGGGGTTCCAACACAACACATAGATATGGTCTACAGGCATCAAATGTAATAGCCCGTTTTTCATACTAAAGGTTCGAGCCTTAGATTATTGCATATGAGTCAAATCATTTTAGCATTCATGAAATGCATTTCATTCATATTCATATCATTAGCATACACAAATGAATTATGATTTCATACAAATTGTAAAAATAGTATATGCACTCAATTGACATATTCCGGGGTATAAAAGGCTTAAAATGATCATGATGTGAATTGTATATTGTTTATGTTTTGAATTTTGGTTTGATTGGTTAAAAGTAGTAAATTTGGAATTAATTGTTACCATTAGAAAAGTGATGAATTAAAATGTATATTTAGATTAGGAAAAATGCCAAGTGGTAAGACAAATTTACACATGGAAAATTAGGATGACTAAGCCTATAAAATAAGTGACAAATGGGATAGATAAATGAGTGACATTTGGCATGGGTAATTAATTGACAAATGGCAGAAATGATTGAGTGACAAATGGACCAGTAACTAGGTGACATTTGGTAGCTTAAGGAGGGGATAAATCGCTTACATGCTTAAGGACATATGTTAATGTAATATGGTGACATCTAGCATCCAAAATGTAATGTTTCTACAGTTGTGTCAGCCTTGCTCATTCTTCTTCTCTTCTCATCTCTCACCATCGAAACTTGCTTGTATCTCCCATCCCTGTGTTTTTCTTGAAGCTATGCTACATTATCACACCATATACATGCTTTTACTCTTCATAAAATAGCTAAAGAACCAAATTATTGTTGTCCTTTTTCTTAGCTGAAAGTCATCTATTTTCCATCTTAAATTTGGGATGGTTATGCAAACATTGGTGGGCTAGGTAGAATTGATGAATTGAACTAGAATTGGAAGATAAATAAGTAAGTGAAGTGTTGTTCTTTATGGCATGCTATGATAGAAAGATTATGATGATTGAATTGGGATAGATTATATATGATATTGATGTTAAAGTTGTGCCAGAAAATTGAGAATGAATGGGTACTTTTCTGATATGTTTTATAGTAGTTTATGGAATGATGTATGGATGATTCAAGTTGGGATTTGAAGTATTATTGATGAAGAATTCATGCTAAATATAGGTGTTATCAAATATGGAAAATTAGAGCTGTAGGTGTGTTTGTAAAAATTGATTGTTAATGACGTAAGTGAGCAGAATTTTGTAAGCCTTACTGTAACTAATATGGAAGTTAAATTGACTTGAAATGAAGTAACCTTAAGGGACATGACATCTGGAAAATTTCAGGTGTTAGTGGTGTCTTTAAGCTTGTTATATTCGTGAGGTATTGAAGGTAGTAAAGTTACACACATTAGTGATGTTGATGACAAATTCTGGAATTTTAATTTTAGCCTTGTGTACATGTTGAATCAACAGAGAAATTTCACTCTAAATCGGTATATTTGGAGACTGTTTCTTGATTAATAAATTAAGAGCTTCAAAATTTTATGTAGTTAATTGATGTCATTATCTAAAGAATGGACTGTTTTGATATGGTTGAGTTCAAATATGGAAATTCTGATTTGTTAATGGAATAAATGAGTTATTTTAATGCAAACATGATCTTTAGGACATGAATAATGTGTGTAAGGTATGGATGAACGAGTATTGAAGAACATAGGGTATTTATGAATGAGAATTAGGTAAATTTATGAGTATATATTACCGGAAAAAGTTTGGTGAATGTATAAATTTAGCTTGCTGAAATTTCAGATTTAAAGAAACAATTTTGTGTGTATTATAAGAGGCTTTTGATCATGAAAATCTTCAAAGATAAGTGTAAAGTATGGTTGAAGAATTTGGAGTAAATCAAGCTAACTTAAAGGTATAAACCTAATTGCAAAATGGTAGTATACAAAGTATGATGTTTGAATGGTTAAAATTTATGAATAGTTACATGCGTGGAAAGGTCAAATGAGCATGCATTAAAAATAGAATGTATATATATATGCATGATTGAATATTCATATGATTGATCAACTTAATAATGTGTGAACTATATGTGTATATTGCATGACAAAAGAAGCACAAATTGATCATCAACTTCTAGGCATTGTCGGCTCATCAAGGCAATAGCTTATTTGGAGTGCACTGTGAGTTAACTTAGATGTTTTCTCACTATGACTGAATTGTTTTTTATTAAATTTTAGATGTTGAACTGTTATTGATACGATTTTTATAATTTCTGACAATGATGGTTTGAGGAGTTCAATATTTAGGATTGTATTGAAAGTGCTTTCTAATTATATATGAATATGAAAAATATGTACTCAACTGAATGTTGAATGCCAGACTTGGATCCGATGAATGTGATAAATGACTTTGTACATTGAATGAAAGTGTTGATAGCATATTTTGTGAATCGATGCATTCCATTACATTATTATACATGATCAGATAAAGGAGTTGTGACCGGAGTGACTAATGTGAAAAAGAGCTTAAAGCTAAAAAATGTGCACAAAGAGGCACAAGCTTAGTTATTAATAAGCCTGGTATCCATAATGGGTATGGGACATAATATGAAATGAGCTCAGTATCCACAACGGATACGAGATAGTAAATAGGAACTCGGTCATAATAAAGTAAAAATAAAACTTCATTTATCTTGTATTGTAACGTCTGTAGTGAGAGGAATTCATAATTTGTAAAACTTATTTCTGACGTGCACTATTGTTATTGTATTGTATGAATTTGTTGCATTCTTAAGGTTGAACTTATTTTGTCACTAGTGCCAGTCATGCACCCATTTTTAGTCTTGACAAAGTTGATATCAAAGCCTATATATATTTACGGCCTAGGATGTTCTTTTTTTTTGACACTGCGAGCACATAGGAATCCACTTCTTTTTAAAGTAACCTCTTATAGATTATGTTCATATTCTCATTGGTGGTACTTACCATTCTCTTTCTTTTAATTCTAGCATGAATAGACGTGCTTGATTTCTCGCTCGACTTGGCTAAAAGGGTCACAATGAAGCCTCAGCTCAAGATGAGACATCTGCCCCTGCTGCTTCAACTGGAAGGTGTGGTAAGTAGAATAGTCCAGACATGAGAGGTCCCTATCGAGGCGCTAGATGTATCACAAGGAGTTCTTGAGGCACCTGAGTTTGATATGTAGGCATTTCTAGCAGGGATCGAGGCTAACAATGCTATATTTCGAGACTCGATGATGATGATGTAGCAGCAATGGTAGCCAGCTCCCCCAGTGATAGTCCCAAAACAAGATAGATCGAATATGTAATTATTTATAACATATGTAAGGTTTCGTCCAATAAAGTTCAACAGAACTAGACATCAGGAGGCTATTGATTTTCTCGATGAGGTGGAGATGTGAGGTAAAGGTTGCATCCTTCTGATACACAACTAGTGGGACTAGTAGAGATGTCTTTACAAGGGATGGCTAATGATTGGTACTGAGATCATATCCTTCCATACTTAGGTACAGTGACTTGGTCAAAGTTTAGAGAGAGAATTATAAACTACTTCCTCTCCTTTGCAACTTGTGAGATGCTCATATTAGAGTTTTTGAACCTATGTTGTGGAGATAGGATAGTGGACGAGTACACCACAGACTTTATTCGTTTAAGTTGTTATGCCCTAGAGATTAGTTTTGATAAGTTGAGGAAGAACAACCAGATGTGTTAAGGCTAGAACCTCTTTTTGTTAGCATGACTATGAGTTGTCGAGAGAAGTTCTCTACCTTAGTGGATGTGACCAAGTAGGTAGAGAGGATTCTGGTGGAGCAGGGTACCTTGTCTATGGCAGAGTAGAGTAGGAGGCACTCTGCAAGATTCTCTAGTTTTCAGTAACGATAGCAGCAACAATCTAACTTTTCGAAAGGGCTTAGCCAGAGTGGGAGTTCTCAGTAGAGGGTTGTTTAAGCTCATGGTAAGGTGAGATCTAGCTTTAGACATCTAGGATGATTCAGATTCATACCTAGTGTAGGTGGTAGCAATAGTGGGCAGAGCTCAGGGCACAGTAGTTCATGCTCAACTTCTTCCATTTGTTAGCAATATGGTAGAGTGCATTAGGGTCCATGTCACATACCACCAAGAGCCTGCTACAGATATGGTCAGTATGGGTATTTGATCAGAGATTGCCCTGTGATGGGATATCAACAGTCCTCTTCTAATATGGCATAACCTCCATTTCAACAGTCATAAGGGGGATCACAATTTGGTGGTCAGTAAGGGTGAGGATTTGGAGGGATATAGTTAGGAGGTAAATCTAGAGGCTATAGTCTAGGACAATCCTTTAGCTCGTAGTAAGTAGGCCGTGGTTAGGTTAGGGAATTCACTCTCACCCCTCAAGATGCATAGACTTCTAATGTATTGGTATCAAGTGTCATTCTCGTATGTCAAATAGAAGCTATGGTTTTGATATATTTAGCAGCAACTCATTCTTTTATATGGCCTAACTTTGCTATGAGGTTAGAATTAGCACCGACTAGGATGGATAATCTCTGTCATTGTTTACACCTCTGATTGATGCTATAGAGAAAAATTTGGTCTACTACTTATATCCCATGGAGATTAATGATAGGAGATTGTTAGCGAATCTTATGTTATTTCTGGTTATGGTTTTCGATGTAATATTGGGAATAGATTGGCTATCCCATCATTAGGCTACCTTATATTTTAGAAAGAAGGAAGTGATGTTTAACATTCTAGGGGATGTAGAGTTTATCTTTAAAGGGGATAGAAAAACTACTCCTTCCAATATATTTCAACAGTAGTGGCCAATAAGATACTTAGATAAGGTTGCTAAAGATTTCTAGCCTCGTTCAGGGATTTAGTTGTAGAGGGCATCAATCTCTAAAGCATTCTAGTAGTTCAAAAGTTTCCAAATGTGTTTCTTAAGGAGTTACCAGGGTTACCCCAAAGCGAGAAATTAAATTTTGTATTAACATAGTACCTAGTACGAATCTAATTTCTATACCACCATACAAAATGACACTTACAGAATTAAAGGAATTAAAGAAGTAATTACAAGATCTGTTACATAAGGGGTTTATTAGACCTAGGATTTCACCATGGGGTGCATCGGTACTGTTTGTGAAGAAAAACGATGGTTCTCTCCGAATATGTATTGATTATTGACAATTAAATAAGGTAACTATCCGCAATAAGCATCCACTACCTCAAATTAACTAGTTTTTTGACCAACTTCAAGGTGCTAAGTACTTTTCTAAGATTGATCTAAGATCAAGATACCATTAGCTAAGGATTAGACGAGATAATGTATCTAAAACTGGGACTAGGTATAACTATTATGAGTTTTTAATAATGTCTTTTGGCCTTACAAATGCTCCAGCAGTTTTTATAGATCTGATGAATAGAATATTCAAGTTATTCTTGGATAGGTTTGTGACTGCTTTCATTGATGACATTTTGGTTTATTTGCAAACAGATAAGGAGCATGCCGAACACTTAAGATTGGTATTGCAGACACTTCGAGAACATCAACTATATGCCAAGTTCTCAAAATGTGAATTTTGGCTTGAGAGTGTTGTATTCTTAAGACACCTAGTATCTTAAGGCTGAATATAAGTGGACCCGAAGAAGGTAGAAGGTGTGATGAATTGGGAACAAATCTTTGAGAAAACTCCGTACCTTTATTCATCACACCTTCTACCTTCTTCGAGTTAGCAGGTTACTATCAAAGATTTCGTTAAAATTTTTCTAAGATAACAGCCTCATTGCCTCGATTAAGGCAAAAAAAGTCCAATTTATTTGGTCCAATGCTTATAAGGATAGTTTTCAAAAACTGAAGGAGTGTTTAACTTCAGCTCCAATATTAGCTTTACCAATGGAAGGTGGAAGATTTTAATTGTACTGTGACTCTTTAAGAGTTGGTCTTGGATGTGTATTGACGCAAAATGATAGGGTGATTGCTTATCCTTCTAGGCAACTGAGGAAACACGAACAAAATTATCTTACGCATGATTTAGAGATGGCAACAGTAGTCTTTACTTTAAAGATTTGGTGATATTATCTGTATGGTGAGACATGTGAGATTTTTATAGACCATAAGAGTCTAAAGTATATATTTCATCGGAAAGATCTAAATCTGAGGCAAAGAAGGTGGATGGAATTACTAAAAGATTATAACTATACGATCCAATATCATCTAGGGAAGGCAAATGTTGTGGCAGATGCTTTAAGTAGGAAATCCTCAGGTAGTTTGGCAAATATAGAGAGGAGAGCTTTGACCAAGGAGTTACATGATTTGATGGATCGAGGTACTCAATTTTAGATTCAGATGTAGGAATATTATTGGCCAACATTAGGGTGCGGTTAATATTATTGAACAAGATTAGGATCGCCCAAGGTCAAGATCCTAAATTTCAACAACTTATTTATGATGTTCAGGAAGGGATGACGTGCATATTTTGAAATCGATAAAGAAGGAATCCTTATAATGAATGGAAGACTGTGAGTTCTAGGTATAGAAAACTTGAAAGTGGAGATTTTAGAGGAAGCACACTATGCTACATACAATGTGCATCCAGGATCCACCAAAATGTACCATAATATTAGAGATATGTATTGGTGCGATGATATGAAGAAAGATGTGGTTGAATATGTTTCTAAATGCTTGATATGTTAATAAGTAAAAGCTGATCATTAGAAACCCCTAGGAACCTACAACATTGCCAATTCCTGAATGGAAATGGGAGAGGATCATGATGGATTTCGTGGTTGGCTTACCTTATATAAGAATTCGATGTGATTCAATCTAGGTGATTATAGATAGACTGATGATATCAGCACATTTTCTACCCATGAAGACTACTTATTCGGTGTCCAAGCTCACTCAAGTTTATATTGATTGAATAGTGTGTCTTTATGAAGTACCTGTATAGATAGTTTTGAACCAAGGATCGCATTTTACATCTTGGTTATGGAAAAAAAATCATAGGAGGATTTGGGCACTAAATTGGATTTTAGTACGACATTTCATCTTCAAACTGATGGACAGTCTGAAAGGACAATTCAGACCTTAGAGGATTTGTTGAGGATGTGTGTGACAGATTTTGGCGGTAGTTAGAATTGACACTTGCCTTTAATTGAGTTTGTTTACAATAATAGCTACTATAGTAGTATTGGAATGGCACCATACGAGGCATTGTATGGATGAAAATGTAGGTCACCGATATGTTGGGAGGAGGTAACGAAAGGTAGTTGGAAGGCCTAAAATTAATTAAGATCATGTCAGAGAAGATACCATTGATCAAGCAAAGGCTAGTGACGACTGTCAGTAGACAGTAGAGTTATGCTGATCTGAAGTGTAAGGAAGATGAGTATTAAGTCGGAGATTTCGTATTCCTTAAAGTGAAGGGTATGATGAGGTTTGGAAAGAGAGGAAAATTATCTCCAAAGTATATTAGACCTTGTGAGGTAACTAAAAGGGTTGAAAATGTGGCATATTGGTTGGCATTACCTCTGGGCATGGCCCATGTCCATCCACTATTCCATATTCTATACTTCGCAAGTACATTCCTGACCCTTCCCATGTACTCCAACAGCAAACCGTGGAAGTGAGCGATAAGTTAATCTACGAAGAGGAGCCAGTGGCTATCGTGGATTCGTAGGTGCAATAGCTTTGATCAAAACAATTCCCAAGGTTAAGGTAATGTGGAAGAATGGTTGCACTGAAGAAGCTACTTGGGAGATAGAGCGAGAGATGAGATAATTGTATCCATACTTGTTTCCTTAATAAACCTTATCATAAAATTCGAGGACGATTTTTTTGTAAGGGGGAGAGAATGTAACATCCTGTGTGATATATATATATAAGACAACTTCTTCTTTTCCTCATTTTCTAATAATTTCATTTTAACCCCTCCCAAAAGTTACTATTCACAAATTCTCTCTCCCTGATCATTCTTCACCACTGGTGACTCAAATCAGTTAGTGTTATATACCAATCTCTTTTTTTTTATGAGCCCATCACAACCATGCCCATTTTAGCCACCATCATCACCAGAATTGTTACAAAAGCTAAGGAGAAAAATAAACAAAAACTGTCAATCATTGATTCGTCGCTTCTGGTGGTTGCTGCCGATCACCACCACCACCATTCGAGCAAAAACCTCATGGTCTCATTGCCAGCCACCAACTAGATCGCCACCGATTAACAAGAAAAGAGGTATAGTAGGAGCAAGACCCTATTGGAAGATTCAAACGGACGAGTTCGGTTACTAGGTAAGTTCATACCAATTTACTATAGTTGTACCAACAAATGAATACTATTCAATGTTGGTATAGATGCCAACATGTAGTAATGCATAACCACGTTCATATGCACACACACATATATATATATATGTACACACACGCATTAATGATCAATGCATGTATATACATTAATGCGTATCCGCTTTAGTATAAGCCTTATATCGAATTAACTGAGTGCATACATTGGGTTGGGTATTGCATACATGCATTGGTCATTACGTAACTAAATGTTTACTTGATAAATTGCATGCTTAATAATTTGATATGTATTGTTATGTTTGATTGTGGGGAAGAAATGATCTGTAGGACGTGCCACCTAATGGCTATACATCAGGACTAGATGCGCACTGGTTATGATTATCAGAGTTGTTTTGTTTATGACATTGAGATATGTTATGGGTCGATCCTTGTTGATGCTTGGGTTCCAATCATACCTTTATTTTTTATGCTTATCACTTTGGATGCTTTGAGCGAGGTCTGGTATATTGGTGATGTTTGACTCCCCGCAGCCCCTTTGGATTAAGAGAGCCTTACGGATGCTTGAGTATAGGAACATAGCTGGGTCATTGGTGATGCATAACTCTCCGCAGCCATTCGAGGTTTAGAGTTGTGAGGGCTTACCCTTGGAGATTAAGGTCCTATAAATATTCTCTCCTACAATTTATTTATGTTATTGATGTGATTAGATGTATTTTAATATTTATGGATAACTATGCACTTAGCATCAGGTATCATAGAACGGTGTGAGCTTACTCAATGAGATTTGACTCCCCTCAACTTTAATTTTTTAGATCAACTACCACCAGCTTCACAATAGGAACTTCCGTGACATGTCCATTATGGCTTACCTATGTTTGTGTATGTTTTTTCTTTATTTTCATTTATCTTGTATTGTAGTGCCTGTGTGATAGAATTTCATGAGTTATAAAACTTCTTTTTGACGCACACTATTGTTATTATATTGTATGAACTTGTTGTGTTCTTGAGGTTGAATTTATTTTGTCACTTGTGGTAGGCTTAGGCTTACGTGTGATCTAGGATTTTGAACCTCGATCTGACGTACCGGTCTTACGCTTGTTTTGGGTTATAAGAAACAAGTAACTTAATTATAAGGTAGTGCTATCAAAATATGCAAAAGATACATAAAATGAGGATTTAACATACAATAAGCTTTAGGACTACTAAAAGACATCACCTTGATTATACCAAGTTCTATATTCTTCGAAGAAAGGCTCAAATTATAAGTGGCCTTATATGCAACTAGAATTTCTTTGAGCAATATGGAAACATTTTGGATTAATCACATAACTCTTCCTAAGAGTGTTCTAAAGGAGATAGACAAGAAACTAAGAGACTTTCTATGGAGGGATAAAACAAAGCAAAAGTCAGCTAGAGTAAGATATGTCAACTAAGGAACCAAGGAGGAATAAGTATCTATTCAGTCAAATTAATTAATAAAATTAGCATTGATAAGAATTTATGATGGCTATATAGTCAAAAAGAGGAGTTATATGTAAATGGGTCCATAATGTTTCATTAAAGAGAACAACTTATGGAGTCTTAAACCAAAGAAAAACATGTCATAGAACCTAAGGAAAATATTGGGATCAAGATAATAAATGTAAAACCTAATTTAACACAAAATTGGAAATAGGGAATCAACACTATTTTGGTACGATAATTGCCATGGTAGAGGCCTATTTTACAAGATAGATGAGATCCAGTACTAAACTAGTTATCAGTTCAAACACAAATGTAAGCAAAATGATCATGAACAACCAGTAGAGATGCCCTTTTCATAATAGTAAAGGAGTGGATATTATAATGAATAATATGCCAAGTGACCAGAGACATGATGGAATTCTCTAGATGGTTAATGGATCCAAAATATTTAGCTCAAAATAATGTAGGAAATTTCTACAAATGGAACCGGATAGTGGAGTTAAATAAAATAAACTGGTATGGGATAATGTTATTATCCCCTCCCTTACTTTCATCCTATAGATGGGGATTGTTAAGAGGCTCTTAACTAAGGACAACATCAGAATCCTACTAGAATTAATAGTTTGTGAGCTACACAACTCTTACCTTAAAACAATAGACTACATTATTGTCAATTATAGGTACACATAAAGTATTTAGGAAAGATAACAGGGAGTGTTGAACATTAGGAAATCAGTTCTAAACTAGGAAGATTTATAAATGATAGTCACTATAAGAATCGGAAACAAGATAGATCATAAAGTAGTGAGAATTAGCCTTGTAACCGTAGTGTACTTAATCTGGAAATAAAGAAATAGGAGAATCTTTAGATAGGAGAAAAGATGAGGAATAAATATACTAGAAAATCATACTCCAATGTACTAAACATGATGGCAAGGAATAAATCTTTCAACTGACATGAAGAGAAGATGGCTACTAGATTGAAAAAAAAGTAGCTTGTAACCAGAACACATTGCTTCTTTATTTCTTCGTTCCTTTGATACTTTTGAACCTTGTAAGGATGTATTGCCTTATTTATTAAAAAATTTACATTAATTTCTGAAAATACAACTCTTTGGGTAAGAGCATATTTGTCAGTTTTAATATTCCTAAAAATCTTTAAGTTTCTTTCTTTCCATATAAAATACCCTAAGTAATTAAGGCTTAGGCATATTAACCTTTTCCCATTCTTTTGCATTCATTTTCTGCCCATATTAAGAATTTATTCCAATTGCTAAATGGACAATCCAAATTCATAAAATGAAGCATTTTGGCCCAAAATGGAGGACGAATAGCAGCATTGAAAGAATAGATGAAAGGTTGTTTACTAGTTTAATTAAGATTGACATGATTTAGTATCTAGTTCTCTATGGAATTGATACTCTAGAATATTTCCAATTTTATATGCTATGATTGATGTTGTATGCTTACATATTATCTTTATTGTAGATCAAGTTTTTGGTGTCTTTGTTGAGGAATTAATTTTATTAATTTTGTTAATCTTAGTTTATTTCCATTTTATTTTATTTTATTTTGATTTTTTCATTTTTTAAAGTAGTTAATGTAAGATAGGAGATCCAAAAGTGAAAATTTGGACTCCCTAGCTTAATTTGGTCTTAAAATCAAATAAACTTATAGAAAGAACCAAATGATAATGAGAGAAGAGTTAGTTTTGTTTTAAGATAGCATTTTTTTTAGAATTATTAAAGAGAGAGAGGGTGCTACTTCTTTATGCTCCCCTAAAAACTTCTTTATCCACCTGTGGTACTCCCCTCCTTCTTCATCCTTTGTTTCCCTTTAACCACCCCTCTTTCTTTTGCTCTGTTTACTGAGTTTGACAATAACGATGTTTTGGTCTTTTACTCTCCTATTTTTAAAAGTCACCATTTCCCTATCCATCGATTATGGCATTTGAGAAAACATTGTTTGGTTAGAAGCTGACTCATGCTTTTACCTTTCTACCCCTCATCCCTTCGTCCTTACCTAATCTTTCCCACTCCTCCCCACATCCCCTACTAAAAAAGCTAGTAACAAATGCTTATCACTACTCTTGTTTTTGAAACTACTCCTTCGACACCCCCACCTTGTACAACCCCTTATTAAGTTGAAAAAAGTTTGTGTGAGACTTTAATTCCACTTTATTATGCTATTATCCTCCTAATATCATAAATGGGTGTTATATGCTAGCCCCAAATTTGGATATGTTGAGAGAGGGTGCTAGAATGTTTTGGAACCTTGTTAAGTCTCTTTATAGATAAGCAACCACCATTTCTGTTAATTAGGAATTGAAATCTTATCCCTTTTAAATTCTTATCAAAACTTAGTGCAAAGGAGGCTTTGGTAGCATGTCCCTAACATGTTCAAATTGTCCCTATTCTTGCTACCTTGGAGACCTAGTTTGAGTTTGGAGAACATCCAACAAGAGAATGTGCTTATATGGATTAACATCCATAATGTTCCATTAGTGTATTGGAAAATAAAAGAATTGATCTTCGTTGCCAGTTTTACAGGAAATCCAACATGTATTGGCATGAGTACAACTTTTCAAAAAAAGAATTGGTTATGGCAAGTGAAGCATGAGTGTCAGAAAGGATAAGGAGCTACCCGATACGATCCCTGTTATAAGACCAAGGGAGGGCAACTCTCTCTTTGAGTATTCAATAAAGGTTTCATAACTATAGAAGCCAAACTTATCAATGCAAAGTAAGTAGTGGTTCTTATAGGGAAAAGGTTCATTAGGGGGACTATGTTGAACTCTTGAGAAACTAGGAGATGAGTGGTGATTGCTGGTCATCCTAAATTCAAGAGAAGTACTAGAGGAGTCCAACTCCTTTATGAATATCTAAAAATTAATAGAGGTGTTCCTTATTGAAACAAAAATGAATATAAAAGTGATGGACAAAGAGTGAGGTATCAGAAGGTCATAGTAAGTTAAGCAACACCAAAAATGAAAAGGGGATAAATACTAAGTAAAATTCTATAGGAGTGAAATATGCAACACCTATACACAATGGGTAAGCAATTGAGAGGCGACAAGGATTGAAAGCCAAACAAACTCATTAGAGATATCCATCTTGAGACTAGTTGTAAAAGTGCAAAATGTATGTAGAAATAGAGGATTTTAAAATATATAATAAGAGAAAATCCATGATAAGGAACAAGTTCAGAAAGGCTAAGCATAAGAATATCCTTATATGTCCTTAGTGTTTTGGAATGTTAGAAGAATCAATAACCCCAAAAAGCACTAGGCTTTTAGTGTTTTCTGTTTAGTAACTAAAATTATGTTAGTAGGTATTTTGGAATACAAGATCTATAAAGATAAACTTATGAAATTGAGTTTTATGGGTAAGTGATGGTGTTTTTATCTAACAATTAGCATACCACCATTATAGTTGTGTATGGTGTCATAACTCATACTCAAATAGAGATATCACATTCAATGGCTCCAGGAGGTGGAAAAAAGATGAGATTCTTCAATAATTCTATAAAATCTAGAACAAACATCAATATGATTTGTTCCCTGACCAATTGAAATAATAGTTATCTCACAAAATGACCTTGAGCAAATGGTTCTTATTTTCTATATATATCTCTTTAGAACTAACTATAAGGAACTCATTTGTGATGATACTTAAATCCTTTATTTTTCACTAATTTTATGATGGAATTTAGCTTTTTTAACAGTCCTTTCAATACTTAGGATATTAAGAGTGTGGTTGTTGAGGGTAAGTTTTATTTAATGTATTTAAATCCCTCAATATACTACAAGCACACATGTTGTGAATTGTAGTATATGAGGTTTTGATTCAATGAGGAGTTATGAAATAATCTAATCCTAAGTTATCTAAGACTAAAAAATTAATGGAATGAAAATAAAAACTCAAAAATAAAGTAAACACATGAAAGGGAGAGACAAAAAACAAATTCGTGAAATTAACGCAAGAAATTGAATATTGAGCAACATCAAATTCACAATGTTAAATCACATAAGAAAATTTACTAAATTATGAGAGATGGATTTATCCTTTCATCAATGCTAACCTAATCACTTTTATGTTATTGTGGTGTAAGTTCTAGACTATTTTAGGATGGATTACTCTCTTTTGAGTTATAATCACTAAACTCTAATTAAGTTAAGTTACCGAAATTGTATTCTCTCAATTAACTATCAGCTCACAACCTAATCATTTCTTAAGCTTCCTAATAAACTATTAGGTCTCACATGGGATCTCACTCCTTGCAATTGCCGATTTAATTAATTGTGTGATCTATTAAATTATTTAAATCTCGTTAAACAAACTAATCATTTTGCATTCAATTTACTCTCTCAATTTACTACCAAAGGGTGAAGTTACAGTAACCAATCAAAAAACCCAATCGAAATAACAAAAAAATTGACTATATTAACATTGAATCAAGTTTAATTCCCTAAAGAAAAGTTAGAACATCATCATCATTCCACAACCCATAAACATAATCATATTCATGTTACTCATTTATTGAAGAAAATGAGGAAGATGAATAGAACATCACTTGGATGAGATCGGGATGACTTGGGAAGGTAGTAGTGTCGTAAGCCCTGTCCTCTTCTCTCTCTTTTTGTTCTCTCCTCTTGAAGCTTTTCCTAAAATGCAAAATGTAAGCCCTCCTTTAGGGTTATATTCTTTTCCTTTTATGGTATTTTCTAATTAGGGAAAACTTTGGAGTTTTCCTAAGCACCAAAAGTTCAAAATATCCTCGAAAAATGAAGTTCAGAAAGTCGATGTTTGCTATTTGTCGTGCAGGCCACATTTACCTTTTATCAAGGTCTTAGTGGATGATGCCACGATCATAGCTCCTTCATCTTGCTTCTATCACAATCATGGCACATTGGCCATGATCATGGCCCTGGTTTTCCCTTTGGGCTTCCTCGGATTTTGCTCCGTTCTTCCATAATTGATCTGAAACACTAGCAAACATATCAAGGCACCTCAGATAGACCAAATTTAAGCTCAATGGCATACTTTAACCCACAAAACACTCAAAAAACAAATATCTAACTAAACAACACAATCCTAACCTAAATAGGCACTAATTATTCAATTTAACAACTAAACATATACTAAACTATCCTCTAAAACATTATGCAATCTACCATTATCAACATCCCACACTTAAACTTTTGCTTGTCCCTAAGCAAAGACAAAGCATGCAAAACACAACACACCAAACACAATTGACAACAAAACAACAGTGCAATAATGAGATAATGGCATTAAACTTCACGAAACAAATTTAACTACAAACACGATCCCTTAAGTTATTCTAACTTATTAACTTGTGAAACATATGTCTAAGTACTTCGAATTAAATATACATACTAAGGAAGATCTTAATATCAAGTTTATTCACCCCTATCACTTGCACACACACATTGATAATTATTTAGTCAATCAAAATTATAACTATCCCTAAGTAGGTTTTCATAAAAATTCAAGTTATTCACAAAAATCGGTAAGTTTATTTAACAAAAAACTTTTTTTGTTGATTTTTATTGACCTAAACCTAGCCTTTTGATGCGAAGGCAAACATTTGTGATGAATTTCTCCCAGTTACTCAGCTATATCATGTTCTCAACTGGCTACTAGCTCTATTCATAACCTAAAGGCCAACGGAATAGTTATTTAATTAATATTTAAACTCTTCTTTTTTTATTTTTATTTTATTTCCTACTTCATTTCTTTTAGCTATTAATTCTCATAAAAAGTTACTATCGATGCTACTTATTCGATTGGCCTAAAATTATAAATGAGTGTGACAAATTCCTAGGGTGAATAAACTAACATCATATCCTAATTAACATGTATATTTAACCAAAGTAATATAGATCACTAATTTCATGAGTTAATCAACCTTCGCAACCTAAATGATTATGTTCATAATTAAATCGACTATGTTAAGTCCTAACCACTGACACATTCACACGAATTATATGATGCAAATCTAAACAAGCTAACATGCAAAATTCACATTCAAATAAAAAACATATAATGCATACAACCCTCCCCACACTTGGAAAACACATTGTCCTTAATTTAAGAAAAACAAACAAACAAAACATACGGTAGGAATATGAATAACAAAATAAGATAAACATGAGAATATTTAAAAAAACTATAAAATAAAAGACAAAGGTTAGAGCATAGAATCCGTTATAGTGATCAAGGTGGCAATGGCGATGGTGATGGTGGTAGAAGGTGAACACCTTGAGCCTTGAAATATCTATGAATTTGTCGTATGTCCTGGCTTTGACATCTTTATTCTCTAGCCATCTTCTTAAACACCTTGGTATTTTTGAAATGGTTTTATTAGTGTTTAAGACAACCTCCCTTACCTTCTCCCATCCCTTTTGTCCTTCCTCTTTTGACTCCTCACTGGTTAAGTCTTCCTCCTGCTATGGTGGTGTTAAGCTCAAATTGACCTGTCCCGCCCTAGTCTTGACCTGAGATTTAGCACTGACATCTCGAAATTCCATATTATAGGACTTCAAGATTTTAGCTCTTGTTAAGTGATGAGTGTTAAGAAATTTAGGGCGATAGACAATTAGTCCATTGCAATTAACACCATAATACTCGACAATGGTCATGACCAAGTACTGCATACCTAAATTATTGCTTCTTTTTCTTAGTGAAGCAGTAATTGCATTAAAAATATAGGTGGAGGTGCAAACTTGGATGCCATGTTCCATGCACCATAAATGAAAAGTTCTTTTTTGAACACTTGTTAGTTTCATATTTTTCAAAGATAGTTTCACATATAAATTTGTGCAATAACAAGTTTTCAGATCTTCTAATAATATTATTATGGGCATTTTTTGCATCAAAGCTCTCCATTTGAGTCAATTATGTCCCATAATGGGTGGCAAGAAATTCATCGTGTTGATCGACTATGGTTGAATTGGGGAATCCACCAATTTCACACAAAATGTCATAATCTAACCCATATGATTTACCCCACAATTGAAAACATAGGTCCTTAAGGTTGGTTGGCTCAAATTGGAGGGAGGTGAAGAATTCTAGTGTACGGTTTCTAGAACATGCTTAGGGTTAGAACCCTAAATTATTGTAAATGAGTGCTAGTATTGGGAATTTATGAAAATTGTAACGCCCACATATTGCCTAGAAGGATACACAAATGCCACACAAAACATATTCAAAACATGCCAAACAAACAATCCAAACTCTTCCAGAAACTTAAGCAAACATACATTACATATCATTAGATGTTGTTGTAAACAAAACATATCAAACATATTATACTATTCTAAATACATGCCATAAGTTCCAAATCCATCCTATACTAAGGTTATTACAAAGCATTAAACAAAACACAAAATACACCGTGAATCATTACATTGAAATACAGTTTAACTTAAACACAAAAATTGATCTTCCAAAATAAAACATATCATTCTTTGGCAATTGCGGTTATCCTAGCCTTAGGTCTTCTTATCAAAACCTACATGGAGGCAAAACCACTGTGCTAAGTATATAGCTTAATGAGGAATAACTAAACAAGATATAATCTGGCGACTATTTCTACCAATCATCTAGTATTCACGTGCATCGAATCATGTCAAATCACATCAAAACAGAATATAACATATCATAATAGAGTATACTTACTTCTGAACAAAACTTACAAGTATCCAAATAGAATATCATAATAATAAAACAGAACTTTAAAGTATCAGAACAAAACTTGAAAGTATCAAAACAGAACTTGAAAGTATCATAATAGAATTTAGTTGCATCTGAACTAAACTTAGCTTATATTATAATTGAATATATATTAGAACACAAAATAAGTTAACCTACTAATCCTTCTTATAAAAGTGCGTAATGGGACCAGAACAAAAGATACCTATGATTTGTATCATAGAATAGGAGAGACTTATGTTTTAGTAATAGAAGACATCGAAGTGTCAATATCAGGAGGCACCAGAGTGTCAATATTAGGAGACACCAAAGTGCAAATATCAGGAGACACCTTAGTTTCACAGGAGCAGCTTCAGTCCCTTCTAGGTATGCTTATTTACCCACGACTAGGGCTTGACAATTTTAAAATAAACCATTTCAAGTTTCAGAATTACGTGCAAAAGATGTAGTGCGTAGTATATGTCTTTATTCCCTTTTCCTCAAATTGAAAATATACTGGCACAACCAATCAAACTTAACGTACCTCATGAGCATAAACATTTACAATAATGTACCATTAAATATATTATGTATTTACGCATTACATATAATTACTCAAATTTCCAATTCATAAACAATCATATTCAATTCACATCATATAAATACTTTGAAACACATTTGTATTCATAAGGACACATTTATACTTAAACACACCCCATATTTGAACATTAGACACTTATTCACTAGCCAAACTTTCTTCAAGTAATTTCCTCAATTAACAATCCATAACTAAATTAACTTTTACTCAATTAATCTAATATCATCTAGGTTCATTTTAAACCTTAATTAAGTTCAAATAAACCATCATTAAGTACCTTAACCTTATATAGTCTGACAATTGTCTAAAACCAACATTTTCTCCTTACAAAGTACTGCCCACAACCATAAGAATGAGTTATTTAAATCCCACAATAGTGGATGAGTGAACTGAAGGATCACTCACCCACGACCATTATTTTGCTTCAAAAATTTTACTCCTTCATACTCCATCCAATACACCTTCACCAAAGACCATCAATTTCACTTAAATTCTACCTTATTCGTGCTCTAATCCCTTATCAAATTCATGTCCAAACCTAATTCAAAAATCATTTATTAGACAATTCACAACTCATTATTGTACATACATCAAAACCAAAACATAATTTATCAAACAAACATTATTTTTCTAGCACTTAATTATCAACATCATAACACATATTCATGCCAAGTCAATTATCATAAACTTGTATTAATATATGCTATCAAGTTGAGAATTCCCTTACCTATATAACTTCAAATTTCAACTTCAAAGAACCAGCTAATCTAGCCCTTCTAAGCAACCAACACACATCCAATATCAAGGTGTAAATCCTAGCACCAAGAAAACAATATAGAAGATAAAGTAATCCACTTCTTTGATGCAATATCTAGCAAGGATTTTAAGTGTTGATAATCCAAATTGAGGCAAAAATCTAGAAGTAGTGATTGTAAAAGAGAGTTTTGGTGGAGAGGAGAAAAGTGGAGAGAGAAGGCTGAAACATCAAGAATGAAGGATGATTCACCACCTACGTAACTCTTTAGATGCTAGGTGTTCTTGATTTAATCAAGCCACATATCACACATGAAGGTAAGTTGCTTGTCCTTCAGTGAAGCCATCTACATGTCTTCATATGTGGCTATCAAATGTCACAATTCAATTAAGCCACTTGTCACTCAACCAATGTTTCCAAATGTGATTCAAAGTATAAGCTTAGTCATACTAATTTTCATGTACCAACTTATCGTACCACTAGAAATTTTCCTAGTCCAAATACCCATTTTAATACCTCAATTCTCTAATGGTATTAATTAATTCCAACTCTCTAAATATGATCTATTAACCAAAATTTAAGATCAGGCTAAAATTCAAAACATATACAATTCATAATCATATCACAATATCTAACACATAAACTTTCATGAATATGTAACATTTCAACTAGGGTATAACTTGGGGCCTTACATGTAGATTTTCATTGTACTTCATTAGGGGAATTACCTCAGGCAGATTAGTGAGAGTGTCAACAACAACGCAACTCTTGTGAAATTGATTCTCTTTGTTTCTGCAATGGTTTGATCCAAGCACAAAGTTGTCCCTAGGAAGTTTGCAAGATGGATGAGACCTTCTATAGTCCAATACTCTACAGATATTTCACAAATGCATATCCATAATGGAATATTGTTTGATTTAATTTCATTTAAACTAATTTTGGGTCTCTATGGCTAAATGAGGAAAGGTTTGTTAAAAATGTGCCGAGGCCTAGCCTTAATCACATCAGTTACTGAATTAATGGCATCACATTTAAAGAAAAAAATGTCTTCATTATTCAAAATGACATCAATCAAACCATATTGTTTCCAATTATTCCAAGTCTAGAATTTCAAAGCAGTAAAAGACACCTTCTTATTAAGCAAGAAGCCTACCAATATGGATTGCCACTTTTGTATTGTAGCTTAAAGAATGGAAGATAGTAGAGAAACAGTAAGTTCGTTAGCTGAAGGACAGGGTAGGTAATAGGACAATTTGACTTTAGGGTTAAGATTGCCTACCACTTTCACGTATGTTTGTTTGGTTTATACAAGAGGAATAGGTAGTGGCTCAAGTTCGTTCAGAAGAGTAGAAGAAGGAGGGGGAGGATTTTGAGGCGTTATAGAGGTGACTAGAATATGAGTGGTGGGAATAATTAAGACAAAAAGATGGATATGCTTAGACTATAGGTTAAAAGCACTAACTATTGGATAAACAAAGCAGGAAGAGGGGAAATGGTATAGGGCACAAACCAAGAATGAAGTTGAAAGAGTAAATTAAGAGAGTAGAAGATTAAGAAGCTAAACTTTAAGGGGTTAAATATAATAGGAAGTACTTATAGCTATCTACAAATTTCCTATATAAGAGGAAGAGCTGTAATTGACTAAAATCTCCTAAGTAAAATACTAGAGGAAGCAAGAGATGAAAAGAACCAAAATGCAAAGAGTAGGAAGAGAAAATAACACAAAATCAGCAGCTAGAAGCTACCATCTCCATCTTCATCTTCAATTACTATTCATTCCATCTTTATTGCAGCTACCTTCTTCAGTTACCGTTGATAGTTGTGATTTGCATCGTACTTTTAGGGTTTAATTTGTTAAGTATTTAGGGTTAAATTGAGTATTGAGTAGGTATTTATGTGTAAATTTTGTTAGTTTGTGTGTTTAAGTATTTTTACGGGTTAGTATGAGTCTTTGAGCTTAAATGTTCTATTTTTTAGGTACCTTGATGTGTTTGTTAGTGTTTCAAGATAAACCGTAACGAACGAAAAAGATTTAAGAAGTATTGGGCTGAAGACACAACGGCCACGATCTTGACAGAGAGGGATAAGCCAGCAGCAGCCAGGCCACGATTGTGCACTTTGGGCACAGTCTTGACAGAGAACTTCCATTCAGGACACGATTGTGCACATCGGATCATGATCGTGATAGGGAGGATTAGGCATTGGCCATGATTGTGGAAGACATGGCCATGATCGTGGCCTATGTTGGGCTGATGCGAAAATTCAAATTTCACAAGAATTTTAGGACTGTTTTAACCCCGAATTAAACCTAAGGTTGCCAAAGTATAAATAGAACAATATGTGATAGAAGCAATAGCTTATAGAATCATGCAAGATAGCCTCACATCAGCCATTTCCAATAGAAACCTAAAGAGAAATTGAGAAATTTTAAAAAAATGAAGGAAGAGAGGCACGAAGACGAAACTAAACGCGACATACTTCCCAGAGCAGATGGTTTCCCGCAATTGTTGCCTCGGTAATTCTGTTCCCAATAGAATTTTTTGTTTATTCAATCTTATTGATGTATGAAATTGTGTAATATTCATTGAGAATAGTTTGTGATGACTTTTGAGTTTTGTCTATACTCACCTTCGGGTTTTGATTCTTGAGATTAATAAAGTTTGATTGATTATGCTTTTATTGATTTAATTGTGATTCAATATCTATTCTTATCAATTCAGAAATAGACTGAGCAGGTAAGACAAGTGAAAGTAATCAACTTAGGCTAACGAGAGTTAGGTAAATTAATAGATAAGAGTTAGATCAAACCGGTTGAGTCGTGTAACGAAAGATTGAGCATAGGTTCCCGGTAGGTTATAGACAATTTAGAACTACTTTAGGTTATGGGTAAATTGTGAGTCGAGAGATCATAATTCAATAATTTAATTTAGGGATCATTAGTTAGGATTAAGGATTATAACTCGAGAGAGAGTAATCTACCCTAGTACCGTCTAGACCCATTAATTTGATAATTACATAATGTGTTAGATTTTCATTAGTTTTGGATTAAAATCACCTTTCTCTCACTTGGTAGTTTCTAGGTTGATTTTCATATTGGGTTTTGTGATTTGCTATTTTGTTTATGTTTCTGAATGTTAAATCTTGAAATTAATTGTTTGATTGATTTATTTCTGCTTTAGTTTATTTATTTAGAATTATTGTAGTTTAGCGTGACCTTAGGTTTTAGGACTAGATTACCTTCCTTGTGGGATCGACACCTTAGGTATTGCGAGAATGACCTGTGCGCTTATAGATTAACCAAGGTTAATAAATATTAAAACTTAGCGTATGTAACTTTGCGATCAAGTTTTTGGTATCGTTGCTAGGGAGGCGAAATTTAGTTCTATAGTTTAAGGCATTAGATTAGTTTTTAATTTTTATTTTCATTTCTTTCATTTTATTTAGGTATTGTGCTCTTGCATAAACATAAGAGTCATGAGAGTTTCGAGTCCTGCAGTAGAAACATTAGATTTAGACATCACGCGATAAAAATGAACCCTTAGGAAAGCTTGGCGAGAGGAAGAAGAAGAGTTAGGAAAATCAACAATGGCCGAGGAATTCCAACAGAACATAGACTAAAGAGCTAACCATGGACGGCAACAAAGGACCCTTATGGACTTTATGAGGCTAGGGTTCAACCCGTCAAACAAAAGAATGGTTAGGTCACCTGTTCAAACGACCTTATTTGAAATTAAACCTGCACTTCTGAATATGCTTCAAAAGAATGTGCAATTTTATGGACTGGAGAATAAGGATCCGAATGTCCATATTGTGAACTTCCTCGATATCTGTGATACTTTTCGATATCACCAGATGTTAGAGGATGTGGTTAAGATAAGGCTGTTTCCTTTCACACTTAGAGATAGAACAAAGGCTTGGTACCATTTACTGAGCCCCGCTAACATCATGATGTGGGGGCAGCTTATATGTGCCTTTCTAGACAAGTACTTCCTTTTGACTAAGACCACGAAGATCATAAAGGAAATACTAATTTCCAACAAGGTAACAGGAAGTCAATTTACAAAGCGCGGGAGTGATATAAGGACTTGTAGAGGAAGTGCCACACCACAACCTACCTAAAGGGTTCCTTCTATAGACGTTCTACAATGGAGTAACACCTACTAGATGCACGATCAATGCAGCATCAAGAGGATCTTTGATGTGGAAGACAGTTGATGAAGCAGAGGAGCTAATTGAGGAGATGGGGAGCAACAGTTGCTTATAGACAAATGAGTGAGGTAGGCAACCTATGATTTTTAGAGAGCAAAAGGGAATTGTTGCAATCGATTGGATGACGGAGATGCAAGCTAAGATCAATAATTTGACCCAACATTTTAGCAATATGAAGGTGTAATCTTTAGCCCAGGTTAAAGCCGTGCAAGTAAAGTGTGAGCTCTGTGGTCAGCTAGACCATGACACTGTGGATTGCTACTTGATGAAGGAGGGCAGTCAGGAGCAAGTGAACTATATGGGGGCACAGTTTGGATGAGGATGGGGCAACAATCCTTACTCCAACACATACAATCCCGAGTGGAAGAATCACTCTAACTTCTCCTGGTTGAACAATAATAGAGGGCAATTTAAGCCTCAGAGGCAATTGAGTTTTCATTAGGATAAAGCAAGCTCGATGGAATTGAAGTTAGATAGGATTTTGGACAAGATAGGAGGCATGGAGGAGGCACATAGGAGGCTCGAGAGCAAATTTGAGTAAGCAATGAAGAACCATGCCTCATCTATACACAATTTAGAAGTCCAAGTGGGCTAGTTAGCGAAGGCAATGTCAACTCAGAATATTAGAACTCTTCCAAGCAACACTAAGTCCAACCTGAAGGAACGTATCATAGTCATCAATTAGACCCAGGACGGAGAACTTGAATGAATGCAGGAGGACGAAGAGAATGAAGAAGGTAAAGAAGACCTTCCAAGTGAGCCCATGAGCAAGTCAATTAAAGTAACCCGATAGGTATTTCTGCAAGAATTTTTTGCTCAGTGGGACTTATATGAAAAGAGGGAAGCAAAGAAATTGTAGAAAATTGAGCCAAACAAGGTTGAGGAAGTGACAGAACAAATACAGACTAAGCTAAAATTACAGGAATCCATCACGAAGAAGGTTAAGGAGCAACTATTGGAAGACAACCCTAAGATAGCAAAGAAGAAAAAGGACCCAGGGGACTTTTTCATTCCCTGTAGTATCAACAGGATTATTATACATAGGGCATTGGTGGATTTAGGTACAAGCATACATATGACGCCCTACACCTTCAGTCTAAAATTGAGGTTCAGAGAGTTAGTGGCCACTAAGTTTTTAGTCAAGACGAAACCGAGCAGCGCACTTTAGAGCACCCTTCCCAATCTACACCGAAGAGGAAGGTACTCATTTCTAGTCTTTAAATGCTAAACAAATTTTCGTTCCTAAATACTTTGATGTTGACACATTAGATAGGTTAGAATTTCCTGAGCGGGTAGAAAACTTAGCTGAGAGAATCCAATGGGGCCAGTTCATACGGTTCCAATTCCCTATTTATTAAGAGCTTACATAAAAATTCTTTACTTCACTGAGTTATGATCCTAAGAACTCCAAAGAATTGTGGATTAGAGGAAGGGCTTACGAATTGACCTTAGAACTCATGTGCAAGATATGTGGATTCCCCAAATCCACCATCGTCGATCAATATCATGATTTTTGTCCTTTTCAATACTGGAATGAGCTTACTAGAATTGAGCATTTTCATGCCAAGAATACAAAACAACATTATTAGGTCCTATAAAGCTATACAAATTTATATATTAGCTAGTTTTTGACAAGTCAAAAACCAACAAGTGTTCCACCAAAGAGCTTTTTATATTCCAATATGCACATCCATGCATGTGCTATTCCAATATGTTCCACCAAACCATAGTATTCCAATATGCACACCACGCATGTGCTACAAGCTATTGTTGTGGCTCCTCATAAGAGGAGTAACAATCTTGGAATGGGGTACATAATGTCTGCTATGGTAGAACATTTTAGGGTGGTTTATAATGGACTAACTGTCCACCTAACTGAATTCTTAAACCACCATCATTTATGGCGGGCTAAAATCCTTAAGTCCCACAATATGGAAGGTAGGGACATCAGCGAGAAGACACATGTTAGAAATAGGGTGAGTCAGGAGAGCTCAAGTTCAGCACTGCCTTGACAGGTGGAATCAACCAATAAAGCATCAGAGGAAGAGGAAGAGGAAGAACAAGGCTGGAAGAAGGTTTTAGATGCAATCTCCAAAACCAATAGAACACTAAAGGAGATGGCGCATACACAATGATGCCAGAGCCAAGATATCCGACGGATCCATCGGTATTTTGAGTCTCAGGGCATTCAATTGCCGCCTCCGACACCATCACTACCTCCTTCTCTATAGGATTTATGCCTGACCCAATTGTTTTAATTTTCTTTCCTAAATTAGCCTTCAATTTTGATTTATTTTTTATGCTTATTTTTAATTATTTTTGTTTACTTTAATTTCTATCTTTTCCTTTCTTGTTGTGTTTGTCTGTGGTTCCTTCTCATATTGAGGATAATGTGCTGTTCAAATTTGAGGAGGGATTTTGTGTTTTGTCATTAGGTTACATTATGTAAATTTAGTAGTATTTTTTCGTGAAAAAGAATAGCTAGAACAACAAGGTAGGCAATATATTGCAAAAAAAAGTTATGTTTGTTTTGTTAATAAATCACTATTTTGCTGATCTTCAAGTGACGAATAGAGCTAGTAGTTAGTTGAAAATGTGATGTAGCTGAGTAGCCAGATCGACATGCAACACAAATGTGTGCCTTCAAATCAAAAGGCTATAATGACATTTCAATTAAGTTGTTTAAACATGACTTAGTTAAATAACCGAATTTGTCTTCGTGTAAAAAGACTAAATCCATGTTTAATAAAAAAAAGTTTGCTCCTTAATAAAACCTATCGGACTTGTAAGAAGCATGACTTTTCATGAAAACGTACTTAGGAACAGTTACAAAGTCTGAAGGACCGAAGACTTATTAATGTGTGTGCACAATTAAATAGGATAAATGAATTAACACTTAAATCTTGATTAAATTGTATATTTAGCTCAAAACCCTTAGCCATAGATTTTACTTGTTAATGATTAGATATAACTTGTCAGAATGTGTTCATGACTAAATTTATTTCATGACGTTAAAGCCATTGCCGCATTATTGCAATGCGTGTTTTGTGTTTGATGTGTGTTGTTGTTTTGTTTGCTTGATGACAAGCAAATGTTTAAGTGTGGGGATTTTGAATGTTGTGATTTGCATTGTATTTTTATGGTTTAATTTGTTAAGTATTTAGAGTTAAATTGAATGTTAAGTGTGTATTTATGTGTTAATTTTGTTAGTTTAAGTGTTTTTATGGGTTAATATAACTTTGTGAGCTTAAATGTTGTATTTTGTGAGGTACCTTGATGTGGTTGTTAGTGTTTTTGGGTAAATGGTGAAGAACGGAGAAGATTCAAAAAGTTTCGGGCCAAAAACACAACCCACAATTGTGGCACAACAGACCACAATCGTGACAGAGAGGGATGAGCCAACAACAGCCAGACCACATTCGTGCACTTTAGGCATGGTTGTGATAGAGAGCTTCCATTTAGGACACGAACTTGCACATTAGGCCACGATTATGACATAAAGGTTTAGGCACTGGCCACGATCGTGGCCTACATCAAGCTGATACAAAAACCTAAATTTTACAAGACTTTTTGAACCGTTTCAACCCCAAATTAAACCTAGGGTTGCCAAAGTATAAATAGCACAATATGTGATAGAAGCAGCAGTCTAGAAAGTCGTGCAAGAGAGCCTCACATCAGCCAATTCTGAGAGAATCCTAGAGAGAAAATCAAGAGATTGAGGAAGGAGATGAAGAAACAGAGTTACAGAGACAAAGCTAGACACTACGTACTTCCCAAAACAAGTGGTTTCCCGCTATCTTTGCCTCCGCAATCTCATCCCCAATAGTATTTTCCATTTATTCAATTTGATTGATGTATGAAATTGCAATATTCATAGAGAATAGGTTATGTTGAATGATGGGTTTTGTCTATACTCAACTTCGGCTTTTGATTCTTGAGATTAATAAAGTTTTATTGATTTAATTGGTATTTAATAAGTATTCTTAATTATTAGGTAATAAATTAAGTGGGTGAACCAAGTGAAAATAATCAATTTGGGGTAATGAGAGTTGGGTAAATTGATAGATAAGAATTGAATCAAATCAGTAGAGTCGTGTAATGAGAGATCGAGTATAGATTCCCGATAGCTTATTAAACAATTTAGAACTACTTTAAGTTATGGGTAAATTGTGAGTCGAGAGATCACAATTCCATAATTTAATTTAGGGATCTTTAGTTAGGGTTAAGGATTATAACTAGAGGCGGTAATTATCCTAGGACAATTTAGACCCACTAATTAGATAATTACATAATTGATTAGATTATCATTAGCTTCAAATTAAAATCCCCTTTCTCTCACTTGATAATTTCTAGGTTGATTTTCATATTGGGTTGTGTTATTTGCTATTTTGTTTACGTTTTTTAATGTTAAATCCTGAAATTAATTATTTGATTGATTTATTTATGCATTAACTTATTTATTTAGAATTATTGTAGTTTAGTACGACCTTAGATTTTAGGACTAGATTATCCTTCTCGTAGGATCGACACCTTAGGTACTACACGAACGACTTGTTCGCTTGCAGATTTACCAAGGTTAATAAATATTAAAACTTAACGTATGTAACCTTACGATCAACTGTTCATTACATCTCCATCTCCATCAATTCCATTCTCTCCAAAACTTGTTGGTGGCTTTAGCAACCATCATTTTATTGAAATACATTTGTTCAATCATAGTAAGCATGTAGTAAGAGATGACATGAAGGTGTTTTATATAACTCAAATCTAGGTAAATCACACAAACCAAATGGGCTCAATGCCTTACAATTTTTAGAAAGTTTGGCCACGGATAAGGGATATGGTTAATATACAATCCTAAAATGTTTTGAGAAGGGAAATGCTAAATGAAATTAACAAGACAATCATTATCCTTGTCTTCGAAGCTCCTAACCCTTTAATAATTTTAGATTACAGACTGGTATCGTATTGCAACATCTTGAATAAATTTATATATGAAATCCTCGCCATAATGATGAATTTAATGATGGCAAGACTCATATATGTTTCTTAAGGAGCCTTTGTCTAAAACAAGTTAATATGAGGTAATGTCCTCCTAGCCTAAGACTTGCTTAGATGTTATGGAAGGAAGAATACCCCTAGGAGTTGTGCAATAATATTGGACTTCTATAAGGACTTTAATACCATTGGATGGTATTTCATCTATCGTATGGAGGCTTTTGACTTCCCTAATGTATTCATCAAATGGATTTCTCTATGTGTCAAACTACATCTTTTTAAGTACTAGTTAATGATGACCTTACAAAGAGATTCTATGGTGGTAACGACTAAGACAAATGGACCTATTGTCTCCTTACATCTTGATTTTGTGCTTAAAATACCTCTCAGGACTAATCTCTTTCAATATAAACAATGATCTGCGTTTTGATTACCATAGTAGGTGTAAGAAGCTCAAACTTTTCAACTTAAGTTTTGCATATGACCACCTACTTTTTTATAAGTACAAGGATAAGTCTCTGAGCATACTAATCGTTTAACATTTCTACGGATACCTTTGGTTTAGCTCTTAATATAAATAAGAGTTATATTGTATTATCAATTAGTCGCAAACATATAGCCAATTGGTTCTCTTCCATAATGGGCCTAAGACAATGGATCCCCTATTTACCTACTTAGGTCTACCTCTATCTACAAGGAGAATTTAATATAGGGAGTTTCTTCCACCGTTGGAGAAGATACATGCGAGGATCTTTAATTGGTGCACTCAAACTATTTCCTTTGTTGCTTGATTACTCTAAATCAATGTAGTTCTTAACTTTCTCTATACCTTCTAAACCTTGCATATATTTCTTTTAGAAAGAGTGATTATGGATATTGTGGAGCTATTTAAAAACTTCCTTTACATGGATATGGTAACTCCTATGCTTATCACAAAGTTAATCGGGATGAAGTCTATAAGTCTAAGTTAATTAGGGGTTTAGGGATACAATTGTCACATATCACTGTCAAGATGCTTCTGATTAAATGAATCTTGAGAATCCTATCCAATAATGAATCTTCATGCATAAAGTGGATTTATTCATACTTTTTAAGAGTTAAAAGTTTATAGGAAGTTAAAAGTAGCTTCAACACCTCTTGATTAATGAATCATCTTTTAAAGCACAGAGGTACCACTAAAACTAGTATCCATTCTAAAATGAAATGAAAATTTAACTCCCATATGGTTTGATAATTGGGGCTCCTTTTGTCCCCTATCAAACTATCAATAAATACAATTATTAATTTAATTTTATCCTATCTCTACTAAGGTAAGCTCTATAATAAAGAGTGGAGAACGGTAGGTTAGCTTCTTGAGAAACTCTAGAGATCCTACTTCATTGCTTCCTCCTGATCTAACAAAAGTGGACAAGTATGTTTAGAATAGGCACCAGTCAAGGACCTTTACTCTCCAATCCTATAAAGATTTAGTCATTCTCAGTACTTATAGCTAGGCACCTTTGTTCAGACATCGTATGGGAGAAGAAGTTGCTTCCAAAAATCTCCCCCTTTCTTTGAGTTTTCCTCAAACAAAAGCTTCCAATTATAGACAAGTTTCATTTTATTAATGTCTTTAATAAATGTACCCTCTACTAGAAAGTAGAAGGAAACTTAAACTATCTTTTCTTCTCTTTCCAATACTCTCAGGTAATTTGGAACGAAATTTAGGCACAGTGGATTTTGGAAGGAGATAGCTTAGATTACCATGAAATTTTTGAAGTGATTTACCTTTAGTATATATGGGGATAAAAAAAACAAGTACTATCATTGCATAAGGATGCTAAAAATTGCTAGAATCTTCAAGAAAAATGCTAGAATCTTCAAGAATTTAGAAAAATCAAGAGATTAAGTGGTATTTGAAGTAAGGATCACTTGGATAAGGGAGCATTTACAAATACTCAATCTTATCCACTGAAGAACAAGGAGTATTCTAAGGCATGAGGTAAATAAAACCTACCACAAGATTTATCATATGGAGACCAGATTATTAAGGAAACTCGAATCATAGTTTGCATAGTTGGAAGATGAATTGGAACTAGTTGTTAACAAATTAATGAAGATAAAATGTACTTGGAAGCTGTGAAATTGACAGAAGTTGTTTTTTAACTAACTCCAGCAAACTGTAGATATTGTCTGGTACTCAAGAACCATATATGTTGGGAGCTAAAAATTAGGCGTTATCTTGAATACTTCTGTTGGTTAAACATAGAATATTAGAAGCTACTCCATAAGCTTCATTCTGTAACCCAAATTGTTCCTTGACTCTTGCTCTACTTGTGTTAACCCAATTTCCTTATTCTAAAAAAAAGGGAAAGAAAACCATATACGGTACTCAATTCGAAGTAATTTTTGTGATTGCTTTTATATGAATAATTGCATTCTACAATTCCAAATTAGTTAGATATTTGCAATACACTTCAGCTAACCTTTTAAAGTGGAGAATAATCAATCTTTAACAACACAATTCTCTATTAATTAAGAGCATCAGCTATTTTAGACCTTGTAAACGTAAGTGAATCGAGCATTCATGGTCGTACATGACGCCTAAGATCTACGGCCCTTTGGTACAAACTGGTTTTTGGCTTTGGAACCTATACTAATTGATGAGGAAAATAATAAATAGGAACTGGTTTAATAGAGGAAACCTGGCCTCAAATACTCACGTATTTTATTGATTTAACTCCCCTCCCTTAGACTTGCTATTCAAAGGCTTAAATAGTCAAAAAGAGCCAACCACTCAAGCATAATTTAAGGAACTACTGCCTATACAATCGCCACTAAATCCTAAGCAGATGTTAACCAAGAATAACTCAACAACTTAAATAACTAATTTATTAGACACGTAACATTCCCTTCCCCTTAAACAATCCTCTTGTCCTCAAGAGGAATTAAATGGCAGCCTAGTCAGGACCTTCGATCTCCATCTCCGCATCATCATCACTATCTTGCAAGACAGCTCTAATAACAAATAATTTTTTACACTTGTGTCCGGGTCCATATTTATCGTTGCACTTGAAGCATAATCCCATTTTTTTCCGTTCGTTTAGCTCTTCCCAAGTCAACCGCTTGACGTTATGGTTAGTCGGTGCATTTGACACAGAAAAATATTGTGATTGCGATATCGGATGAGTTGGCGTAGAATTCGGTGCAGTAGAACCGTTCTCATGAGAAGAATTCCTTGCTTCGTACAACTTCGCAAGAGAAATTGCGTGGGACAACGTAGCGGGTCGTCCGGCTTATACTTCTGTCCGTAGGGAGGTAGAAAGGCCACTTACAAAACAACCAACTTGTCTTGCTTGTGATAATTGGCCCACTTTTGTTAATAATTTCTCAAACTCCTTCTGATAATCTTGAACAGATCCACTTTGCTGCAATTTGGTGAGCTCTCCAAAATGATCAAAAAATAGATTAGGACCATATCTAGAGTGAAACCCCTCTTTGAATTCAGTCCAAGTGACATTTGGAGTTTCTTGTTTTAAGAGCTGGTACCACAATTGGGCGTCTCCCACCATGTGAAAAGAAGCGATTTCGACGCGTTCTTCTTCAGGAGTATTATGGAACTGAAAAAATTGTT
>JAOSBN010000179.1:20147966-20214706 GCA_027563595.1 Erythroxylum suave
CACTTTTATTTATGGTTATCTATTCTTAAGAAATGTGGAAAATGAGTTAAAGCTTTGGTTTGTGACTTTGATTTTGATGATTTGCCCGAGGACAGTCAAAAACCAAGTGTGGGGGTATTTGATAGGATTGAATTTTCTTATTTTCTCTTATGTATTTACATGTGATTTCAATCCTATTTTCAAGATAAAATGTTCAATTTGGGTTGACTGTTAGGTTAGATATATTGATATATTTTGAGACCAAAAAGAGATTTCTAAAACAAATTAAAAAGTAATTAAAAAATTTTGATGTGTTTCACGCAGCAGCACATGCATTTAACCAACACAGTACGCAGTGTATGCTGCGTTTGGCGTACTACATTTAAATGCAGCATACATAACATTTTTTAAAAAACGCTAGAGATCAACGCACAAATCGTGCATTATAAAACACTACAGGGCTTTTAATGAATCAGTTTTCAATTGTTTTGGTTAGGAAATAGTGCCGGTGCAAGGAGAAAATACGAAGGACAAAGGTTACAGGTGACGCAGAAGCAAAGCAGACGAGCTGAGAGTTTTAAGAGGAGAGTCGGTTATTGCATGGATTGAACAATATAAAATCTCCCCATTTATTTGTCCTATCATGAATATTGAACAGTGAAGAGAAGATAGAAGTTTGAAAGTGCCAAAGCAATAAAGACATAACTTGTGCTTAGAGCAAGAGAATGGGATGGAAGCCTAGTTTCTCGACGCCGGTTTAACGGGAACATCGACATCAAATCACGGTTAAGCTATTTCTATCATTTTGAAGTTGTAAATTCTTTTCGGGTTGTTATGTTGTTGGTATTGATTTGGATGATTTTAGGATAAATAATCTTAATATGTTATTTTGATTGTTTATTTTGAACCTATTGCTAAAATATCGATTGTAATTCGTAATCATTACTTTTGATGTTTGAAGTAGCATCTAACGACTATTAATCATTAGGAACAACATAACTTAGGTTTGATAACCCGAACGGGTGAGGTTATTACCTATATTGATCGTTTTCCAATTCGTAATGCGACTGCCAAATTGAATCTAAAGATCGTATCCTAGGTTATTTGGTAGTTAGGTTTAATTAATGATCGTATCTTGATTAAATTCAACCTAAGGGAAAACTAAGATAAGTAGAGTGTTTTATTAGTCTTAGATCAATAGTTTGAAAAGAATTGTAAAGACTTTAGAATGAAGGAATATGCTTGATTGTGATTAGGCTGAGATTGACCCTAGAACCGGACTTTACTTATATTCAACACTTTTCTCATTTTCGATTAATTTTGTTTTAATTTATTTTTGGCAGTTTACTTTTACTTTAATTTTCTAAATTTTTTGAAACCCAAAAACACCCCATTTTCTTTCCTTGCATCAATTAATTTCATTACGAAAATTAACTGAACATTCCCTGTGGATTCGATCCCGACTTACCACAACTACAAATTTTAATGTGAAGTGTTAAGTAAATTTTGCAGTGCATTCGACAAGCGTTGTCAAGTAATCCTAGGTCTTTTTTCAAGTTTGAAAGGTCCAAAAAGTCCCTCAAAAACTCAAGTTGAGAAGTCTGTCTACGTTTCTATCACGCAAGTCACAATCATAGCCTATAGTGCCACGATCGTGGCCTAGGGTTTTTCCTTAATGTCACGATTGTAGCAGACAAAGCCATGACTATGGCTCCTTGCACTTGCTTCTGTCACTATTGTGGCTTACTGGCCAAGATCGTGGGCCTCTATTTTGGTTCAAGTCTCCTCCGAAACTCCTCCATTCTTCAATATTAGCCTCGAAACACTAACAAACACATAAAGGCACCTTAAATCCACAACATTGAAGCTCAAAAGCATGCTTTAATCCATAAAACACTTAAAAAGCAAATATTTAACAAACACACACAATTCTAACCTAAACACACATTAAATAATAAAATTAGCAACTAAACATATATCAAATTACCCACTAAAACATAATGCAATCTACAACTATCAATTTTCTTTAAGCATAATCTTATTAGCTTTATCTTTTATCCACGACAAACAAAACCCCCCATCAGTCTTAGTAGTTATTTACATACAATTTCAATTGCATTTCTTTTTGGATCGACTCTTATTCCCACTACTACATATCTAATTTCTAGGAGTAAAGTTTATTTTTCATAGCCCTCGATAAGCTCATTAAATTTTCACGTTGTTATGAAAGGTTTTAATTGATTATGTGTGTTTTTTCTGTAACCTACTACTGAAAAATATCACATATATTTTTTAATTAGGCAAAAAATTCGTAATTTTAATGATCGTCAAAAAAATTTCTTGTCTAGCAAAATTTTTGATCTGTTTCTGGCTTGAAAATACCTCTTTCTACAGGTAGCGAACATTCTGAACAAAACTAATTTATTTTTAGCTCATTATCCCTGGTGGCTTTAGACCAAATTTGATCAGTTTCTAAGAGTTTTCAGTAGTTTTTAGTTTCTTACACAATCTTTAAATTTAAATTTTTTTCTATTTAGTTTTTCTTGATTTTGTTTTGGCGCTTAGTTTATACATAATACTCTTTCTTCTAATTTTAGTTTACAGGTCCATCTGAAAATTGAAAAAATCGCAAAGAAATTAAGGAAAGTAGCTAAAAGAAGGAGGCATGAGATTGATCTTACTAGACTTGATTTTTTATTTACAAGTGATTCAAATTCAGAAGAACAAAAAGACATGGCTCAAACTTTGAAGGAGCTTCTTACTCTTAATTTCGATCGACAACCCTTATGCACCACTTTTCCTGCAATAAATAATGATGTTTCATTTGAGTTAAAGCCTGGACTAATCTATCTTTTGCCTACTTTTCATGGTTTGCTAGGAGAAGATGCAAATAAACAATTGAAGGAGTCCCATTTGATATGCACAACTATGAAACCCTCAGGGATAACAGATAAGCAAATCAACCTAAGATCTTTCCATTGTTAATAAAAGATGCAACTAATGATTGGCTCTATTACTTACCTCCTAGGTATTACCACATGGAATGACATAGAGAAAGCATTCTTAGAGAAGTACTTCCCAGCATCAAAGATCTCTAACATTAGAAAATAGATTTGTATAATAAAGCAAAAATAAGGAGCGTCATTTTATGAATACTAGGACCATTTAAAGAGATTCTGTGTAAGCTACCCTAACCATCAAATTAGTGAGCAATTACTTATCCAATATTTCTATGATGGACTTGTAGCTATGGATAAAAGCCTAATTGACGTAGCCATTAAAGTTGGCTTGATGAATAAAACACCTAAGCAGGCTAAAAATCTAATTAAGAACATGATAGCTAATTAACAACATTTTGGAACCAGATTAAACTTGTTGGATCCTGTTTCCGGAGCCCAACATCGTTTATGGGATCATAAAGCTTGAGCATGGAGGAAGGCTTAGAATTTGGAAATTTGAAAGAAAAATCCTTCGGAAGCAAAGGCAAGCTTTGCTGCAGTGAACATATGCAAGTAAACCTCACTGACCCTTTAGGTCAATTTTGCCATGTGACAAGTATAACTTTGTCGCAGTGAAGTTGCCACGAGAAAAGTAGAATTTCCTTCAGGTGAATTACGCTGCAGCAAAAAACCCTGTGGCAGAACCCATAACCCAAACTACTTATCTTACTAAAATGCAAACTTAAAATCCTTTAGCCACATTCATCAATTCAAAACAAAATGGATCAGGACCTAACCATAAACAATTTCTCAAAATCTTAATCTCATTTTCATAATCGAATACTTTGCGAAAGCATGAAAATTATAGTCAAAACCAAACATATATTTCATTAATATCAAAAGTGAGGTTTTTACAAGGCTTTAATGGCATTTCAAGCCACAATATATCATTTGCTTCATAATCCAAAAATACAAAAGATACTTGAAATGCAACTAAACCCTTAAATTCCCAAAACCTAACTCAAAATTCAAAAGTATGCAAATTCGGAGTGATGTTGTAACCTTTGACTACTCGATCTCTTGCTCATCACCTGAAGATGGGACGGAATTGGGAGGAGGTAAGCTTAAAGCTCCTGGGTAACAATTTTATAACCAATAACAAGTAAAACCATTGAAATAATTTACGTTGAATCATAAGCACATATTTCTCAAATTTTCTTCATGCAATCCAATTCACAAATAACACGATCTATGCATTCATCAACTTGTTCACAAATCATAAACACGTAGGCACATCCAAAATGGTTTGGGTGGATCCAAAATAGAACGTACTACACATTTCCCATATGGGTCCTGTGTAGCCATGAATAAATGTACTATCGCAATCCCACTTAATGGTCTTGCGTAGCCGTGAATTTATGGGAGTCCATGAAGGAGCTCCCTACCACTAGCGGGCAGGTGGGAGAAGCCTTTTTGTCAAAGTGCACTTGACTTAACTTAGGGGACCACCACAAACCATATAATCATACATTTCACAACTTGTAAACATATTGCCTCAACGGAATTTTTCTAAAACTTGATTTCATAACTATTATATTGTTTCAAAAAATCAATATCCTTTCAAAATCATTTTCATCATTCATTTCATAAACCAATAACACAATTCATAGACAAACATGTGGCACATTATCAAAGCCTTAACAACACATTTATAACACAATTGAAAACATTTTAAACTTTCTTGGTTTGGAAGAAACATTAGGAGGTTATTACTTAATTATAAAAGTGTAAACTACCTTGAAATCCTTGCTTATAAAAGTGGCTTAAGGATGTCCTTCCTCTTGCTCCTCTTGCCTCTCTTGATCACCTTCTTGATTTCCTTTAACAATAACAAAATCCCAATTTCAATAGGAATTCTAATTTTAGAACCCTAAAAAAATACATTCACTAAAATGATTTTAGAGTACTTAAACCCATGCATTTCCTAAGCTTCATGAACCAAAACCCTTCCATAAATCCAAACCTTCGGGTCAATTTTCCATGATCATTTTGATGAAGTAAATGACAAAATTTGATAACACTTTCTTCTAGAAAAATATTCCCATGGTCTTAAGTTTCTAATGACACCAAAATAACTCCATTTGGTTCAGTACTTTAAAATTTATGCCCCAAAAATTTTGAGGCTGTTGTTATACTAAAACAACATTCTATGTTCAACTTCCATCCAAATATTGAAATCTTTTAAGACTTAATTAGAACTCAATTTCATCATACAAGTTGTATCCCTATGTCTCTAGTTTACACCAAATGAAAAATAATCTCATTTTGATAGCTACAAAAAAAAGTTATGCCTAAAATACCAAAGCATGTTCTGCGTTGGAAAGTTGAGTTCGCCGCGGCGAAACACAAAAGTTTGTCGTGGTGAAATTGTCCAAAAACCTACTCTGAGGACGTGTTTTGTGACATTTTTTTCTTTTTACTTCCCAACTTTCACATATAACCCATCTTAACACTAAACCATATTTTCTACTTCATTTTCATCTTCATTCCAACCTAATATCTTTCACAACAAATTCATAATCTACTTTTGATTATTAACCAAACATTAAAACATTTACATAAACCATTCATCAACAACTTCCTACACATATTCACTTTATTTTCACTTTTAACCATCACTAAATATGGTTCATCTAACAATCAAGAAGGGTTAATGCTGATACTTACTTATTTAGCCTCAAAGTCTTCAAGCTCTTCAAGAATCTCCAAAACCATAGCTTGTTTTTCTTCTTTTCTCCACTTCTTTTTTTCTCTTCTTTCACTCACTATTTTTGCTTCCCCAAAATACAATACTACAATTACTTCTTCCCCTTTTTACCTTTAATGAGTGTGAAATTTCCAATTTGCCCTTCCATTTATACCTAATGTCTATTTAAACTTAAGTGATCTTCCAAAAATGCCCTTACATCACCTTACAACATTAATACTTTAATTCCATCAATCTATGAAATAAATCCTCCCAAACTTGACATAATAGTTAAACTCCAAATAAAATGATTTACTTAGTAAGACCACAAAATTTATTCAAATCAAGCTTAATAAAATAAAAAAATTCAGGGCCCAACAAAACTCATCTTCTAAACCTATTAACGAGGTGAATGTTTCTTATTTACACCAACAAATTGTTGGATTAACCTCTCTTATTTGTCAACTTGCTATAGGTAATGTGCAATCAATGAAGGCTTGCGAATTTTGTTTGGAAGTTAGGCACCCAACTAATATGTATTCCATGATTCAATAGGAATCTATTAAATAAATACATACACCAGTTGGATTTCTAGGATAACCACAAAGGAGATATGATCCCTATTCGAATAAGTATAATCCAAGATAGAGGGATCATCCTAATCTTAGTTATGAAAACCCACAAGTGAATCAACCATGTCCAAATTTTGAGCAATACAAGCAGCCATATTTCCCAACACAATAACAACCTTCTTAACCCTCTAGTTCTAATTCTTGTTCTATTATGTCTTTAGATGATATTGTCAAATCTTTAGCTTTTAACACTTTTTAATTCCACTAGGAGATAAGACAATTTCAACAAGAGACAAGTACTATTATCTAAGACTTGGCACATCAAGTTGCCAATTAGCCACTACTGTAACACACCACCTCCATAGAGCATATGCCTAAACATCTAGAGGACATTCAAGAACATACCCTATGAAAATGGTATGTTAGAGAAATCACATCAACTTATTATGGCATCATACGGAACATAAGTATTGAAAAGATTAACTTTTCGCATTTCATTCACAAACATAACATTATTATACATCTCATAATACATGTTTATACATAACATAACACTTGGGAGTTTACTACTCCATACAAAATCTTTAACATGAATTGAGAAGCTAAATAACACATCCTAACTAGACTCCTCAATATCAATTAACCAAACTTTTGAGTCATTCTTGTTTCCAATATTAGCAGTACTAGACTTTTACTAGTTTGCCTTAGAAGCTAGGTCTCCCTCATATCTAAAATCAACATTGTAATTTTGAAGAGTTTGCAAACTTAATGAGTAAACCATCATAGATGTGCTCACCTATATCAAATCACAAGGACAATTCATAATCTAATTCGCAAGCAATTCATATCATCTATATGATACATATCAAGTTGTATATGCAAATGCACATGTGACTCTATTCATTTTTACTTTGTTGTGACCAAGTACTTATTTATTGTCCTATATCCGTTATGAATACCGGGCTTATTTCATTTATTGTCTCATGCCTATTGTGGATACCGTTCTCATTAATAACTGAGCATATGGCTTTTTGCACATATTTCTAAGCTTTGAGCTCTTTTTTACATTGGTCCCTCCAATCACAACTCCTTTATCTGATCATACATAAAAATGTAATGGAATGCATCAATGCACAAAATATATTATCAATAACTTTCATTAAATATGCACAATCATTTATCATATTCGTTGGACCTAAGTCTGGCATTCAACATTCAGTTGAGAATACATTTTCTATGTTCATATATAATTAGAAAGCACTCCCAATACAATCCCGAATATCAAAATCCTCGAACCATTAATGTCCAGAATTATCACAATCATATTAATACCAGTTCAATAACTGAAATTTAAATAGAAACAAACCAATCATGGTGAGGAAAATATCTAGGTTAACTCACAGTATGCTCTAGATAAGTTATTGCCTTAATGAACAGGCAATGTCTGGATGCTGAAGTTCGACTTGTGCTTCTTTAGTCATGCAATACATACATATTGTACACATTACTAAGTTGATCAATCATATAAGTATTTAATCATACACACATATATGTGTCATGTTCAATGCATGCTTAATTGACTTTCCCAGATTTGTATCCTTAAATAACATATCTTAACCACTCATCCATCATAACTTGGATATAACTAGTTTGCAATTAGGTTTATACCTCAAAGAAACTTGATTATTCTAAATTCATCAATCATACGTTCACCAATCCTTTTCTAGCATTAAATAATCACACAATATCTCAATTCTCATTCATTCATACCTAATATGCCTTACTTATATCCTTTGGATCACAATTGCATTCCTAAGAACACCTTTATTCCATTAACAATTCTTAATTTTCAGATTTAGATACATTAATACCAAATAGTCCTTTCCTTGAGTTATAACATTAATTAACAACCTAAACTTATCAAACAGTTAACCAACTAATCCAACATCAAGCTAGGTTCATTTTAAGCCTCAATCAAATCCAAATGCACCACAGTAAAGTAGCTTATCCTTAGTTAGTTCAATAATCATACAAAATAGAAAAGTTCATTTCCAAAGCATTACCCACGATCATGATAGAAGGCTTAGATGTGAACCACAATAGTCATGGCCTACATCGGGCAGACGTGCAAAACTTACGAACTTCACATTTCAAAGGACTTTTTAGATCTTTTGGACCCCAAAAAAGCCATAAGTTTAGCCAAAACATAAGAGACTATTTAAGGAACAACAAAAGAGAAGAAAATACACCTTTTTTATGCAACCACTTTTGGAAACCCTAAAAGAGAAAGAGGACGAGAAAGCGTGAAGGAATAGGAAGAAGAAATGGCCTCGACATCCTTCCCGGATCAAGAAGTTTCGCGACGTTGGTGCCATCCCAGATCATCCATTCTAAATTTCTATTTCCTTTTCGTTTCAATTTTATTCATGTATAAAGATGGGATGGATTGTATGATGATAGATGGTCGAATGTTGATGATGTTCTAACTCTTCTTCAGGATTTTATTTTGATTTAATGATAATTTAGTTGATTATGTTTATTGGATGAATGTCCTTATTTGATTGCATTTTTGCATAATTCAGTAATAAACTGAGAGGGTGAATTGAATTAAAAAATGATTAAATCTGATTAATAAGATTTAGGCGATTTAATAAAAACTGTGACGAATCATATTGATAATTGCACGAAGAGAGATCATGTGTGATATTTTGATAGTTTATTATAGTGCTTCAGATCTAAGGGTTTTGAATAATTTGCGAGTTGAGATACTACAAATTTCATAATCCAATTAGGGTAGGTAAAATTAGGGTTAATGGTCATATCTTGAGGGAGAGTAATCAGACCTAGGATCGTTTAATGATAGGTAAAATCCCCTTTCTCATAACTTGGTAAATTCTTGGTTGATTTCTATTGTGCTTGCTTGTTGCTCAATTGTTAATTCTTTTGTGTTTAATTTTTGAATTAATTGGTTGAATTCAATTATGGTATTTACTTCCTGTTGCATTGTTTATTTTTAGTTTCATATCTTTTCAACCTTAGATTTTTTGGATTAGATTAATCCCCCTCCTCATGGGATTGACACCTATTATACTATAGTTGCAACCCGTGTGCTTGCAGTATTTAAGGGCTTATAAATTTTAAAGTTCGAATGACACAATCACTAAGGAAGAGAAAGAATGACACAGCCAATTTATACTTATTCAGCTTATAACCAAGCCTACGTCCAGTCCCTAAGTATCCAACTTGCGTGTTTTACTAAAAACTCTCCAAATAGTAATTTGATGAGCCTCTCCAAGCTCACAAGTACATCTTTTTCAAGTTTCTTAAACCTTTGACACTAGTAGTATTTAATAAGGTTCTGCAGGCTCTCAATAAATGAAAATAGGATTTGCTTAATATTGGCTTCGATGAATATTGATCTCTCTCTTGATAGAGGATTTTCACTTTCTAAAGTACAAAGGTATCAAGTGTAACTTTTCGAGAATAAGTATTGATGCTACTGATGTATTTGTGAAATTGGTGTATGATTGAATGTTGTAGCTCTCCCTTAAATAAAGATTCCCTTCAACTAACTATTGCGTCAATTTTATTGATAAGTGTGAATTATATCATGTTTTATGGCTTAGTTTGATATGTATTTAATGGTTAATTTAATCGTTTATTATTTGTTTTAGAATTGTGTTAGTTTGTTGATTATTTATGTTTTAAGTATTTTGTGGGTTAGTACAAGTCTTTGAGCTTAATTATTATATTTTTGAGGTACTTTGATGTTTCTATTAACGTTTCAGGGTCAACATCAAAGAACGAAGAAGTTTTGGAGACACTAGGGCTAAAACAATGACCGATGATTATGGCACAACAAGCTACGATCGTGACAGAAGTACTAGAGTCAACCCACGATTATGGCCCATATGCCCCGATCGTGACAGAAGACCAAGACATGGCCCACAATCATGGCTTGCTTGCCACGATCATGACAGAAGGCTCAGATGTGGCCCACAATCGTGGCCTGCATAGGGTAAATGCACAGACACTCAAAAACGTCAAGTTTTGAGGCATTTTCAGGCATTTTAGACCCTGAAAAAACCCTATGGATGCTCAGAACACAACAGGTATTTAAAGAAAAATACAAAGAAGAGGATGGAACTTTTGCATCAACCACTTTCAGAGAAACCCTAGGGTTAATTATCGAGAGATAGAGGAAGAGAAGAAGGAACAGAGAAGAGGAGAAGAAGTCGATTCGATGTATTTCCCAGATCAAAAGTTTCCCGGCGTCACTGCTTCTTGTCATCCATTCAATTTTGTATTTCCTGTTATTTTCAATTTTATTATTATATAGAATTGGAATAATAGTTGATGATAGGATTGTTGGATGTTGATTTTGCTTATAAACTCACCTTCGGGGTTTTATCTTTGATTGTTTATGTTTTACTAAATTTATTGCGATTTAATTTTTGAAATTACATAATTTGATGATAAACTGAGAGGGTGAATCGAGTGAAAAATAATTAAATTGGGCTAACAAGGGTCAGGTGATTTAATAGAACAAGAATTAAATCAAATCTGTAAAATTGTGCGAAAAAAGATCTTACAATAGTTTCCAATAGTTTATTAGACAATTTTAAATCAAATTAGGGTTTTGGATAGGTTGTTAATTGAGAAATTGCAACTTCCATAATCTGATTCGGGTTTATAACTTAGAGTTAATGGATATAACTTGAGAGAGAGTAATCAAGCCTAGGATCGTCTAGAAACAATAATCCAATAATTTATAATTGATTAGGTTAGTGTTAAAGATAGATAAATTTCTCTTTCTCTCAATTGGTAGTTTCCTAGGTTGATTCTTGATGTGTGTTTCAACTGCTAATTTGTTAATATTTTCGTTATTGATTCTTGAATTGATTTGTTTGATTGAATTGCATTCTTGTTTTAGTTTCGTTTTGAATTTTTACGATTTGTTTTGGCTTAGATTTTATGATTAGGTTATCCCTTCTGGTGGGATCGACACCTTAGGTACTACGCAAATGACTCGTACATTTGAGGATTATCAAGGTTAGTCAATTGAAACTTACATACATCAAACACCCAATCATTTATCATGAACTAACTATTGAATCGGCTTTGAATATGTTAAAACGTCTTCACTATCTTTGATAAAATCTTCAATTATCTATTTGTTTGGATAATCTTTTGACTGTTTCTCGAAGTCAACTCTTGATCAGCTGAATAGAAGGTTCCTTCATCCTCACAGAAATGATAAGAACTTGTCTACTCCAGATTTTGTAGAACAGTTTTATATTGTTCAAATAAGGTTGTTAATATGGTTCTGCAAAATAGGAATCGTTAAATGTTTATCCTTTCATTTCAAACAGATAACTAAATTTTATAACCTCTTTTATATATCGTTATCTTTTTGAATAAATGAGATAATCAAAATAAATTTGAATTTTGAAAAGTAACTAAATATTATTGATTGCTATCATCAAAATTATTATTTAAAAAGCCTTGAGCTAACAATTTGTAGACATATCTTCAAAAAGTTTGATGTATAGTGGTGGTGAAAAGTTAGAGAAGGCTGACATCGGGTTCTTCCTAAGATGATTAAAGATATATTAGTGACCGCTTAGTAGCTTTATAATCAGCTGACCAAGTGCTTGATTCATTTCGAGGTTTCTTAAAAACGGAATTAGAGGAAGCTTTAGGTTGTTGCCATAATTTGTTGAATAAAAATGGAGCCTTTTTTTTACGATGTCAATAATTCAGTACTCAACTCAAAAGGGAATAAATTCATGGTAGATATTTCAGGTGTGTAAGAAAGCTGCTAGCTAAAGTAGCACATTACCAAATCATCAGCTTACAATTTAAATAATAAGTTTGCATCCTTATGTTGTTTAAGTAAAAGAATCAACGTGTTTTAGAGTAATAAATAATTTAACTAAATGCATATTTTAAATATACAAACAAAATAATTCATAATGACTTATATGAAATATTCACCAGATACAAATCCTTTTATACTCATTCTAATCTCAAAAGTAACAAGAGACCTCATTGTATCTCGTTTCAGTCAATTGTAAGATGAATTTATCATTTTTTTAGTCAAACTAAATGCACATTTTAAAGACACTAAATTAGGAATAACCAAAAGATGTTTAGTTAATATATCTAAAGTAGGAAATTTTTTAAAAGCCACACTTCAACATTCTAATATATATTGATCGATAACACATTCTATCAAATAAATATTTATCTCAGATTGGTCAAGTTAAGGAAAGGATGGAACATAACCTCTAAATACTTTTTTGTATTCAAATCCTTAAAAAATTCCATTTCTTTTACTATTATTTAAACTAGTAAAGTGATATTATTTTCTGTGTTATAAAATCAAGAATAATGAGTAAATTATTATTTACTTATTCATAAAATTAGTTACTTTGTAATTGCAATAAAACATATGATAGCAAAAGTGAAGATAAGTAAATTTGCAACAAAAGTCTAAAATAGTAACATATACAATAATAACACCCACTATAAATACTGCTGAGGTGAGGGATTTGGGGAGGTTTAGTAGTACGCAACATTACTTCTAGCTAGTAGAAAGGTTGTTTCCAAAGTACTGTGACTAATACTTTTAAATTTCTTCTACATCTCATTGATCATACTTACCACAAATGGAGAAGAATTTTATGTATCACCTTTCAAACATTTCAAAAATTTTGAATATTGTTTTGAACTAGAATAGAATAATATCATGTTACAAAATTATTTTAATAACTTATGAAGAACTTCTTCATGTCATTCCTGATTAGTTGAAAAATTAAAAAAATCTTTATCTAACTATCCCCAATGAATGAAAAAATGCTTATAATACAAAGTACAATCAATCGTTATATAGTATAATTACTTCTCAGGCATTCGTTTGATTTTAGTTTCTTCATTAGATTCAAATGAAAAGTACAACAGTCTTAGTTTCTTCGTCAAATTCAAATAAAAAGTTTTATAAGTCATCTCAAAGACCTTCTTAAGCTTTAGAATACAATTTTTTGAAATGTTCCAATTCATTTCAAATTCTGGCAACATATTCATCAATCATTTTTAGTTATGATTGCATATAAGATTTAGAATATGTCACAAAAATGTAATCTGAAAAAAAAAAGAAATCTATTGTAAAATGATAAATATTTGTTGCAAGATAAAACTTAAGAAAGTTAACAATATTATCATTATAAGTGAGATAGATAAAATCAATTTATCAACCTTTATTGAGCCAACTAAGGAACCATTTCACTCACAAGTGATGATCCATCAAAAATGATGTTTTAATGACTTAAAAATATCTCTTTTTTTTGCAAATTTTATTTGTCCTATCAATGAATGAGTAGTAATACATACGTATTTATCTTTTCATACTTCATTCTTCCAATTTCAAAATTCAAGTAAAGACATTGTCGAGATTCAAACAACTCTTTATATTGATTCTCTTTCTCAATTAATATAAAATATTATATTATATTTACAAGTAAATCTACTAATTGGTTGATATGTTAAGCAAGAACTAAGGCTTATCACATATCTATACACAGCCAATTTAAAAAATATTTATGAAAGGAAGCTTACTTTAACAATCATCATATTAATGCCTTATGCAATTCAATATAATCATATTTTATATTTCCAAATGCAATAATACCATTAAAATATGATTTAGTTCCGATCACATATCGTCTTATATCATTCTATTTTTCATTTGATATTTTTCTAAAATGAAGAGAAAAATGAGAGGTATCACTTTTGGATTGAACAAAAAAAATTTCTAACAGTAATTGTATTATGTTTTTGAATTTTTATTCCTTCTTAATAATAATTTCTATATAATAGATTAAAACTTTTTTTGTTTCAAACTATTTAATCTTTTTTTATTGGTGAGAGTCACTGATAAACATCAAGCCCTGGCCTAGCACAAGGCTTGATCAAGCCTCAGGATAAGGGACCTAAGCTTGACAAATCAGACTTTAGACTACCTGAAGCCAGATCTGGCCTCAGGCAAGAGCCGTGGCCTAAACTTGATCGGGCTGGTGCAAGTTTAAAAGTTTCATAGCATAATTTTTTATCTAGAAGCCCATTTTTATTAAAAATTGTTAAGTCCATTGTTTTGATTTTGATTAAAAATATTTAAAATCTATTTGCTTAATTTTTAAAAATTAATGTCACCATAAATTATTTTCTCTTTTTATCTACTAATCATTATTCTCTTATCCAATTCTAACAATAAGATGATATTTGGTTCATTTTATGAGTTTTCTTATGTAACAAATTCACATTTATATTATGCAAATCATTTCATTATCGAAACAAAAGAGTATCGTAGCACTAATATTATCAATTTAAGAGTATGCTTATGTAACAAATATAATAGAAATATTTAAAAAATCATTTTTATCAAAATAAAAGAGTACCATAGTGTTAAAGTTATCAATTTATGAGTTTACTTATGCAATAAATATCACAGTAATATTATGAAAATTAGTTTATTATCAATACAAAGAGTATCATAGTGATAATATTATCCAAATTTTTTAATGATACAATTTACAAAAAAAAATTAAAAAAGAAATTATCATTTATAGATAGAGAGTGGAGACTAAAGTTGAATAAACAGGCAGAGACAACAATTTGGAACTTGCATAAAAATACATAAGTAAATAATATATCTTTAATTGTAAAAAAAACAAAGTAATCATATAAAAATAAATAAATCTATAAATAAAGATTAAAGATAGCAAACTAGTAGTAAAGGGAAGAAGATAGCTTATTGTTATAATCAAAATCATTGATAATTTTCTTCACTTCATCTATATAAAGAAACATTAATATGTAAGTTATACCTAATTGTGCAACAATTGTATTAAATTAATTGATAATTAATAATTAAATATACCTTCATCTTCAAATATTTTTTTAAAGATCACTTTGGGTTAAAAACTGATCTTTATAGCAATACCTATGTTAATATAAAAAGACTATATATGATAATATAATTTTTTATTGTTGAAATTATTATGATAAAAAATTAATATACCATAAAGAAATAGAGTTTATCATCAATATCTTCATCATCTAACCAACTTCGGTCACGTATAAGAGCTTCTATAGTACTAGGATGAAGTCAAGCATAATGAGAACTAATTATCCGACTGCCAGTACTAAAAGAAAATTATAAAGGAATAGTAGATACTAGAATCATTAAGAGAACTCATGTAATTGCTTTCACGATCAGAAAAGTATAACACCTACCTCCAAATTATTGTCCAACTCTGTCATACTATAAGAAGTCTTAGCCTTTTTTTTCTTTGATGAATTTCATAAATGTGAGTTTCATATTGTTCTTAGATGAACTTGAAGTTGAACCTCAACTTGAACTTGAAGCTGGAGCTGTTGTACTGCAATCTGTTTTTTTTTTTCCAATCTTAGTGGATATTCATTAAACAAATCGTATCAGCATTGTTTTATAGTATTAGCATGCTCTTAAACCTGATCACCATACAATATTTCACAATAAAAATGAACCCCTCCATCTTGTAACTCAAGCCTAACACAAAAGTGACAACAATATAGTTTGTTTGACCATATACTAGTAAGAACTGATCTTCTCTATCATTTGCTCTGCCATAACTTGGATCACCTTATTGGAATCAATATCCAATCAAATATAGCTTTTGTAATCTCGCACATACTACTAAAGTAACTATGAAAATCTGGATATTTTGTGTCTGAGAAAAACTCAGTAGCATATAAAATATTTCCAACTTCACACAAAGTGATTAAGCCACCTCTCGCTACTCTTTTATCGACAGGCAAGTACATTGAGAATCTCTTTATCTCAGCTTACTGAACGCCTCAAAATACTTGATTGGCGATTCCAACATCTTGAATGTTGAATTTCATTTGATAGGAAAATCTAAAACTAACTTTTTTGGAGGTGTTTGGTAAATAGCTGATAAGTTGCTTTTTAGCTTACTGCCTAAAAGTTAGCTTTTTGGCCATATTAAAAAGTTATTGATGTATTTGGTGAATGACTTATTGATTACCTTATTTAACCCCAATAAGCTGATCTCTAAAAGCTCCATAAGAGGAACTTTTTCTATGATCAGCCAAAAATTAATAGGTAAAAAACCAATTATACCCTCCTTTCATAAATTTTGAATTATGCTAATTATGCTATAATAATATTATGGATAATTCAAACTACAAATCATGCATGTGTTCTACAGTGATAAAAAATTTTACAATGAAGTAAGTTTTTTAATTACAAAACTTGGGATTTTTTTTTTACTAATGAAATAAGTTTTTTGGTTACAAAATAAAAAATATGTTATGGCGAAATTTTTTTTAAGAATGTTCTATGTTTTTTATTAGAGTTAAAAACTTAAATTTTTGTAAACTTAAATGTCTAATCATGGCCTCTCTTTTTTTACATCATGCCCTCATAAGTCATTTTACACTTAAACAGTTAATACTAAACCGTTAATTTTAGCAAACATCTTTAATAAACAACTAATATTTTCCGCTGGTCAAATCAGCTAATATAATCAATTGTTAGCTAACTGCTGATAGAATCAGCTAACAGCTAATGCAATCCATTGATTACCAAATAGGGCTTTAATACAAGGAATTTTTTGTTGTCATCAAAATTTTTAATTACACTCCAATATATTACATTATCTTGTATTGATTCTACCACTTCCCTTATTCATAATATGCTTTTAACAAGGCATATGGAATAACATCCCACCAACCAATTGATAGGTATAGATCATACTATGTTTTAATAGGTGTTTTAGTGAATTTTTAAATGTTTCCTAGATGATTATTGTATATATAGATTTAGAATTGTGTTATTGCATGTTTTTGCTTATATTTTAAGTGTTTTGTGGTTTAAAACATGAATTCAATCTTAATTTTATGTTTTATGAGGTGTTTAATGTGTTTGTGAGCTTTGAAAATCAAGAAATTGAAGAACAAAAAAGATGGAGGAAGCTAGAAGTTTAACATGATCATGCCACCTTGGAGCACAGTCATGCGTGACCTGCATGGGACTGAACGGTCTCTAGCACAATCATGCCTCATGGATAATGATCGTGCCAAAGAGGAAAAACATTGGAGCATGATCATGCCCTTACAAAAGGTTTCCAGGCACAAATTTTTTCATTGGGGTTATTTTTGGAACCAAACAAAGTGGAAAAATCCTAGACATGACCCTAAGACCCTAATACACAATATAAGAAAGTGAAACATAATAGAAAAGACAATATCCAACCTCAAAAAGTGGATCAAATGTGGTGAGATCAAGAATAGCATATGAAAATTCTAGCTTTCTATATTAAAGAGCAAATAGAATTTTCTTCTTTTCCTTTAATTATTTCATAATCCTTGATGTGTAATTCGAATTCTAAGATGTTAAACATGTCTATGGATTTCTAAATTGAGATTAGTATTTATTATGGAATTATTTTGTGACTTTGATTATTATTGATTTCAATACATATTGGATGTTTGTGATAATTGTTCATGCTTAAACTATCAACAAATCAAGAGAGTGAGTCAAAATTTGTCAGTGTTAGATTGTACAATAAGAGTTGACAATTTAATAAACCCACAATTACCAAATTAACAATCATTCAAAGAGAAATCTTGTTTGAGAAATGAATTATCTAATAAATGGCTTCAAATCTAGTTTTATAAGGTAGGGAAAGTTTTATATATCGAGAGACTGCAAATCTGAAATTTTCAAATTCAATTAGGGTTAACTAATAAATCTTGAGCGAGACTAATCAATACCTTAAAAAATCTAGGATCAAACGCATAATTGAATCAACAAGATTTAAGGAAACAAATAAGGAAAGAATAGGTCCTAAGTATTCCATCTTGATCAAAACCTTAAATTTATTGGCAGCTCGTCTGTTATTTAAATTAAATTCAAAACAATTTATAAATTCCTTACACAAAGTTAGGTTTAAATTGTTAACTCTTGCATAAACCTCATGGGAATGAAAACATCTTATACTACAAGATAAAATTCGTATATTTGCAGGCATTAAGAGTTTTATTATTAGATATAAAACTTGCTCAGCACTAACAAGCTCCCAACTTGGAACTTAATCTTTTACCTTTTTAATCATTGCATCACTCATGCTATAGTTATTGAGTTTTATGGTAGACAACTTGGTGTCGATATTCTAATCCATAAAATAATTGACCAATATGGCTGACAATCTTTTGCATGTAAGTGGTGCCAAAACTTAAATAAAATCTACCATTTAAAAATATGAATTAAATATCAATTATAGTATAACCAATAAATAATAATAATAATAATAATAATAATAATAATAATAAAGAATATAATTACCTCAGTAATTAACTACATAGAGTCTAGTTATTGTCAATATAGTATGTCCTCATCATTATATAACCCTTCTTTTGATTATCAACTGTTTATATGTCTGATGTAATGGCTACTCGCCCTTCAATACTCAACAACATCTTTAAATTTTCTTTATTTTGATCTTCATATATCTTAAAAGTGTCTTTCTTCAAGGTATTCTGAGTTAGGATCTTAAAGTTCAAATAGAGTAAGGTGATTAACATCTCGAAGTTTTTGCTATTAACAATAGAGAGTGGTTGTTCATCACTAATGATCATCTTGACTAACAAAAACTTTGATTTGTTACTTTCATAAGTTGTGGCAGTCATTTTGTTCTTCCCTCTCATTAAGTTACAGGTAAAAAATGTTTGACCTTCTAATATGATCCTTTTTTTGTTACACGACTCCATATATCTCTTCAAATGAGAGGTTCCACCTATTGAAATCATAGTCAACATCTTGTGACAATATTTGCATTCGGCCTTTAACATTAATTGTTTCTTCACTTGGTACCAGATTAACAGTATCTGTTAGTATACTACTCAATACTAGATTATAACTCTCCACTGAAAGAATATGCTCATCCATCTAAAACAATCAACATATATGAGAATGCATGTTATTGATAGACATTTACATATATACATACACTTTAACGAATATTTAACATATACTCTATAAGATAATAAAAGAAAATTAATCATAATCACATGTCGAGTATATGACAAGAGTAGACTAAAAGGTGATTAATCTTGAAAAGAATAGTTCACTAAATCTTAGAGTCAACATAATTTGATTCCATACTTTAACACATAATAATATTTTTTAATGCATAATTCTAAAAAGATAAGTCCTCTAACATTAGGCCAATACTTTATATAACCTTTTAAAATTTTAAGTATACTAAATCAAGTTAAAAGAATCTTTAATTTTCATATTGGACATAATCATACTTATCTAACTGAATTCTAATTTGAAAATTTATGAATAAAGAGTTTCATATACTCTCTATTTCCTTTTATTATATGTCAACTATGTGGTTAAAGAACATAAACATAGAATTAACTAATTTAACAAAATTAAAAAAATGTGAACTCTCAAAAAGCAGTGAGTGGAAGTTCATCAAAATGTCAATCTCCATATACCAATCAATTACCACACACACACACACACACACACATATATATAGAGAGAGAGAGTCGATAAAGAAATTTTAGATTAGTTTTAACTAGTTATAAATTAGCAATAACTTGTATATACATCTGAACCTAATAAATTATCCAATCTAATAGAGCACTTAGTAGATGAATGAAAATATCTGAGGGCGATGGATTTTCATCTTATATAATTCCCTACCTAATACAAAGACTTCAACTTTTACTTGATATAGTTGATTAGCATCCAAGAAAAGGACAAAATGACTATTTATATAAGCTTAAAGTTATGAATGACACAATATTTCCCATAATTAGATTGTAAGTCATAGCTTTAAAATTTTGCTACCATAGTGGCAATCATTTAATAAATTAGAACAACTAGATAAACCTAAATATAGAAAACGTAAGACAATCTAAGGTGTCAATAGAAAGATAAGTTAGATAAATTTCATTCTTCGCAAGTGGTGGATAAAATAGTATCATCAGTTTACAGTTTACATACTCATTACTAGTTTATCAATTAGAGTTGTGTTCGAAACTTATCTACGTAAAAACTTCCAAACCTATTAGTAATAAAAATGGTGAACTTTCTAACTCCTTTGACATTTACCCATACCAAATCTTATAGTTTGTAACTATTGATCAATCAAACAAAAATAACTCCAAAACTATAAAGCTCAAGTTTAATAAGCAATAACAATTAGTTCCTTTTCAAGTTCTTACTTAGCTCTTTGACACACCAAAAAAAAAGGTGTAACAAAGTATACGGTAATAAATACAAAGATATAAGGGAAATAGGCGAAAATATTGACAAACACATCAACCATGACAACTTTTAAACAAAAACAAGTTTGGATTTATGAGAAGAAAAGAGCATTTGAAGAAATAAAGCTAAATCTGTAAGTATCATCTTAGAGGCACTTCTAAATTACTAAAGATTTTACTTATATATGGGACAACAAACTTTGAGAAGTAAGAATTTTCTTAATAGTTACTAAAGGTAGAGTGCCTTAAATTTTGGTTTTTTTCTTGCCTCAGAAGTGGTATATCTTGAAACTTGCTTTTTTGTAAACTATCATCCATATGAAGCCTTACAGACACTCATTAATGCATATATTCTAGTGGAAATGTAACCAAAGAGTGGGTAAAAGTAAAACAAAATGGACCTTGAGGAGCACTAAGTGAGAGAGACAAGTTATGGAACATCTACAACTGGAGGAGGCAAGTAGCAAAGAGTGGAGTAGTAGAGCAATATGAGAGCGGAATTGTGAGGAGCTGACTTCAAGTAATTAAGGTGACTTAAGCAAGGACCTAGGAGGAGGAGGAATGACACTATAGATTATTTGTAATTAATATGTAGAGTCAAAGGAAGAAGTAATAAAGAATTTTTGATACCTAGTGTAAAATGATGTCATTTTATACAATGAATAAACAAAGATCGAACTTTGAGCCATGCTCAAGCTCTAACTCAGGCTCAGGCTCAGGCTCAGGCTCAGGCTCAGGCTCTAAAAATTTTAAATAAAAATGTTCAAGCTCAACTCAAAGCCCAATTAAACTGGGATAATGTAACATCTCGTGTGCTATATATATAAAAGACTTCTTCTTCTTTTCCTCATTTTCTATAATTTCATTTTAACTCCTCCCAAAAGTTACTATTCACGATTCCTTCTCTTTGGCCATTCTTCACCACCGGTGACTCAAACCGGTTAGTGTTATATACCAATTTCTTCCTCTCAACGAGCCCGTAACAACCATACACATTTCCTTGCCAAAATTGTAGCAATAACTGAGGAGAAAAATTGACAAAAAAACACCATCACCAGTCGACTCATCTCAATGTCAAGAACACAAGCCCCATGGTCTCGTCGCCAACCACTGCCTGGATCACCACTGATTGACGGAAAAAGAGGTTAAGGTTTTGATTCGTTTTTCTTCAATTCATTTAAATATGTTGAGAATCTGAGTATGTTGCTTTAGAAAAAGTTGTTCTACTCATCAAGAGAAATCATTGAATTCTGAGACCGAATATTTTTAGGTGATGGACGGAATATTCTAATGACCAGAGGAATACTCCAGTCGCCGAAACTCTGGTGACCATTTCGGCCACTTTTGTTAAAAAATTTCTTTAAAAATCTAAAATTATACTAATCATTTTTCTTTAAGAATTATAGTGAGATTTTCAACGGTTTGCGAATTAAAAATCACGGAACGTTTAGGCGAGCATAGGATAAATTTCCAAATTTCATAAATGGATTGCTTAGGTAATTCAGATGATACCTAAATTGTTATTTGAGTCCAATAACTCCTAGGTAGCACTAATTAAGATATTTGTTTTGATTTATTAGGTATAGTAGGAGCAGGACCCTATCGGAAGGTTCGGATGGACGAGTTTAGTTACCAAGTAAGTTCATACTGACTTATTGTTACTGTAGTTGTACCAACAAATGAATAATGTTAAATGCTGGTATTGATGACAGCATGTAGCAATGCATAACTACATTTATATGCATGTGTGTGTGTATGCATGTGTGTGTGTGTGTGTGTGTGTGTGTGTAGAAAACGTGTATATAGTAATGTTTACCCTCTTTAGTATAATCTTTTATATCGAATTAACTGAGTGGATATGTTGGGTTAGGTATTGCATACATGCATTGGTCATTACATAACTGAATGTTACTTGATAAATTGCATGCTTAATAATTTGATATATATTGCTATGTTCGAATGTGGGGAAGAAAAGATATGTAGGACGTGCCACCTGATAGGTATGCATCAGGACCAGATGCGCACTGGTTATGATTATGAGAGTCATTTTGTTATCATGTTAAGATATGTTATAGGTCAATCCTGGTTGATGCTTGGCTCCCGACCAAATCATTATTTGTGATGCTTATGACTTTGGACACTTTAAGCGAGGGTTGGTCTGTTGGTGATGCTTGGCTCCTCGTAGCCCCTTTAGATTAAGTGTGTGTGTATATATATAGCGAATGCGTATATGCAGTAATGTGTACCCGCTTTAGTATTATCCTTTATATCGAATTAACTAAATGGATACGTTGGTTGGGTATTGCATAACTAAATGTTTACTTAATAAATTGCATACTTAATAATTTAATATGTATTGCTATGTTCGATCGTGGGGAAGAAAAGATTTGTAGGATGTGTCATATGCATCATGATCAGATGCACACTGGTTATGATTATGAGAGTTGTTTTGTTATCATATTAAGCTATGTTATGGGTCGATCCTGATTGATGCTTGGCTCCCTGCAACTCCTTTGGATTAAGAGAGTCTTATGGTTACATGAGTGTAGGAGCATGGCTAGGCCGTTGGTGAAGTATAGTTCTCGTGACGTATCCGCTGTGAGCGACTTACCTATATTTGTCTATGATCTTTCTTTATTTTCATTATCTTGTATTGTAGCGTCCATAATAACATGATTTCAAGAGTTGTAAAACTTCTTTCTGACGTGCACTATTGTTATTGTATCGTATGAACTTGTTGAATTTTTACGTTTTGAATTTATTTTGTCGCTAGTGGTAGACTTATATGTTATCTAGGGTTTCAAACCTCGGTACCTCTTACCAGTCACGCGCTCAATCGGGTTGTGACAAAGTAATTGTGAGATCCTACATCGGCTAGAGAGGAGAACAAAGTACAACTTATAAGAGTATGAATGCCTCTTTCCTACATACGCATTTTCACGGGTGCGGGAAGAGCAAAACCATGAAGGCCTTAGCCCAATGGGCAACCTAAAGCTGACAATATCTATAGGCAGGTGGTCTCGGTTGTTACAGATGAGATCAGAGCTGATTCTCGACCCGCTGTGCTAGTGAGGACGCTAAGCCCTAGGGGGGATTATGAGATCCCACATCTGTTAGAGAGGAGAACAAAGTACGTCTTATAAGGGTACGAATACCTCGTCCCTAGAGACACATTTTCCCCAAGTGCGAGAAAAGTAAAACCGTGAGGGCCTTGGCTCGATGGGCAACCCAAAGCGAATAATATATATGAGCAGGTAGTATGGGTTGTTACAGATAAGCACATTAACTTCGAGTCTAGTTAATCCTGGAGTTACATGTCAAGCCTAGTTAGATCTTTTATTTGGAAGACAAGAACTTGTCACTATTATTATTATTATTTCATTAACAATAAAAAATTAAATTTATATAATAAAAAAGTTTTAAAAAAAACTAGAATTAATACAACATTAACATTATTTTCATTTGTGTGAAGAACAGATAAATATTAAACCAATAAGAAGGCAACTATCGAAATCCTCAATTAAAACAATTGCTTAGATGAAGTTGAACATCTTCGCCGTAATAGTTTTTGAACATCTTCGCCGTAATAGTTTACTGACCGAGTGAGATGAATGGTATATACGGTAGTTTACGATTAAATCAGAAGTTCTAATTAAAAATGTTTTTAAAAAGTGGGTTTAAACAAATGTACACATCAGTCACAGGGGAAACTAGCAAGCAACCAAACATACTTTGTTGAAGGGGCAATTCTCGCTCGCATTTAATTTTTTGTCAGCCCATCTTTACGTGGAGAAAACAGAATCAGTCGTTATAAACGATTAAGAAAATACAATATTACTAACACCTCGATTTCTATCGTCAGTAATATCATTAGTAAACAAATATTTTAGATAGTAAATCAAAAAATATATAGAACTCCCTTTTTTAAAGATGTTCTTGCTTACTATTCTCTTTCTTAATATAGTTGTGTGAATGAAAAATTTTTAGAAAAAAAATAGATTAATTTAAATTTTAGTATTAAGTTTGGTTGGATGTTTTAACTTCTTCTTTTTTTTTTACAACTTAAATATAACCCATAAAATTTTTGAAATTTCATTTTAAACTTGATCCTAATTTATGGATTTATTTTTAAAATTCAAAGTCGTTATCTTTTAAGTTTAATCTGTGGAATTAAATTAACTAGGTCAACATGCGTGCAATTCTAATTGCAACGTGTTAAATATATTGTCCTTAATTAGTTTTTTACTTAAAATTTTTAATTATTAATAATACTTTGTATTCTACCATTTAGACATTCCACTTCAAGTGGATAAACTCTGCTGGTTGGCGTCCATGATAAATGTTGTACGGCAGAAATGGTAAAAGACAAGGAAATGAAAAGGTTTTAACACATAAAGTCACTATTCCGCTTGGAGATGTTTACTTTTGTTGCAGGATATATACACAGATTAAATGCGACACAGCAAAGCATATAGCAAAAAGGAGACTACTATGTGTGATAATAATTGAGTGAGAGAGAAACAGGAGCATTGTTAGAAGATGCAGGCTTTAATGGAGCAAACTTTCATGGAAGCCATAAAAAGCAACCCATAAGATATGGGTAAATATTACATAACTTCTGTTACAATGTTTTTTGGTTTTTCCTTGCTAGTAGTTCACAGCTGAAGCTGAGATGTTAGAGATAAGAAAAGAAAAAGAGAGAATGAAAGAATCTTATCAGACATCTAGGATATCTTAATGATAAATATTTTTTATAAAAAAAAGAAAATTGGAAAGAAGAGCCACAACAGATCAGATAATAATGTTGCTCTGCAGCAGCTACCATCCCTCTCCCCCTCCACTTATTTGTGTTATTGCCAACTAAGTGCCTCTTCTTAACCAACCTTTTTAAAGCTTTCTCCTGCTGTCCCAACTGTACCTATTCAACAGCCAAGCAAACTGTCTATGTAATATCAGTTTATAATTCTAAATAAATGAACAGACTACGACCAATTGATAGAAAAACAATGTTTCAGTGAATAACTTGAGGCAGAAAATCCAAGGTAGTAATGACAAGAAACAATAGCACAACAGCCATTTCTTTTCTGTTGTTGCAAGTTTGAAATAGCCAACTGGCATCAAAGAAAGAGCGTAAATAAGATTGTGTGATGCACTTGACCAACAAGCATTTGCTTCTATTCCACGTGGGCAGTGGACCAAAACTCAATCACGAAGTCACGTCACACAATGATTCTTTGTTCTCACTTTGACCAGATTGTGCACGTTGCCATGTGGACTTACGACACACACATGCTATAATCATATGATGTACGTCTTCATGTTACAAAGAGTTCAAGCACCTGAATTGGGAGCCATTGGCGAAGGTTTGGACATGATCGGTGGGACAGTTGGGACATAGCCCGCTGTTGTTGTTGTTGATGGGAAGATGTGGGCAGGTAGGCCCATTGTCTGTGATTGATGGAAGTGATAAACTGGGTACATTGGCATCAATGTATTGGCACCCACAATCTGTTGCCCTGGATACGCCCGAGAGAAATGCCCGTTCATGTAGGACCCCCCGGTATAACTTAGCTTCTGTCCACCACCACGTATCAACTTTACGTCAATTCTATTTCATGTACTTAATTAGCAAGTCTTAAACATTTCTTTTTGACTAACTAAGATAGAAAGAAAATTTAAGATCATTCAATAATCTAGCTTAACTGAAGGACCAATGAACCTTATTTAGATTGTATGCTACAACAACTTACATGGTTGTAACTAACGTCAGTGGCAATGTAGGCCGGAGAGTACCTAAACGAAACAAAACAATCACCCTCTTACTGTCTTAGATCAAAGGGGGAATGAATCGATAATCCAAGAGATAGAGGGATACCCATAAACAGGAACAGCCTGATGGTGCTGGTGGTGAAATGGCTGCGCCGGCGATCCCGCCGGATAGTACCACTGCATATGATTGGCCGGGGCTTGTAAAGTCGACCTTGGTCCGACGGTTGTTGCTTCATGAACCAAATCACATTTACTTTAGACCACATTATTCCCATTAATGAATATCATATCTAAAGAAAAAGAACTGCTATTTTCCACCGTAGATAATTCTCATAACTGACCAGCTCACAAAAGTTCAAAAAGTAACTAATATGAAGTTTCAGGCATGATCACATCCCCGATTAAGATTTCAGATTACATTAAAGTTGACCTTACCCATCTTACAAAGAGACGCTCCTTTTATATCGAGTTTCCTTTATTGCAAAGATACGTAAACAGCTGTGCAAATGATATGATATGCTTACTTGTAAGAGAGAGAGATTCTCGATCTACGTACTTTGTAGTGTATTGTAGGGTTGCATAATATTGTACAAAAATGGAAACGTATTAAAAATGGTGCCATTAGATTTTAGAACAAAGTTGTATATACTAGATTACCTTGTTGAGGAGGAGGAGGAGGAGGAGGAGTAGTGGCGGTCACAGACCTCGGCCGGCGAGCACCTAGTGACGCCAGATTGCAGTTGGCTCGACGGCCGTTGATGACCGGCGTCGCATCTTCGCAAGCCTTCTTCGCTGCTTCAACATCCTTAAAAGTCACCTATTCCATAAAAAACATAATCAAACGAAGAAAAGATTTATAAATAGTGAGAAGAAATACATAGACGTAGGGAAGAGACTTACAAAGCCATAACCTTTGGATCTGCCGGTGACTTTATCGGAGATAATGACAGCCTCCAAGATCTCACCGTACTTCTCGAAGTGCTCTCTCATGGCCTCCTTGGGGGTCTCCCATGCCAATCCTCCAACAAATACTTTGGTTAGTGTTGTGTCCCCGAATTGCCCAATATTGTTGTTCATCGTCGTATATATATATAGATATGTTTATGCTGTTGGGTACAGTAACTGTTTTGAGCTAAAAGAAGGTGGCCGGAGCTTGTGATGTGGTTTTGAAATGGGAATGAATTGAACACAGAGAGAGAAGAGGAAGCGGAGAGAATATAAGCGGAGAGAAAAGGTAAGGCACAAGGTGATGACTGAAAAAAAAAGAAGAGACACAGACATTACAGGTGGACTTTCTTATATATTATAAAGGGACCTCAAAAAACACAACAAAAGAAATAGTAGTACCGTACACGCTCCAATTACGCGCGTAGATGGCAGCGTTTCTTGATTTGTTACGAAAACGGAAGAAACCAGTGTTAGTGTAATTGAGCGTCAATGAGATTGCGCCTCTCCTTATTTATTTATTTAATTATAACTAAGAAAATTAAAACAATATGCTCATATATATCAATCATTTAATTTTTGATAGATATAAAATCATAAATATTAACAATTGCTTCAATTGGGTATATTATATCTGATAGTTAATGTATCGATTTTACTATTTTCCTTAATTGTATTTTAGCGGATTCTGGGAACCCATTAAGCCATATTTATGGCCACATTTACTAATTTAGTATTAGGATATAGCAATTTATAAGTATATCAATAAACTATAATCGTATTGATATTTAATTTAACAAAAATGATGCCCTTTGATTCAAACTCTAAACGTTTATGTTTTTAATATATGAAACATGGAAATAATCTACTGATATCCAAGAGAGTATATTCACTACCCTAAATCGATGTTTACAAATCCATTGAGCTATTAGCTATTCCTTAATTCCATACGTAGCCTCTTGGATCTCCGTCTGCTTTTAGGCTTACAGTAACGAGCATTGACGACGCTCCAAAATGAAGAGCCGTGTACGTGTCCATATATATATATGTATATAAGTAAAAACAAATCGTGTCTTTGGTAAGAAGGCTGTAATTTTCACGGTTTTTTGTGTTATTGCTGGGAAGTGACTTAGCTTTCTCGTGTATTTATCTTTGTTTCTTTTTAGTAAATAAGAGATTACTATTTTAGTAGTCTCCAATAATGTACGTAACTTTTAATTTTGTATAAAATCTTCTAATTTACCAAAAATAACAAATCATATCCTGTGCAAAAAGAGATGATTCTTGGACAACTAAAACAATATTACGACAAGAAAATCTCGTCGGGTTATCTTCTATAGATCATTTATGGCCAATTTCAACTTGTAGTGACAATCTTCTACTCTTTTCTTATTTATTTCTCAACAAATTCATTTTAAAATGAGTAAGAATTTCAATTACTTTCTCCAATGACAAGTCGTTAATGTCATGACTCTCCTTAATTGCTGCAATTTTCGGAAAAAATTTTAGAGGTAGTGATCTTAGCATCTTCTTTACTAATTTTAAGTTAGAATCTTTCTTCTCAAGCTGATGTGCTTAATTTGCTATATCGAGCAATCTTTTATGGAAATCTCCAATTATCTCACTATCATCCATCTTCAGTTCTTTAAACCTCAAAGCTAACCTCAAAGCTAACATTTGAAGTTTAAAGGTTATCACAGATTTTGATCCCTCATATATTATCTTCAAAGTATCTCACGCTTCTTTAGCCAATTCACAGGCGGATATCATTAAGAAATGACCTTCATCCACAACACTAAAGATGACATGCATGACTTGAGAATTTCTAAGTGTTCTCTCTTCTTTAACTCTTGTTCATTCATATAAGTCTTTCAGTACTACTTTTCTCTTGTCATCATTCATCATTGGATGTATCCAATCATGTAAAACCGAATTCCATACCTTGGTTCCCTGTGCCTACATAAAAACTCTCATATGTATTTTTCACACAGGATAATTGGAACCATCCAATAGCGACAACTTTGTGGTTGATGCCCCTTCTCTTATAACCATAATTATGAAACAAGAATCTGCACCAACTTGATATATCAAGTTCTGATTTGGTGACCCGCTTTGATACCAATTGAAAAACCTGAAGGGATGTAGTAGTTTCGCAAAATCTTTAATTTACCACAATCATTTCTAGACAATCAAAAACCAGAAGAATTAAATGCAGCAAAATAAATCAACACCAGTGTTTGTTAACGCAATTCAACACACCTTGCCTACGTCTATGGGGTGCCTCACCTAGCTTAATTCTTTTACTAACGACAATAGTTTTGTACAAGGCTTTAGTAAGCCGACGCTACTCAACCCTTGACACTATCCCTCGTCTTCACAACTTGTGAAAGAATTTCAAACCTAATAGTACGACTATCTCGTACTAACATCAATAAAGGATTTTCTCAAATAATGTTTAATGATAACGAAATAAAATAAACAACACAAGTGATTTGACAAAATTCAACATAAACAAAAACACTTTGAGAAAGAAAACAACTTCCATAACAATGTAACTTTGTCAACGAAAGATTAGGAAGTTGTCCACCAAGAAATTTGCTATGAACCTCTAATATCCTCACTGGAACATCTCACACATAGCAGCAAAAAAATCACCAACAAAAACAAAAGTTTCTTCACCGAAACGTTGCACATAATGGAGCTATAACCACACGAAAAATTCTACAGTTTTCACACAAAAATCCAGTAATGATGACTGTCTATGATGGTCACACCGAGCCCCAAAAATGCAGAAAAAATACAAAGAAATGCAACTACACAATAAAACAATTTTTTGCACGTTTTCCCCCCAAAAAAGCACATATTCAGTTTAGAAAATCACATTATACATAGCTGCAAATCTAGACAGAATCACCAAAAATTAGCTACCAAATATCACTCAAAATCTCCCAAAACCCAGCTAAACACACATTAAAACTTCAGCACATTTTTCCTCTGAAAGAAAGATAATACAATTGTCCAAAGATCCACATTAGCACATGAAATACAGCAACAAAGATTGTTCAAAATCACCAAAATGCAGCTGCCAAAATCAACATCATCAACTATTACACAACTTACTATTATCATTGAAGAGAGATGAAGAACACCCAGCCAAAGGTCACACACAAAGACCAACTTTGCAGCCCTCACACAATCAGCCCAAGATGCGTTGTGTTCCTAAAACAAATACAACTGAAAATACTTGATAATCACAGCAAAACCAAATAAGACTCTAGTAAAAGACACATTAGCCTAGTCACGTGATTCACCTAAAATTACAGTTCTAGCAATTTAACCTCATAAAAACACGCACTCATTTCAAAGAAACCAGTTGCTTGAATTTTCCTTAATTTCGGTCAATAACTAGAAAGAATGTAGGCCTCAACAATTTTTTCTACTCACTAAAGTCACGCAAGACCCACACCTAACACAGTAACAATCATCACAAAGATAGTGCCACCAACCAAGATAAAAAAGGGAGGAGTCCTATGCTCAATCTTCAAGTCACGCATGATGTCCTTCTACCCACTTTAGTAATTTTACCTCATTCATACATCCACCAACATAATTCACACAACAGTTCTTCTCTAGATAGAGTTCCAACTCTATCTAATTTTTCAAGATAGCAAATTTTATTCTATCTCAGTTTGATTTAAATTTTAAATTCATCAACATTATCTTAGATGTCTAATTATCGAAAAATGTCAAAACCAAATAATAAGATATATACCATATATCCTAACAAGTACAACAAAATTTTATTTTATTTTTGGTTGAAGTGGGATGGATGTTGTTTAGCTTACACAATGAATATGTCTCGTATTGAATAATACATTGAGTGTGACTATTTTATTTGTAATAGAAAACTCAAAGGTCCTATTTGGTTGACGGGAAAGTAAAATGAATTTGAGATTTGATTCCTTGAAAAATAAATCTATGACGGGAAAGTAAAATGAATTTGAGATTTGATTCCTTGAAAAATAAATCTATGGAAAGTAAAATAGAACAATTTTTTGCACGTTGTCCTCCCAAAAAACAACACACATTCAGTGTAGAAAATCACATTATACACAGGTACAAATCTGGACAGGTTCACCAAAAAATCAGCTACCAAATATCACTCAAAATCTCCAAAAACCCCGCTTCACACATACTAAAACTTCAACACATTTTTCCTATAAAAGAAAGATTATACAACTGTCCAAAGATCCACATTAGCACATGAAACACAATCACAAAGATTGTTCAAAATCACCCAAACTACAATTGCTAAAATTAACACCATCAACAATTACATAGCCTACTATTATCGTTGAAGAAAGATGAAGAACACCTAGCCAAAGGTCACATATAAAGACCAACTCTGCAGCCCTCACACAATTAGACCAAAATGCGTTGTGTTCCTAAAAAAAATATAGCTAAAAATATTCGATAATCACGACAAAACCAAGGAAGAATCTGACAAAAGACACATGAGCCTAGTCACGTGATTCACCTAAAATTGCAGCTCTAGCAATTTAGCCTCATGAAAACACAGACTCATTTCAAAGAAATCAGCTAATTGAATTTTCTTTAATTTCGGCCAACAACTAGAAAGAATGCAGGCCATCAACGATTTTTCCTGCTCATTAAAGTCACGCAAGACCCATACCAAACACAGTAGCAATCATCACAAAGATCGTGTCACTAACTAAGACAAAAAAGGGTGGAGTCCCACACACAATCTTCAAGTCAGGCACTATGTCCTTCTACACACTTCAACAATTTTACCTCATTTATACGTCCACCAACATAATCCACACAAGAGTTCTTCTTTAGATAGAGTTAGAGAACTCTATCTAATTTTTCAAGATAGCAGATTTTATTCTATCTCACTTTGATTTAAATTTTAAACTCATCAACATTATCTTAGATGTCCAATTATCAAAAAATATCAAAACCAAATAATAAGATATATGTTATATATCCTAACAAGTATAACAAAATTTTATTTTATTTTTGGTTGAAGTGAGATGGATGTTGTTTAGCTTACACAATGAATATGCCTCGTGTTGAATAATATGAGAGAGTGTGACTATTTTATTTGTAACAGAAAACTCAAAGGCCCTGTTTGGCTGGCGAGTAAGTAAAGTGAATTTAAGATCTGATTCATCGGAAAATAAATCTATGGAAGTAAAGATATTTACATGTTTGGATACTTATAAGAATTTTACTAGGAAAGTTAGGTGAATTCTTATTATAATGTTTGATATGTAATAATATTTCATGGAATGTAATTTAATTTTGAGTTGTGTTTCTAATTATATCCCTACAAATCTAATAAAAATTGAAATCATTAAATAATATTAATTTGTAATATAGGTTATATTATTAAATGTTAATTTTTTCATTTATGATATTCTAATCATATAATACTGCTATATCATAAATATAATATTGAAAAGTACTTAAAAAAAACTCAACTAAGTACAAAGATAAATCTTAAAATTCAAATCAAATATCAAAATTTTTTCTAACATTGAAAATAAAACTACAAATAATGCATTATTTCAACTAGACAATGTCAAAATGAAAGTAAAAACTGCCAAATATCTTCTGAATGTCCTAAATTTAATAAATTTGAAAATCTTAAAACTAATTACTCTTTAAATCTGCCTTAGATATTTTTCTTTGTCAGCATCTTAAAGAGTGAAAAAATAATGCATATGATTTGGATTATTTACAAGTTTTATTCTAGCTCTAATACATTTAGCATTTGTTAAGTCTTTCAGTTTGCTAAGTTCTTTATCTAATTTCCACCTATTCTCAGATTCCTTCTGATTCGGCCCTACAATAGATTCTGTAACTTTAGCCATTTGCTCGTTAGATTTCTCCAAACCTTCAGTGATATGTTTCAATATTATGTGTAGAAGTATATCGTATAATGAGAGAGAGGGAAAACCAATAGGTAATATTTTAATTGATTGATAAAAACTATGAAAGTTGCATAGGTCCTAATTGAACTAAATGTATTTGAATTAAGGATTAGAAATAATCTGAAGAAGATGAAGACGATAGAAAAATTATGATGGGAGAAATTGCTAGATTTATTTCTGTAGCTATTTTGATCATTTTTTTGTAGAAAAAATACAAATACTACTATAAATCTAGGCTAATTAGTCCGATTGAGTAGAAATTGCTTTCATAAATCAAACAAAAATTGCATTTTTGTTTAACACGTAATATGATTACTTCCAATCAAGGCATTCGTAGTACAAAAACAACATAATTTAGTCTAAAGTGCTACTGATTGAAAAAATAGCAAGAGCAATAAAACAATTTCTTTCATAAATCAAACAAAAACTACACAAAAGTTAAGTAAGAAGGAAAAATATGAACCTGAAGATTATTGATTGAAACTTTTGAGCAAAAATATCCAAAATCTTGCTAACGGGAGAACAATAAGAATAGTTGAAGACGAGGTAGGATTTTATAAAAGAGTTGTCGTCGAGTTGAGAGAGAAGGAGAAGAGTTGAATTGGCTAACGTATTTTTTAGATTAAATTCTTAAAGAAAGTAATGTAAATACTAAAGGAGCAATGAGATTTAGAATTCAAGTAAAATGCTACTATTTTCTCTAGATTAAGAAACCTTTTACTTTCTTAATTACTCAAAAAATGAACCAAACGTGATAATATAAATTAAAAAAATATTAGTTTTTTAAATAAAAATTCATGCCAACTAAACAAGGCCAAAGAGAATTGGGAAGGAAGTGGGAGTTGTTCCTAAGAATCAACGAATGCATGTCATCAAAATAATTAATGAGAGTTGAAGAACGAAATTATAATAACTTTTTAGCTTATATTGAAACAGTCAGTTTTCAGTTTTCGAACAAAATTTGTACAATGAAATATTAGACGGGTACGCCAATTGTTTTTTTGGTATAACATAAATTAGTGCTTATTCTGTAGGCGTTTTTGTTATTTTTGATACGGGTCAAAGTCAGAGTACCCCTGATGTGCATGAAGCTCAATGCGTCCCTTTGTCTGGATCACGTGGCCCCACCACTCTATCCACGTGTATTGAGCCCCACTTCCACATTATTGATGGAGTCTGTGTTGTTTCTAAACTCAGAAAAACAGTTGTATTTAAGAATATTATCTGTAATTGTATTTATGAAAATCAGATAACTTAATTATTACTCCTCTCCTCCACAATATCAGTGTATAAATATCGTATGTCCAATTTACCGAAGGTATGCTCGATTTAATGTTAATATTTAATATTAAAACGGGATGACAAGAAGTATTTACCTAATAATGCCTCCACGTTTCAATAGCCTTGGAATAAGATTAAGGATGCGTAGGTAGCTCGTCTCCTAATTAAATATAGGAAATTGATCGACAGATAATGATGTAAGCGGAAAGCACAGCTTCTCTGATGAGATTATTGTATACAAGTTGTCAAAAATCTAACAGTAGTGAATAAGAGGCGTGCATCTCTGAGCGCAAACTGGCACCACGTTACGTCTCAGGAAGGAGACCTGGGAGTTGGGAGCGTGAAATATTCACATCACCTACGGATATGCCTATGCTATGTCAGTATGTATGGATGCACAAATAGACAATTTTTTTCGGTAGACATGAACAATTTAGGCGTTAATTGAGGATATAGTCTGAAACGACGTATGAATGTGGAATGTGGACGCCTGCCTTTGTTTGTTTTTTCTGCCTTCGTTTCACATAATGCCTCCAAGTTTCGTACTTGACGTTGGGAAGACTGGAAGGACAAAATGGTAACATTGTATCCATGTTAAGGTAATGTGGCCTTAATCTGTTCCGTTTGAAATGCTGATGCCTCAATGGGGTTGAAGGAGCACTTAGGCCACGTGATCATCGCCAATTTGTAAAACAGAATCTCTCTCTGTGCTTCTGTCTCTCAGTGGAATCTGGAACATAACATAACGTGGCCAGTTGTATAACAGAGAAGAAAATGGCCCTTTCTTTGACCAAGAAAAGAAAAAAGACCAGCAGATGATGCGGATTCTATTTGTAAAGCTGTTAAAAATTATTTGTTTAAAACAGCACTCCTTAACAAGGGGTGCCACTGCCAGTAATGTGAGCTGGACCCCCTCAGAGTGTGAGTTGGAATAAACTCAGCTTTGTTTTGAACTATTTGTTAGGACCTTTGATGTGTTTGGAGTTCTAAAAATTGCCCTATTAGTTAATTATTAATGTATGGAGATAAATAATTTTATTCGGTAATTGTGCTTCCAAGTTAAGCTTTATGACAAGACTTTTTTCATTTCCATCAATCTATCTTAGAAGGATTGACGTTATCTAAATTGTTGATTCGATTTCTTGTAGCCTTACTCCACCTCCCAATGCCAATGCCCGTCTGGTATATATGACAACATAGTTTACACTGGAACCAAATTGTGTTGTGTCGAATCCATTGTATTTGGATAATCGTGCCTTAGGGAGTGTTTGTGCAGGAGACACACACACACACACAGACACAGAAAGTGAGAGAGAGGGAGAGACAGAGAGAGTGAGCTGGAGCTGGATGGCTCGTGCAAGTACAGTTGCAGGCAACAAGTGATGGTCACGTCGTGGGATTGGGTAATATTACAAAACATTTTGTTCCAGTGGAATTAGCTGTATGTTCCACAAGTCCTTTAACGCCTGCCATCGAGATTGAACCCTCGACAAAAACATAGGTGTTGCATTCCATTACTATGATTGTCATCACTACTACACAACACACAGGGCTTCCATTCCCTCGGTATGATTTTGTCATCACAGCTACATAGGTATTCCATTCCCTCGGTATGATTGTAATCACCACTTCACTTCACCTCTCCTCTCCTATCGATGGTGTCATTATCATTACACGTGTGTGTAACGTGGCTACCTCTAATACATACTTACACACATATAAATATGTATGTGTGCCTATATATATACATATATATATCACGACGTGCTTACTAAATATTCAGAAGCCACCCAACTTTTCGGACGACAATGTCACTGACTGCCCACTTAAATTCTTTTGTGCAAGAGCAGCAAAGTATGGATGGCAACAACCAGTGATCCAACTCAAACTGGGAAATCAACTACATGCTTTTGACTATAGTATAACAGAGGAACGAATTGCGGCCCGTTCAAACACGACACAATGAAACTCACAGACCCGACGCTACAGGGATCTAAAAGTAGATACAATAAGCAATAATTAAGAAGAAATAGGTGCATGGTCGTCACGATTCCGCCGTAAATATCAAGCATGTAACTAGAACATTTTGTGTGTCGAGCAAAAACAAAAGTAGGAATTTATGTCGTGTAACATCTTCCAATTCTTAATAGTCTTTGTTTAAATCATGTAATAATAAACAATCGAAATTTACATTACTTTAGCTTTTTGTTGGATCACTTCTGATGATGAGGGCACCAACAAACGAACCACCCCCACGACCACCAAACCAAAGCCTCAAAAATATGTCACACTTTGGTTTCATTAAGATGAAACAATACAAAGGATGCTATGGTGTTGAAACTAAGAAGTTTTCCCCTCCAGAATCCACTAAATCAGTAAGAAGGTAGCGATAACTCCCCTATTCGTTGCCTTGCATGGAAGGAATTATCATATGCTGTCCCTGTTGCTGTAAATAACAGGAAACCCGTCAAGTATTACAATCACAAGTTCCTTGAGAAAATTAGATAAATACATACGTATCCTTAAAGTAATTCCAATATATGTGCAAAAATCCACTGCTTTGTGGCTGTCAACACCACCCTTAACAAATATCATACACCTCAAGGTACCATATTTCGTATCAATCATAGGCAACAGTAACCGTTTTGCCTCCGTATTGGAAAAATATGCAAGTACAATTCAATCATCATAAAACGAAACTAAATTTGACACAGTTTTTTCAGCAGAATCCCAACACTTCCACGTTATGATGAAAAAAGAATAAGCTTACAGTCAAGCCAAGAATCCAAGTAACGAGTTAGAAGAGTAATTTTCTGGCAATATATTAGATGCTTTAATATGTATTTTCCGTTCCGGCAGCAGCAGAAGTAAGGGCAACTAAATTTCATACATTTTTTGTAGACTGTTACAAAAACACAATAACATAATTGTTGCTACATCTGACCTCCCCCCACTAATCCTCGAAACCCATTCTCATTTCTTGATTCCACATATAATACGTACATATGCCTAATATCCCGAACGAAGTTAAGAAAAAAACACCCTTTGAAATTTTTATAAGAATAGCATTAAAAAGTATAAAAGAAAACTCACAAAGATACAAAAAACTTGATAACGAAAAGTGTCCTTAGAACTAGAGAACTTAGAGCCTGTAGGGCTCCGTAAGCCTACTATTTATTCCTAGATTCTAAACGAGGCTCGTCATATTAAACATCTTCTATTAGCCTTCGGCTGCAGGTAACAGAGGTCCATAAGAGCACAAAGTAATCCCAGAACAGACCAAATGAAATCAAATCGCAAAAGTTTAAGTGCTTAAAGACCTCCAACAATATCAAACTCTTAACTCACTAGCCACTACTTTGATATGCAACGGAACAGTAGTACTACAGTCCTGGGAAGGAGTAATCTCAATGCTCTTATTCCCAGTGGCAATGCATCTCACAACTATATACACCTGAAGCTTAACAACAAATAACTAATACAAGTTGCTGGGACAGATACGTTCTCAAGATCAACAGCCTTTTTAATTGTCATCCCTGGAACTTTTGATCAATTCTTCTCTTAAAGATGGTTGTTCTCTAAAGCCTATATTCCTTCCCTCAAGAAATATGGTTATTCAGAGGATGCAAAATACGTAAGTACAATTGTAGCTACGAGTTAAATCTGCTTTCCATTTTGACAAAATGCTATTCCATTCTTTCATTTTGCTCAAAATTTGCGGGATAAAATTCAAAGAGGAAAAAGACAGCATCACCTGTGGAGTTATGTGGTTCAATGATTCCTGAAGAGTAAACTGCCATATTTGTCCAAAATTACCGCAAGAAGAAAAGGATAGATTAAACAATCATTGATATGGCTTCAAAAGACAAGGATAACCCAGCTTCACAATATTTACTTCCAAAGAAATTTCAGAAGCAAATGGTCTATGAACTTGCCTGTGGGTTTTGAAGAGGCATGCCTCTAATTGCATCTCTTTTAGAATATCCATCCCCACCACGAGCAGATCCCTTGGTATCACCCTGCCAAAGATTGTTTTACCAATTAATTCATTAGTTAAAAGAGCATGTTCCATAACTGCTTCACCAAGAAGAAATTATATTTTGGTTAGCGTCAAAAGCTTGATTACCTCCAACTGTGAAATCGTCGTTATCCGATGCATATTATCAGAGTGTGCCAGCAGCAGATCAGAGACAAAAAGAAGGAATTAGAAAAAGAGTTCAGATACAAACTCAACCTACACACTAAGTCAAATTTGAATTGACCCATAAATCTCAAAAAGCAGCAGCGTAAGTGATTAAAAAAAAGAAAAAAGAAAAGTTGCTCCACTAGTGACAAGCCATTTACCTCCCTATACCTGGCTAGGTAAACCTTAAGTGGCTCAATATAGTCCTCAAAACCTAATGTTGCCATTGCCCATAATAGATCGTCCCCATTGATTGTCTTCCTCTTCTCCTTTTGACACTTATTACTTGCCCTTAAAGGAAGAAAAGAAGAAAGAATTGATGAAACACATATCACAAGAACAAAGCCTGAATCCAAAACAGTAAATTTCCAACATCACCAATTGCATAACACCAATAGATCTCTACCTCCAAGCACACAAAGACACAAAAAAAGAAAAAAAGAGATTAAGCCTCAATTCTGGAAAACAAAATAACATTTCAGAACTTTCATAACCCAAAAACTAGTGTAGATTCCAGAAGTTTTTGTAATAAATCAATGCACAGCAAGATTCATTGCAACAATATCAATGCAACAAGAGAACCAAACTCATTTAGGAAAAGCCAAAACTATCCAAAAGAAACAGAATCACATTCTTTCCCAAAAAAAAAAAAAAAGCACATTCATAACCTTATTAAACAAAAGCCCAAAACTCAGCAATCAGATTTGGACAAAACTCCACTGCTTAAACCACAATTTACCAAAGAAAATTCTCAGCCTTAAAAAATCAAAAGGGAACAAGACTATTGGTTTTGATGCCTTACTCGCTGGTGATAAAGCTGATAAATTCAGAGACACATTCTTGGGCAGTATCCTTAGCGTCTTTAGCAATCTTGCCATTAGCTGGCAATGCCTTCTTCATGATCCTGCTTATGTTAGCAATTGGTAGGTACCTGTCTTGCTCCCTCACACCCGAGTGTGGGCTCTGCTCACCACCACTCTCATGGCTCCCTCCTGCTGGACTTGTCGGGTTGTCTGCCATACTGCAAAAAACACAACGTCCCGGCGCCCAGTGTATAAGGAAAATTATATACATATAAGATGCTGATTGTTATTCTTTTGTGGTATGCAAAGGAAACCATATTTGGGTCAAGAGTAACTGATAATCCTATTCCCCAATGCACCCACCAAGAATTCGACCTTAGCGGATGTGGAGGTACTTCCTACTAATTTGAAATCGCAAAAAAAAGGGAATCCTGTTAGATAGGCACAATTTTATTTTCTTAGGCAATCAAGCTGGCATTTCACAAAAATCATAGATAAATAATCAGCCATAATACAGCAATTAAACCTCACTTACAAACAAGGAAAACAGCTACCTCGGTACACTCATAAATGCATACGAAAAAGTACGTGTACATATATAAATTATTTCCCAGAAAGAAAGCGGGCACTGAAACTGCAATCATTTCCAAAAGAAACTTCGCCGTTGACTCAGATCAGACTAAACCCCTAAAGCAGCCAGTGATAGGGACGTTGTCATATGAATCAATACTAAACCTGAAACGGACCTGCATGTCAAAATGAATGCACATATACACAAAGTTTCAATAATAACGTAGAAATTCGAGAACGAGACTTTTCTACAATATTTGGATCCAGTTAGAGCCAAGACTACACAACATACTTAACACATACTACGGAACATTAGCCAAAAACACACGAAAGTTAAAGCGCTTATATAGATGAAAAGAAAAAGCAGAAAAGAGTGAGAGAGGAGCATGTAAAGTGTAGTGAAAAGAAGTGGATTTAGAGAGAGAGAGAGATGGAGAGGCAAATACCTGTAAAAGTGGCGAGAGGGGGTGGCGGTTTTGTATTTGGCGCGAGCGAGAGAGAGAGAGAGAGGATTGGTGGAATAGTTTAATTGAGAGTTAGAGAGGCGTGAGATCTGACGATGGAGAAGAGGGAGTTGGGGGGAGAGACGGAGGCGATAGGAGTCTGTGATTCGACCAATTTTTGCATGATTGAGTTTTCCCCTTTTTTTATTTATTATTGTTTATCAAACATCGTCAGTAGTTCTCATTGGGTCGGGCCCCACAAAAACACCCTTTCTAATTGGTAGTTAGTTAGTATTAATTTAACACTATTAAGCACGCCTTGTTTTTCTATGATTTTCTTCTCGCACTTTTATATTTAATTTTATTTCTTACCAATCTATCACCCAATTTTATAAGCATCACTTTTCAACGATAAAGAGATTTCAGATACAAATTTCTAAAATTTTAATTAATTAATTAGTAAATACAACATTAAATATCGTAATATTTAAAATCAAGATATTAACTCAAATTAAAATACTAACAATATTATCAAATTTAAATGAGTAATTCTTATTGTATTAATTTAAAATCTCATTCACTTTTTTATACATTCTATATAAAATTTCTTATTATCATTATTATTACTATTTTGTATAATGACCTTTTATTTTTATTATGTACTTATTGATAATTAAGATTAACATTATATTTGAAGTTTATTTACGATAACATAAAAATATCAATCTTTTATAAAATTTATTTTTATAAATTCTAAAAATTTATAACAATTCATATATTTTTATATATATTTTTTTAATTATACCCTATATAATTCTAGTTTTACACTAATGTTTGATTGTACTTAGTGGGCCGTACCCTATATAATTCAAAAGAAGTTTGTCATTAGTGGGCTGTACATTTGGATGTTTATTTGTTCTCAATAATGTCGACAATTGCTAAATTTAATTTGGGCTATAATCTTTTCAGCTTTTATAATAAGGTTAATTGTAAAAAAATTAAAATTTATGATATTAATATAAAATTTAAAATTGATACTAAAATATTTTAACTTTTATTTTATCGTAAAAATATTCTAATGTAAAATTTCTCAATAGTGCTTATGTGATGAGTCATGATCATCATTATCAACACGTAATTGAAATTTCGCTGAGTCGCTAGGTTTGAGGTTGATGTGATGAGTCAGTCTAATAAATTTTTACCTTATGTATGACACGTATACTACATATACTAATAATTTATTAAATTTAAAAATAACAAATTCCTAAAAGGAACTTTGTTTATGTTGGGTAATTATTAGATTTTATAAACTCTAGATGCACAAATCTGACTAGGATATTAATTCTGCAACTAAATGCTTGTCATTTGTCATGTTCAATTTTTACTGGTTTTGAAGTGATCAACAAGAGTTGTGGAACTTGTCATCTTCTTCCTCCTCCTTTATTTAAGCCTAAACTAGTTCTTAGTTAATATTTATGTATATATTAAGTCTCATAATATATACATATTGCTTAGTGCATTTTTGAAGATATTTTTTATGATAAAAAAGGAAAAAAGGACTCATGTATATAAGTATATGCTTTAGGTAAACATAAATGCATGTGGCCCCCCAAATATGAAAATTTCTTGTTCGTTCCGATGAAGCTTCCTTCCCGTTAATTTCGAAGTTCTTCTCGGACAAAAGTAAATAATGGTCACGTATAGTTGTTGATGTCTCAAATTCATGCGCTTATGGTGTACTTGGGGCTAAAATTGAGTGTCTTTATCGACTTTGCTTTGAAAAGAACATATTCAAGTGTAAGAGATCATCTTACATTAGGTAAAGTATTTGACAAGATGGTAAAGAAAAATGTTGCTTCTCAAATCTCACAGCCAAAAAAAATGATGGTGTTCTTTTTATGAATTTAGACATTTTTATTTTTAAAATTTAATAAATTATAAATTTAATACATGATAAATGCAATATATGCGTCACTCATGTGGAAAAAACTTTGTTTAACATTGCTTATCACATCAACATCATTAACAGGATGTTTAACAATAGGCTATCTTGAAAACAAATTAAAAGTTAAGAGTATTTTAGTACCTCTTTTAAAGTTAGAGCTAGTATTGTAAAATTGAGTAAACTTCAGGATATTTTTTTACAATTAACCCTTCATAATAGGAAAAGTTATGTAATTAAAGAGGTCAGAACAGAACATGGGTTTCTTCTCGGGGCTCAAATCTATAAGTAACAAATGCATTTATAACAATGTGAAGAATGTCATACTATTTTGTTTGGTGCTGGTCAACATACGTTATACTGGTCAAAAAATGGTATCGATAATCAATTAATTGTATTGAGCTAAGATATCCATTTTGACTGATATTAGCTAGTACTAGTCAATACATAAAATACTAGTATAAAAGTAAAATTTTGAATATATGTGTATATATATATATATATATAAGGAATAAATTAAAAAAATATATTTTCTCTTAAGTCCTAACCTTAACCATTGACTACTCCATTTGTTCATGTCTCTCACAATTTCACAAGCTCTTCTTTATTCTTTCTTCGCTAAACCATAGTTGGTTGCCATTGGTCACCCTTCAAGTCATTAGGTCACCGCTGTCCTTTCACCTTGCCACAACTCACTTAGTTGTTAGTTCTCTCTTTATTTCATTCATTAACTCGTCTCTTCATTACTTTAATGTCGGCTCCTCTCATCACTACTCTATAGTTTGTTGTCTTGAAAGTAAGCTCTTCTTCTTAGTATTCTATAACTTAAACATGCACAGGGGTAATGAATATGTGATATTAAACTAGTGTGTATCAATAAGAAGTTGAGCTTTGGGAATCATGGTAAAGTGTTTGTTTAATGGAAATTGATTTAAATGTTAGATGAATTAGATAACATGCGGTGAAGTTTTGTTCTTATTTACTTGATTTTAGTGGATTGTTTAACTGTTTTTAGGGTTAATTATAAAAAATCTCAAACTTTTACTCAAAATTTCAATTATAGTTCGAACTTAAAAAAGTGACATTAAATACTTAAAATTTTAATTTCTTTCAATCACAGACAACATCAATGTCAAATATAATATAATATCATATTTTCTAAGTGATGAATGTTAAAAGTCTGTAATGATGCCAGTTGAACATTTTTACTTTAGTCTCATCTACAACTAAATGTAAGATTATAAGTCCTACAAGAATGAGTAGTTCATGAATGAATAAAAGTATAATCTTTTTTATACATAGCTCCTTAAGGTAACATATTGAAACCCTATAACTTATAATTCAAGATGTAGTATATACATGAAACACTGTTGTATATACATGAAACAATGTTGCATACATGAACATTACTGTTTGATTATTTATTTAATGTGTTTTATTCAACTAATTATTAGGTAAAATCTTCTTAAGGTTAACTAATTTGTTAACTTAAGAAAATGTCTTATGTTTATTGATGATTTGTCTCCAATGGTCGATTAGAGAGGATCTGATTCTTTAAAAGGAGAATTGATTGGGTAATCTTCTTGGTATTTTTTATGGGTATTCCAGTAGGAGGAACCATTGGAAAAGTTTGGAATTCCACCTTTTCTCTAACTTGAAAGGTACAATGCTTTAAAAGATGAGCAATAAAAATCATTGAGGCATTTGATATTGATGCCCATAAGGTTTCCCCATCTAGACTTTGCATATTTACGGAAAAAAATTCATTTCACAGGATAGTTCTATAGTTAAATAGAAAAGGAGAATAGTTTTTTGAGAAAGCCAAGAAACCTCATGGTCGAATATATATTTCCAAAACATCTCTGTAAACCAAAATTATGAAGGAAAGGATTTAAGCATTTTATGCTTCTGTAAAACAAGTGAATAGAAAGTAATTAGTTAACATTGACGATATTATTTCCAAGAAGAATGAAATGCATAACAATGAAAGCAGTAGTCAGGAAACAATCGAGAGAAGTGATTAGTTATGGCCTCACATTCCACACATATATATGGGAACCTAGATAAGGTATTCTATCAACAAACTTCTCATCCTTTAGGGGTTAGGCTTTGAGCTTATAATTTAAAGAATTGTTATCTTAAAGAAGTGCTACTCAGATACCATAAGCAATAAGTTAAAGGTAATAATTTGCCTGTTTCAATGTATAATAAGTCAATATATTTAGGGCAATCATAGTGCTAGAGAAGCAAATTACTAGATGAACTAATGTCACATATTTATTCTTGTGCTGATAAAGCATTGATTTTATGTCTTCAATATATATATACTTGGTACAAAATCCACCATAAGTGTGCCTGCTCCAAATAGGATCAAATTATCAAATTGCCTAACTTGATATACATTTTAAGTGATTGACTTCACTATTATTATCATAATCAAGTTGCTCAATATCAAGCATTTTATTGTAAAACCAAGCAAATTTATTTCATCAAAACATATGTAATTTAAATATAACGATGTATAAATACGCACAAAAAGTCTATTCTTTCGTTTGTTTTGTAAATAACACAACATAATAAACAAAAGAACAAATCATGCCATACAAAAGGTACGGGATTCCAAAGGGTGAACATAACAGAAGAAACAAAATAACAAAGCATGCTATACCATCTAATGCTAAACCAAATATCATAGACACTCATCGATGAGAGCGATTGTTAGACGATGATGCTTGTGACAAATACTCTACCAATCTAGCCTCTAAACCTTATAGTGATAGTGATGAATGAGAGCGATCGAGGGATATGAGAAGAAGATAAAGGAATGAGTGATTGAGAGTACCTTTGAACCTTGTAATGATAGCGACAAACAGATTCCAAATGGTGAGCGATTCCAAACGCAGAAATAAATGATGATGAGGAAGGGTTAGAGGGATTCCCAAAAAAGGCTAAACAAAACACGTCAGGGTGGGATCATTTTGTTAACATGTTTAAGTTAAAAAATGTTTAATATAAAGGGCAGGTCCCACATTTATAAATAAAATAAGTATATAAATGTGTGTGTGTGTGTGTTTTGTGTGTGTGTGTGTATCCCCAATGCCATGTCATTGCCGACATGGCAAGGTGGACCCTTTATATTGGGGGATCGTAAAAATAAAAAAAACTATTAAACAATTGCTAGTCAGCACTAACCTGACAGTTAACAAGGGGGATTAAATTTTCCATTATGGTGGGGTCCAATTTTAACATTTTCTAAATATTAGGACTATAATTGTTCATTCTAGAATGTTAGGGTTAAACTTATTGATTGGTGAAAAACTTAGGGTTAAAAGTGACCCTTTTTCCTTATTCTTCTTAGGCCAACTTTTGAATTTTTGTAGCTAAGTAAAGATGTTGCATATGGATACCCTGAACTCATTATAAGTTCCAAAAAATGTAATTAGTTTATTAATTTATATGACATCAACATAACAAACTAATGTTTTATTACTCCATAGGTAAAAATTTTATTTTAATATGAAGTTATATTTATTTTTTATATATGCCTATATTTATTTTTATAGATGAAAAGAAGGAAGTTTAAGTACTCTTGACAATTAAATCTCTTAAAGAAAATTTAATGATCCAACTTAGGCTTATGCAAGACTGGTTGTTGGTGTAAAGAATCATAACATATGCTTGTATTGTGTCAAATATTTGAGAGGCGAGGGAATCACCAAGTTAAGAAACATTTAGTTGGCATTAAAGATGATGTGGATAAAAAATTGCTTAAAGAGTATTATAATGATAAAGAAAGAAGACAAAGATTAAACTCTGAAATTAAAAGTAGAAATTCATTTTACAGTGGAAGGATAATATTGAAAATACTAAAGTTCCTGTTCCTACCTAAGAATAAGGGATTATTATAACTACTATGAGGAAAAGAAGAAGACAAGTGCCTAACGTTTGCTCCACAAACAACTCTTAGAGCTTAACCCTCAATTTGAAGTGCATTATAATCTAAAGAAACATTCATCATGGAAAAATGGCAATAGCTAGATAATAGTATGATTTAGGTATGACAATCAATGCCACCCAGTCTAATTTTTATCATTATATAGTGGATAATATTGCCTCTGTTGGTCCAGGATTTAAAGCTTCTTCAATTGATGACTATAGAGGTAATCTTTTGAGCAACTATGTTATTGAAATAAAAAAGTTAATTGTATGAAAGAATAAGGATTTGGGTCACTTATTATCGTTTAATCATGTGTTATGATTGGAAAAATAGAAAACATGAGCTCATTATGCATTTTGTGGTTTTCTATACTAAGAGGGTGATGTTTTTTAAGTTAATTAATGCATTAGCCTTATAAGGAATATTGATACTCTCTTAAAAATATTTCATAAAATTGTGATAAAGTTAAGACAAAATATTTTACAGTTTATCACTAACAATGATAATGATTATAAAGTAGCCAAGAAAAAGTTACGAACCATCATTGACAATAATGGTTTATTCAAAAGAAACTATACAGGGCTCTAATAGAGAGTGTTGCACATCTTTTAGACATCATCGCTTGAATAACTGGAATGTCTAAGCATAATCCCCCTTTCTTATATCTTATACTCCTAATCTCCACTAAAAGAATTGGACATGGTGATTACTTTCTATTGACTGAGAAAATTCATAAAAGACTTAATTCCTAGATAAATAAACCTTTAACGTATATAGTAAAGTTACTTCTAAAATTTGTTATCGCTTCAATGTATATATATCGTTGGTCTTATATTTTCTTAACAAAAGGTCAAATCAAGATTTTGGAAAGGATGATGAAGTAATTATTATGGGGAAAAGTGGAAGGAGGTGTAGGATTTGCAAAAGTAAGTTAGAAAGGCATATGCAAACCAAAAGAAGAGGGTGGAGTGTATTGGAGGCTATAAATAGCAATAACAAAATTCTAATGCTAAAAATGATGTGGAGAATTCTAATAGACAAGGAATCATTATGGATCAAGTGTCTTCATACCTACATTCTCAAAAGAAAAAAATTCTGGCCTTTGATCAGATTCTAAAGTCAAGGGTCTTAATGGAACCAAATATAACCTGTAAAGAAAGGAAATGAGACAATGCTTCTCTATGGTTTGATAATTGGACTGGTTAAGGATCTCTCATAAATAATCAACATTCAAGGTCAAATCTCTTTAACTTTCGTCAAAAAGTCAAAGTGAAGGTGCTTAGGGAAAATTAAAAATGGACATCGTTTCAAGAACTTCTGAGGAACATATTAACTATTCATCCTTTAAATCCTGAAAATAAGGACATCTATCATTGGGATAATATAACTATTGCTAACTTAACAAATAGGAAAACTATGGAGCTTATTCATGGGATTAGTTCTGAGGTAGAACGGAGCCTAATTGCTTAGAATAGCAGTCTTAAGCCAATTACTACCTTTTTATTATGGTTAGCAATGATGAACAAGCTTAGCAAAATGGATATAATGAATTATTTATCCTGCCCAAAACCTATATTTTTTTAAAGTTAGATGATAAAACTAGGGACCATTTATTCCTCTAATGTAGTATCTCCAAGCAAATTATAAAAAAGATCACTGAGCTATGACACTGTAATATCAACTTTGCCAAACTAGTTGACGTTGTCCAACAGATACAGAAGAATCCAAGACCTAAGGAGGATAAGAAAGCCTATTTGGTGGCAATGACTACCTATTTCTAGAAGATTTGGAAAGAAAGGAACTTAATGAGATTTATAGGTGAGGAGAAAAACTTAACCACATTGATAGCGTTAACAATAACAAACATAAGGGAGCAATTTATCATCAACCAATTTGCAAGGAAGTACAACAAAAAACTGATGATTTTATGGAGAATCTAGAAATTTTGGTTTTTGGCTCATTGTAACTTCATTCTTTTAGTAATTGAGTAGCTAAAGTGTGGTATGTGGAGAGCAAGATAGGGTGTTTGATGAGGTAATTTACAATGTGTGATCCTTTGTAACTCAAATTCATTATTCTTAATATATTTCAAATTTATTTTCTTAGAAAAATTAAAAAAGCAAGTATGATTCTTTCTATTGTACTCCTTTTGCTACATATTACAAAAGTATAGGAAATCCTAGGTAATTTACTGTCATTGATGAAACTTTACAAAAAGTAGAAAAAATAAGATCGTTTATATTCATGCATGTGTTCTGAATTTAATGAAAAAAGATTTCATTAATGGTAGGAATTTATGTTGTCCCATCATTATAATATTTACAAATAATTTCTTATAACTTTAATGTATTTTTTTTTCGTTTGAAGAGGTTGAAACATGTGCCCACAAGCGATAAGTTAATTGCATCTTAATAAGGCAGCTCTAATACTAGAACAAAGGTTTCTAAGACTATACTTGAAGATCATAAATTTTAATCCCAGTGTCAATTTTTCATTCGAGTTTATGAGCCTTTGGTGAGAGTACTTTATCTTCTTGATAATGATAAAAGGAAACAATGTGTTACTTTTACGATGCCATAGAGACAGAGACTGAAGCAATTAAGGTTAAATTTGAAAAACAAGCCTTCAGGGTACACACCTTATCTTGCAATCATAAATGAGAGATAAAAAATAACTTTGCACTTTGTTGTTTATTGTTAAGGCATTTCAAATATGAGTGCTTATTTTAGACCAAGTTTCACAAAGCAAGCTAAAGTTAATAAGGAAATGTTTTAACCATAACTGTAATTGTTTCATATGACATGATATAAGACCTTTTAGCTCATAAATAGAGGCATACAAGCATGCATATGGTAATTTTGAATGCATATTGCAATATACCAAAGAAACAAACTTAATCTAGGGTGTAAATTTCTTCATTTGTTTGTCTAAAAATTATCATTAATACATTTTATTCATAAGATTATTTTTGTTATCTTATAGTTGTATAGTGGGACTAATTTGGAAGTGTTACTCTAGAATTGTAAAAGTTCATAATTTAAATTCTTAGTCAGTATGTGAGTGCAATTGGGTGTAAAAAGAATTGAAACATATTTGAGTTCATTCATTCTAATAGAGAAATGGATTGAAACATAATAAATCAAATGACCTGGTATTTGTTTAAAGTTTTGACAAAGGTAATATATTATTGTCATTATTACGTTAAATATAATTTCTCATAATTCTTAATAATTTAATATTTGTTCACTAAGACTCTTAATAAAGCAAGTATTTTTATTGAGCTAATTTGCGTTCATCATATCAATCTCTTAACGAATTGAGTTTTGAAAGAACTAAATTTTATAGAAAAGAGTGACTTAGAAGATGATCTTTGATGGATAATATTGAGAAGTCATTTGGTGTATTGAGCTTGACTGATAGATATGATAAGATTTCCATTGATGATAAGCACTTTGTACTAAATAAAAATTAGGGTTAACATAATTTAAGTAGATATGTCATGAAATGAGGTTTAAGATTTTTCAATTTTACTCTTTTTACTTTAAGTTTCATTTGCATTTGATGTATATGTTTTATTTTATATGTGCAATATAAATATAATACTTATAAATGTTTTTGTTTTAGGTTTCACTTTCATTTTATTACATCCTTGGACACGAACTCTTATTTTTATGGACTTATTTATTGTTATTATGCAATATTTTGTTGTAATCAATTGTGATATTTTAATTAATTTGTATTATTCTTATCTTTATAATTATATGAGAATTAAATGATCCTTTTTTATATTAATTTTTGTTATATTAATTTTAGTTATTGTTAGATACTAAATACAAATGATATTTATTTATGCGAGAAATATGTAAGAGGAATATCAATATAAATAAAGAAAAAGTTGTTATATCAAATTTATGTTATTAATGATTTTTAAGACATAGTGGGAGTAGAGTTAAAAACTATATAGTATAATATATTGATGAACTATTTTGTAATCTTATAAAATTGAGGGACAATTTTATAATTTTAAAAAATATTTGAAAGGTATCTAGTATTAACTGATACTAGTACTGTATCGTAATAAATCAAAATTGATCCCAAGTCTAATATGATATTCATAATATTGACTTTTAACGCTAATATTTTCAAAAAAAAATATGAAAGGAATCTAATATTAACTGGTATCAGTACTATATCTTACTAAAATCAAAATTGATTCCTAGTCTGATGTGATATTCACAAAATTGATTTTTAACCGTAATATTTTCACTAAATAAAAATTAGACTTTAATGTTTCATGATATTCAAAATAAATTATGATGTTTATAAAAGGTTTGATTTAAAACTTAAATGGACATAAATATTGAAGGAGGTTGTTATGTATCACGGTAACAATGATGTAATATAAAATTATTATTTTTATATCTTATGAGTCCTATAATACCATTTAAAATAAACATGACATAATATGTCCCAAAGATTACAATTAAACTTAAAGTAATTTTCTTAATTATAATTATATACAATAAACTCTTATTAAAATTAATAAATTTAGTTTAACCTAAATAATACAACTTAAGCCTAGTTAGCTTAAATCTAATTTGTTCTCTAAAATTTGTTGTTGCCATTCACCAACTTTGACATGTCCTCCACCAACTTCACCATCCCCAACAACCTCCACTATTGCCTACACCATTTTAGCATAAGAGCTCTAATTGTAAAGCCCACAAAAGAAAACAAAAGCAACCCAACCTTAACCAATCAACCCAGCCTATAAAACCATTAAATAGAAGGGCATAAATGAAGCCATCAGCTAGAAATATTAAATGCACCAACAAAAATTAACTTACCTTCTTCATTTTTCTCTCCATTTTTCCAGCTAGTAAATGTTTCATACACCATCTTACTCCTACATACAAATATTTTCTTATGTATTCCCTCATTTTGGTTGTTTTGTATTGTGAGGAAATTATAGAGGAAAACAACTGCCAAATCCTTTAGCACATAGGTAAAATTCCAGGGTCTATTATATGCCTTTTATTTTGATTTTTTAGTCATCCTATACTAGTTTATAGTTTGATTGCATCATGTGATTGTTTGAGACAATAATCGAAGTCATAGAAAGAGATTAAAAGGAGAAAAGGTGGCTGAAAAGTGAGAAAAGAAGGGGTGGTAGGAGAAGAGGAGAGTGTGAAGAAGATGGCAATTTTGGAAAATTTAAGTTGTATTAAGAGGCAAAATAGGAAATGCAAAAAATTAAGGGTAAAATTGGAATTTACTTTAAAGAAGGGTATTTTCGGTATTAATAAATATAAATAAGGGTAAAATATGACTTTTAATAGTTAAAGGTATTTTAGTAATTATGGTGATTATGTTAAGAAGGATTTTTTAAATTAAAAATAAAGTGAAAAGGGGATAATGTTGGATTATTAAATTTAACTTAGTTGGAAATTTTCTTACATTAGTATAATAGATTTTTGTAATTTCCAGGTCTAAACGTCCGATTAAGGAGTAAATTGGACAATCAATTAGTTGAGTTCGAAATTAAGGTAAGGATAACTTAGACTATACTTTGAGAATAATATTTTTAATAAATTATTATTAATGAATGACATTTTAAATTAGTTATTAATTAAATTAATTATTAATAATTTAATTAATTGGGCCAAAGTAGCCTAACTCGAATTTTATTTTTTGGAAAAAGCAAAATGACTTTGTTTTGGGTTGTCTGGCCTTGCTAGTCCAACCTTGGGAACTCGAGTCTGAGCTCGAGCTTGGCTCAAGACCCAATTAACTTGGTCCTGGCCTATTGACTTCAGGTTAGGTCAAACTAAGCTTAGGCCTTTTGTCATCCCTAATTATGGGGGGTATTGTTTGTTAATTTAACAAAATATGTGTTAATTAAATAGAGACTGACTGATAATAGGTTGTGAATAAATGGTAAAAATCGAGAATCTATGGTTTGCCTAGGTGATAGATGTCATCGTGTTTTAGGGCTTAATTTGTTATGCATTTAAGTGTTAATTTAATTGTTTAGTATGTGTTTAGGGTAGAATTTTGTTAGTTTGTTACTTAATTGTATTTAAGTGTCTTTTATAGGTTAGTATAAGTCTTTGAGCTTAACTATTATGTTTTCTTTGATGTGTTTGTCAGTGTTTCAAGGTCAATATCAAAGAACAGAGAAGTTTCAGAGACATTCGGGCTAAAGCAACGACCCACGATCGTGGCACAATAGGCCACGATCATGACAAAAGCATGGGAGCCAACCCACGATCGTGGCACAAAACCTAAGATACTGCCCACGATCCTGGCCTGATGGCCACAATCATGATATAAAGGGTTGGACGTCACCCACGATCGTGGCATGCATCAGGCAGACGCATAAACAAGTGAAAACGTCAAGTTTCAAGAGATTTTTCAAACCTTTTCAATCTCAAAAAACTCTAAGGTTGCCCAAAACCTAAAGAGGTATTTAAAGAATAAGAAGAACAGAGGTGAGGAGCTTTTGCATCAGCCTTCAATTTAGAAACCTTAGAGAGTTCATCAAGAGATTGAGAAAGAGAAGAAGGAAGAGAGACATGAAGAAGAAGCCTACATGAATTACTTCCAGGAACAGGAGGTTTCCCATCATTGTTGCCTCTGTCATCCATTTTGATTTTATTTCTGATTTAATTTTAATTTTATGATTGCATAAAAATGGGATAGCCGTTGATGATAGGATTATTGAATGTTAAGGTTTGTCTAAACTCACCTTCAGGTTATTTTATCTTTGATTCAATGAAATATTGGTTGATTGCGTTTTTATTGGATTATTTATGATTTAAATTCTGTACTTGCATAATTCGGTGATAATCTGAGAGGGACTAAGTAAAAATCATTAAATTAGGCTATCGAAAGTTAGGTGATTTAATAGAATGAGAATTAAATCAAATCGGTAAATTTGTGCGAAGAGAGATCTTGCATAGGTTTTCGATAGTTTTTTGGACAACTTCAAATCTAATTTAGGTTTTGGATAGATTGTTTTCATTAAAGTTAGATAAAGTTCCCCTTTCTTTTAATTGGTAGTCCTTTAGGTTGATTTTAGTTGTTGCATCTGCTGCTTTGTTAATATTATCATAATTGATTGATTTCAATTGCATGATTGAAATAATTTCTTGTTTTAGTTTTGTTCATTTCGAATTATTATGAATTGTTTGAGCCTTATATTTTAGGATTAGATTAACCCTCCTCGTGGGATTGACACCTTAAGTACTACGTGAACAACCCCTGCACTTGTAGAATATCGAGATTAATTATTAAAACTTTATCATATCGGAAACCTACAATCAAGTTTTTGAGCACCGTTGCCTGGGAGACAATTAATTTTGTTCTATGATTTAAGGCATTTAGTTTGATATTAATTTTTTTGTTTTCATTTTTCTTTTCTATTTTTGAAATCATGCTTTTGCTTGAACATAAGGGTTATGAGAGATTCAAGTCATGTAGTTGAACCCGTAGATTTAGATATCACATCACTAGAACGAACCATTAGGAAAGCTTAGTAAGAAGAAGAAGAAATCGAGAATTCATCAATGGTCGAGGAATTTAAGTAGAATATAGACTATGGAGTGAACCAAGGATGTCCACAACGGACCCTTATAGATTTCATGAGACTAGGGTTCAATATGGCTAATTAAGCAGTAGCTAGGCCCCCCGTTTAAGCAGCCTCATTTGAAATAAAACCAATCCTCCTAAATATACTTCTATAAAATGTGCAATTTTATGGACTGACAAACAAAGATCCCAATACTCATATAGTGAACTTTCTTAAAATTTGTGATATCTTTTGGTATCATCAAATGTTGGAAGATGCGGTCAGAATTCGACTTTTCCCCTTTACCCTTAGAGACAGAGCAAAGGCTTAGTATCATTCTTTGAACCCAACCAATGTCACGACGTGTGATCAGCTAGTTTGTGCTTTCTTAAATAAGTATTTCCCCTTAACTAAGACCACTAAGATCATCAAGAAAATCACCAACTTCCAGCAAAGTGATGGGGAATCAATCTACGAAGTGTGGAAAGATATAAGGATTTGTAACGGAAGTGCCCACACCACAACTTACCCAAGGAATTTTTATTACAAACATTTTATAATGGAGTAACCCTATATACGAGAGGCACGATTGACACAACTTCAAGAGGATCACTGATGAGGAAGACGGTTGATGAAGCATAAGAGTTAATAGAGGAGATGACGAGTAATAGTTGCCTGTGGACAAATGAGCGGGTAGATAAATTACTACCTTACAAGAGCAAACAGGAATTGTGGCTGTCGATCAAATGATAGAAATGCAAGCGAAGATTGATAACTTGGCACAACAATATGAAACCTTCATCCTCAACTTCGATGAAAGTCGTACAAATTAAGTGTAAACTCTGTGGATAAGTGGACCACGATACAGTGGACTATTACTTGATGAAGGAAGGCAATCTGGGGCAAGTGAATTATATGGGAACTCAGTATGGACGAGGAGGGGGCAACAATCCCTACTCCAACACCTATGACCTTGGGTGGAAAAATTACCTTAACTTCTCTTGGACAAAGAATACTGGAAGACAGTTTAGACCTCAAGGACAATCACGCTTCCAATAGGATAAATCAAACTCAATAGAATCCAAGTTGGATAAGATTTTTGATAAGCTTGGAACTTTAGAAGATGTATAAAAGAAGTTGGAAAGAAAATTTGAGCAAGTAACAAAGAACCATGCCTCGTCAATACATAATCTAGTAGTCCAAGTAGGTCAACTAACAGAGGCAATGTCTATTCGGAATACTGGAACCCTTCCAAGAAATACCGAGTTTAACCCAAAGCAGCAGATCATAGCCACCATTTAGATCCAGGAGAAGGAACCTGAACATATGAAGGAAGATGGAGACAAGGGACAAGGACAAATGATTATGGAATTCCTTTTAAGTGGGCTCGTAATTGACCTAATTAAGACAAATTGACCTAAAATTCCACACCCTATTTTAGCTCAGTTGAAGTCAATGTCAAGTAGGGCAATAAGGAATTTGAAGGAGGCTGAATCAAACAAGATTGAGGACATAGCAGAACATCTACAATCGAGGCTCACATTAAAGGAATAAGTCAAGAAGGTTAAGGAGTGCATATTGGAAGAAAACCATAACATAGCACAGAAGAAAGAGGAGTTAGAAGATTTTTTCATTCCCTGCAGTATCAATAGAGTCAACATAGTTGGGCATTCTTGGATTTGGGAACAAGTATCAATATGATGCTTTATACCTTTAGTCAAAAGTTAGGGTTAGGAGGGTTGAGACCACCCACAAAGATGTTAGTGAAGAAGCCCGACAGAACTATGCATCAACCGAAGGGGATTATTAAGGATGTGCAAATACAAATCGAGAAATTTAACTTTTTAACAAACTTCTATATATTATATATTGGAGAAGATGTGGAAACCCTTATAGTTCTTGGACGACTGTTCCTGGCCATTGCTGGCTCAATCATTGATGTTGATGGAGGTTAACTAACTCTAAGGGTAGGGGAGCAACAAATAACCTTCAAAGTGTTAAACAAAGGCTTCAGATCTCCTCTAACTCCAACTAATATCAAGGAATCTAAACCTTGGGGACAATGGGAAATATCGATGATCCTGGAAATTTATTTAGAAAGAAGCGATCACATAGAAGAAGGTGAGACAAGGAGAATCATAAGGAAGGAGGAATTCATAGCATGGTAGCTCATGTGCAAATTGTGCGATTAGTGACTACACTACCATTGCACTATTCATTTGAACCATCGTGAGCAAAGAAGAGCATCGAGCTATTGACGTTAATAGAAGCGCTACATTGGAGGAAACCCATGGAATATTAAATTGATGCTATTTTCTTTGAATTTTAGATAGTTTGAATTTTGTAGTTAGGTTTTTTTGTTTCCAAATAAATTTGGGAAGGCAGAGGACTTCACCATTAATTTAATGATCAATGTAGTAAGCAAAGAGAGGTGAAAGGGCCATAAAGTATTAAGAAGTGACTTCTAAAAGTGAAAAAAAATGAAAATGATTTTGGTAGAAAATTACAGGCCACGATCATGGCCTACAGCAGGGCAAAATGGAAACACGCGTTTTTTTAAAAGTAAAAATTTTCCATCTTACCCTCCGACCACCTCTATATTCATTTCTAACTTCACTTTTTCACTCACTTTTATTTTCACTTTATCTCTTTAAGCATTAACCTTCCAAACACTCTCACTTCTCTCTACCAAATTTCAAATATCATTAACAAGCCAATATGTCGTGCATTAAGCAATCAACCAGGTGTGATCCATCATCGGGATGAAACCAAGCCAGAGCACCCTTTCGGATCTACACAGAGGATGAAGGTATTCGTTTCAATCCCTAAATGCTAAACAAATTGTAGTCCTTAAATATTTTGATTTTGAAACGCTTGATAGGTTAGAACTCAGCGATAGGGTAGAGAACTTAACTAAAAGGATCTAGTGGGCCAAATTCATACATTTTCAATTTCCTGTTTACCAGGAGCTTGACAGTTGTGTTTTGCATGATATTTTAGGTTGTGATATGTTTTGTAATTAGTGTGAATTTAAGTGTTGATTGTGTATTTAGGTTTAATTATGTTAGTTTGTGTGTTTAAATGTTTTTATGGGTTAGTTTGAATCTTTGAGCTTAATTGTTATATTTTTGAGGTACCATGATGTGTGTGCTAGTGTTACAGGGAAAATAGGGAAGAACGGTAAAGATTTGAGGAGTTTCGAGCCAAAGGACATAGATCACGATCGTGCACATTGGCCACGATCATGACAGAGAAGGAAGAGCCAACAACAATTAGGCCACGATTGTGCATATTGGGCTACAATTGTGACAGAGAGTGTCAAGTCAGGCCACAATCGTGCATATTGGGCCATCATTATGACAGAGAGGTTAAAGCGTCGGCCATAATCGTGACACGTAAGGCCACGATTGTGGCCTGTATTGGGATGACTTGAAAACTTAATTTTTGAGTGATTTTTCAAACCATTTCAACCCCGACTTTGACCTAGGGCTTCCACAGAATAAATAGAACATTATATGATAGCCAACAGTAGTCTTTGGATAACCTAGAGAGTCATGCAAAAGAGTGTTATTCTGCAAAAAATTTGAGAGAAACCTAGAGAGAGATCAAGCGATTGAGAAAGGAGACGAAGGAAGAGAGATACGAAGACAAGTTTGACGCGAAGTACTTCCCAGAATAGACGGTTTCCTACATTCGCTCCCTTCGAGTTTTGTTCCAACATTATTTCTTATTTGTATTTCAATTTTATTGATGTATGAAAATTGGATATTTATTGGAAATATTGTTGTTGAGTGTTCATTTGCTGTCTATACTCACCTTTGGGTTTTTAATTCTTGAGATTAATAAAGTTTATTTGATTGTGTTTTCTTTATATTTAATTGCGATTCAATTTAGGTTCTTCATAACTTGGCAATAAACTGAGAGTGTGAGCTGGGTAAAAATCATCGAATTTGGCTAACGAGAGTTAGCTGAATCGATAGGTAGAGAGTTGAATCAAACCAGTAGAGTCGTGTAACGAGAGATTAAGCATAGATTCTTGATAGGTTAATAGACAATTTTAGAACTAATTTAGTTTTTGGATCAATTGCAAATCGAGAGATTGCAATTACCATAATTTGAATTGGGGAGTATCAATTAGGGTTAAGAATTATAACTCCAGAGAGAGTAGTTCACCTTAGGACTATCTAGACCCATTAAGTCGGAAATTACATAATTGTTTAGATTTCTTAGTTTCGAATTAAATTTCCCTTTCTCTTAGTTAGCTATTTTTAAGTTGATTTTCAGATTGTTGTGTGAGTTTTCTACTTTGTGACTTTTGGCACTTTAAATTGTCATATTTGATTGTTGATTGATTTAATTTCTGCATTAGTTATTTATTTAGGATTATTGTAGTTTAGGTTGACCTTAGATTTTATGACTAGTTTCCCTTCCTCGTGGGATCGACACCTTAGGTACTACCCGAATGAACCATGCGCTTATGGTAATTACCAAGGTTATAAATAGTAAAACTTAGTGCTTGTAACCTTGAGTGAACAATTTTTTGGTGCTGTTGGCGGGGAAAGCAATTTAATTTTATAGTTTAAGGCATTAGAATAGTTTTTAATTGTTTTTTTTTTCATTTTTTGTTCTTTTATTTTCAGAATCGGGCTCTTGCATGAAAACAAGAGTCATGAGCGGTTCGAGTCGTGCAGCAGAGGCAATAGATTTAGATATAATGTGATTAGAATAAACCCTTAGGCAAGTTTGGCGAGAAGAAGAAGAGATCGAGAAATTACAAATGGCCGAGGAATTTCAGATAAATATAGATCAAGAAGTTCACCCTAGGAGGCAACAACAGAGGACCTTCATGGATTTTATGAGCCTAGGCTTTAATCTAGCAAACCAAGGAGTGGCTAGATTGCCTGTTCAAGTGGTCTCATTTGAAATCACGCCAACCCTCCTGAACTTGCTTCAGCAGAATGTCCAATTTTATAGACAAGCAAATGAAGACCCGAATGCACACATTATGGGTTTTCTTGAGATCTGTGATATCTTCTGGTATCACCAAATGTTGAAAGACGTTGTTAGGATTAGGCTGTTTCTCTTCACATTTAGAGATATAGCGAAGGCTTAGTATCATTCACTGAGCTCCGCTAACATTACAAAGTGGGAATAGCTGGGGTGTGCCTTCTTAGATAAATACTTTCCATTAATAAAGAACACCAAGATAATTAAGGAAATTACAAATTTCCAACAAGGTGACGGAGAGTCTATTTATGAAGCATGGGAGTGTTACAAGGACCTACAGAGGAGATGCCCATACCATAACCTACCTAAGGAGTTCCTGCTGCAGTTGTTCTATAATGGAGTGAACCCATATACTAAAGGCACCATCGATGCGGTGTTGGGAGGATCTTTAATGAGAAAGACGGTCGATGAAGCAGAAGAGCTGATAGAGGAGATGGCCAGTAGCAGCTGCTTATGGGCAAGTGAGAGAAGTAGGCAACTTACTACTTTTAGGGAGCAAAAAGGAACTATTTCAGTCGATCAAATGACAGAAATGCAAGTTAAGATCGACAACTTGATGTGATAACTCAGTAATATGAAGAGGTCATCTTCAACTCAAGTAAAGGCCGCGTAATTAAAGTGTGAACTATACGACTAATTGGATCATGATATGGTGAATTGCTACCTGATGAAGAAAGATAACCTGGAGCAAGTCAACTATATGGGGGCTCAATTTAGACGAGGAGGGGGTAACAATCCCTACTCCAACATATACAACCCTAAGTGGAAGAATCTCCCTAACTTTTCCTGGTTGAACAACAACAATGAAGGGCAGTTCTGGCCTCATGGGCAATCAAGCCTCCAACAGGATAAAGCAAGCTCGATGGATTCAAAGTTGGATAGGATTCTAGATAAGATAGGAGGCATGGAAAAAGCATATCGGAGGCTCGAGAGTAAATTCGAGCAAGTTATGAAGAATCATGCCTTGTCTATCCACAATTTAGAAGTCCAAGTGGGGCAGCTCGTAGAGAAAATGTCTACTCGGCATGTTGGAACTCTTCCAAGCAACACTGAGTCAAACCCGAAGGAGCGTATCATGGTTATAAGCTAGACTTAGGATGAGGAGCTGGAAAAAGAAGAGGTAGGAAAAGGTCAACTGGTTAAAGAAGATCTTCCAAATGAGACTGTGAGCAAATCGGTGCAAGTAACCTGACAGATATTCCCGCACCAATTTTTTTCTCAGAAGGAATTTTATGCCGGGAGGGAAGTAGAGAAGTTATAGGAGGTTGAGAAAAATAAGATCGAGGACGTAACGGAGCTAGTACAATTGAAGCTTAAATTACACGAGCCCATCACAGAGAGGGTACCACTGGAAGACACCCCCAATATAGTGAAGAAAGATGATCCAGGGGACTTTTTCATTCCCTGTAGTATCAACAAGATCATAATAGATAGGGCGTTCATGGACTTAGGTGTGAGCATAAATATGATGCCCTACGCTTTTAGTCTTAAATTAGGGTTAGAAAGGTTAGTGCCCACTACGTTTTTTATTAAAATGGTTGACAGAACTCCACATAGATCGATAGAAATCATAAACGAAGAGCCGGTAAAGGTCGATAAATTTTTCTTTCATATGGATTTCTATATTTTGGATATCAGTGAAGATGAGGACACCCTGATGATTCTTAGATGGTTTTTTTTAGCCACTGTGTGCTCAATTATTGATGTGGATAGGGACGAATTAACTCTACGAGTAGGGAAGGAGAAATTGAATTTCAAGGTGACTCCGAAAGAGCACGGAACTCCTTCACCTCCAGTGGATCGTAGCAAAACCGAACCTCGAGGAGAATGGTAAGACATCAAGGATTTTGCAAATGCTTTCCAAAAGAAGCGCTCGTGAAGGAGACGGCGAGGCAAAGAAAATTGCCAGGACGGTGGTAATTGCAATATGGTAGTGAAGGTTTAGACTTTGCAATTAATAGCGACGTTACCATTGAACCATTCATTCCGACAACCTTGAGTGTAATAGCTGCGTTGAGCTACTGACGTTAAAAGAAGCTCTACATGGGAGGCAACTCATAGAAAAAATTTGGTTTTGTGTTGAATTTTGCTAGACTAGTTGAAATTCATAGTTAGGTTAAATTTTGGTTTTGTTTGAATAAAATCAGGAACAAATAGGTTTTCAGAATTGTTGTGGAGAATTATGCAAGTATGGAAGACAGGTGAAATATGACTATAAAAGAAATATAAGTGAAGAAGAAAAGACTGGAAAAAGAACAAAGGAAAGAAAATTAGAGGCGGTGACACGCCGTTGGCCATGATACAAAAATAGGGAAAGGGTGCGATTTTTAAATGACATTTTTACCTTTTCACCATTTTTACCACTTATGTAATTAGTTTTTACTTCATTTTCACTTTCACTTTCACTTTCATTTGATCTCTTTAGAAATTAAGCATCCAAACACTCTTACCTCTCATTAGAAATTTCAACCTTCTCAAATTATTTCACACTCGACCTAACCATGCCACACATCAAACAAATAGCTCGACAAAAGTTGTATGGATGACAATAAGTCGCAGGACGGGGGAGAAGGAACCAAGCAGTGGACTTCGGAGTACCATTTCCTATCTACACCGAGGAAGAAGGTACTCATTTTCGATCCCTTCATTCTAGGCAGATTGTAGTTCCTAAATACTTTATTGTGGAAACATTAGATAGGCTAGAATTGCGTGAGTGGGTAGAAACCCTAGCAGACATAATCCAATGGGGCCAGTTCATTAAGTTTCAATTTCCTGTTTATAAGGAGCTAACTCTAGATTTTTTTCACAACCTTGACCTTTGACCCTAAAAAGACCAAAGAATTATGGTTTAGATTGGAAGGACGAGCATATAAACTGAATGTAGAGATCATGTGTGACATGTGCGGATTCCCCAAATCTGCCATCGTCGACTAATATGACGATTTTCGTCCTTCTCAATAATGGCATGAGCTTACTGGAATTGAGCATTTCTATGCCAAGAATGCACATAACGACATCTTGTCCCATGAGCACTTGCTACTGCATAAATTTATGTGCCAGTTGGTTTTTGATAAATCAAAAACTAACAAGTGTTACCATAGCATTCCAGTATGCACATCTACGCATGTGCTGAATCCTATTGCTATGACTCCTCGTAAGCGTAGCAATCATCTTGGAACGGGATACGTAGTATCTTCCATTGTTGAACATTTTGGTGTAAAATGAAGGGCGTTGACAGTTCACCTCCTTGACTTCCTCAACCACCATCACTTATTTCAGGTACAAATTATCCATTCCACCAATATGAGTCTACGAGAGATCAATGAAAAGATACATGTGCAAACTAGGGTACGTCAAGTGAGTTCAAGCTCCAAGCCACCTCGGCAGGTATGGGAGGAATCAACAAGCTCAGAATCATAAGAAAAGGATGAAGAAGTCCAACGCTGGACAAAGGTTTTGGATGTGATTTCCGAGACCAATAGAACACTAAAGGAGGTGGTTTGTATGCAATGTCACCAAAGTCGAGAGATCCGACGACTGCATCGATATTTTGAGTCTCAAGGCATTCAATTACCACCTCAAACACCATCACCACCTCATTCTCCCTAGGATTTATTTATAACCAAATTGTTTCTTCTAAATTTCTTCCCCAAATTAGCATTCAGTTCTAGGTTGTTTTTGTTTATTTCAGCTTTTATTTTTATTTTCATTTTCAATTTTATTTGTTTTTTATTTACTTTAATTCTGTCTTTCCTTTTCGTTTATGTGTTTGTGTGTGTGCCTTCTCACATCGAGGACAATGTGTTGTTCAAGTGTGGGGAGGGATTCTATGATTTGCTTTTGTATGTGATTTTTACATATCATATGATAGTGTTGGATTGCATTGTGTGAAGTGTGTGAATGTGTCAATGGCTTAGATCGGGTGAAATTCTTTAAATTTTGGACATAGTTTATTAGGTTATAAACGATAATTGCCCTACAAAATTAGTAAATTAGGGGGCCTTTGGATAAATATACAGCCTAATTAGAACTTAGTGTAAAATTAAGCACCCTCTAAATTATCACCATTCATTCATAATTTGAGGTCTTTTAGCTTAAGTAGCTTAAATGGTATTTTTCATGAAAACGAATAGCTAAGAGCAACAAGGTAGGCAATAATTAAAAAAATGTTAGTTAAATAAATTGCTATTCCGCTGACCTTTGGGTTATGAATAGAGCTAATAGCTAGTTGAAAATATGACAATAGTAGAGTAACCAGATCAACACGCATCATAAACATGTGCCTTCGTGTAAAAAGGCTATAATGACGTTTCGACCAAGCTATTTAATAAATGACTTAATTGAGTAATCGGATCAACATTCATCACCAATATTTGCCTTCGAGTAAAAGACTATGTCCCGATTTTAAAAAAAATTTAAATAAAAACCTACCGAACTTTTGATAAGCTTGAATTTCCATGAAATATATTTAGGAACAGTCACAAAGTCTGAGGGACTGAAAAATTATTAATGTGTGTGTACAATTGAAAAGGGTAAATAAGTTAACACTTAGGTCTTAATTTAGTTGTATATTTAGTTCAAAGCCCCTAAACACATATTTTACATGCTAATGATTTGACATAAATTAAATGATTGTGTTCAAGATTAAATTTATTTCATAAAGTTTAGAGACGTTGCTTCATTATTGCACTATATATTTTGTGATATTATATGTTTGTGTTTTGTTTGCTTGAGGAGAAGCAAACTTTTGGATATTTATTGGAAATATTGTTGTTAAGTGTTGATTTGCTGTCTATACTCACCTTTAGGTTTTTAGTTCTTGAGATTAATAAATTTTATTTGATTGTGTTTTCTTTTGATTTAATTGTGATTCAATTTTGGTTCTTCATAGCTTGGCAATAAATTGAGAGGGTGAGCCAGGTAAAGATCATCAATTTAGGCTAATGAGAGTTAAGTGAATTGATAGGTAGATAGTTAAATTAAACCAGTAGAGTCGTGTAACGAGAGATCGAGCATAGATTCCTTGTAGGTTAATGGACAATTTTAGAACTAATTTAGGTTTTGGATCAATTGCGGATTGAGAGATCAAAATTCCCATAATTTGAATTAGGGAGTATCAATTAGGGTTAAGAATTATAACTGAGAGAGAGTAATTCACCCTAGGACCGTCCAGACTTGTTAAGTCGAAAATTACATAATTGGTTAGATTTTCTTAGTTTCGAATTAAATTCCCCTTTCTCTCACTTGGTTATTTCTAGATTGATTTTCAGATTATTGTGCGAGTTTGCTATTTTGTGAATTTTGGCACTTTAAATTCTCATATTTGATTGTTAATTGATTTAATTTCTGCATTAGTTATTTGTTTAGGATTATTGTAGTTTAGGGTGACCTTAGATTTTAGGACTATTTTCCCTTCCTCGTGGGATCGACACCTTAGGTACTACACGAATGACTTATGCGCTTGCGGTAATTATCAACGTTATAAATAGTAAAACTTAACTCGTGTAACCTTGAGCGAACAGAGCTCACTTTAGAATTCTTTACTTCCCTTACTTATAAACCTAGGAAACCTAAAGAAATGTGGTTTAGGTTACGAGGACAAGCCTCTAAACTAAACATCGAAATCATGTGCGAAATGTATAGGTTCCCTAAAACCTCCATTATTGATTAGCATGATAATTTTTATCCTTCTTGCTATTGGAATGAGCTCACTAGAATAGAGCAATTCGATGCTAAAAATGCCCACAACAATATCGTAAGGACTCATGAACACTTGTTATTACACAAATTCATGTATCAATTGGTTTTTGATAAATTAGATATTGATAAGTGTTCAACAAAGGAACTCTTTATGTCGTGGTACATGGATCACAGAATTCTAGTGTGCAGCTCCACACATGCTGAATGTTATTGTTGAAACTCTATGTAAGAGGAGCAACAATTTATGTATGAGGTACCTAGTTTCTGCCATTGCTGATATTATGACATGAACTATGGTAGGTTGACTTTCTACCCCATAGACTTCCTAAATCATCACCATTTATGGAGAGTTGAGATCCTTAAGTCCTATAACATGAAACTTCGGGATATTAGCCAAAAGACACGGTTAAGATTACGGTAAGTTAGGCAAGTTCGAGTACAGCACCGCCTTAGCAGGCAGAAGAGGACTTAACTAGTGAATAGTTCAAGAAGGAAGAAGAAACAGAAAAATAGGGTTGGAAGAAAGTCCTGGGTATAATCTCCGAAAAAAGGAAATTATAGATACACTTGTGGAGAATTCTAGAATGATGAAGGAGATGGCCCGAACTCAACGACGTTAAAGCCAGGATATTCATTGGATCCATCGATATTTCGAGGCTCACGGTGTTCGTTTGCCACCTCCAACACCATCACCTCCTTCATTTCCATAAGACTTCGTCTAATGCTCTTTACTTTTAAATTTAGATTTCATTTTTATTTATGTTTTCTATTTACTTTAATTTATGTTTCTTCTTTCCTTAGTGTTTTGTTGTTTCCTTCTCATATTGAAGACAATGTGTTGTTTAAGTGTGGGTTATGTGTTTTGCTTTGAATGTGATTTTGCATATTGTATGATAGTTGTTAGGTTGCATTTTGTGAATTCTATGAACATTTCAATGGCCTAGATGGATCGGAATTGATTTAATTTTGAACATAGTCTATTAGGTTGTGAAGAATCATTAGCTCAGAAAATGAGTGAATTGGGGCCTTTTGATAAATATACAACTTAATTAGGACTTAGTGTAAGTTTGTCACCCTCTAAATTGTCACATTGATTCATAATTTGAGGCCTTCAACTTAAGTAACTTTACTAGTATTTGTCATGGAAACGAGTAGCTAAAAGAAGTCAATAAGCCATAAAAAATTGTTGCAAAATAAATTACTATTCTGCTGATCTTTAGGTTATGAATATAGTTAGCAGCTAGTTAAGAACGTGATATAGCTGAGTAACTCGATCGACATGCATCACAAATGCATGTCTCTACGTCAAAAAGCTATGATGATGTTCCAACCAAGCTATTAAATAAAAAATGACTTAGTCAAGTAACCAGATCGACGTTTAACACCAATGTTTGCCTTCAACTAAGAGATTAGGTCCTTGTTTAAAAAAAAACTGTGTTTTCTAATAAGAACCAACCGAACTTGTAATAGCTTGACTTTTTATATAACGTACTTAGACGTAGTTACAAAGTTTGAATGACCAAAGAATTATTAATGTGTGTGCAATTGAAAAGGGTAAGTAAATTAACACTTGGTTCTTGATTAATCTGTATATTTAGTTCAAAGCCCCTACATGCATATTTTGCATGTTAATGAATTGAAATATTCCAAATGATTGTGTTTAAAGTTAAATTTATTTCATGAAGATTAAGCCATTGTCTCATTACTGCATTGTGTGTTGTGTATTTGTTGTTTTCTTTTCTTGAGGACAAGAAAACGTTTAAGTGTGGGGATGTTGATAAATGTGATTTACATAATGTTTTAGGGCTTAATTTGTTATGCATTTAAGTGTTAATTTAATTGTTTAGTATGTGTTTAAGGTATAATTTGGTTAGTTTGTTACTTAATTGTGTTTATGTGTTTTTTATGGGTTAGTATAAGTCTTTGAGCTTAAATAGTATGTTTTTGAGGTACCTTGATGTGTTTGATAGTGTTTGATTGAACCAGATTTATACTATGAATTGGCCCTGCTTTCTTAAGTATTTATGCATTTGCTGACTCCTAATTCATGA
>JAOSBN010000179.1:20214806-20230364 GCA_027563595.1 Erythroxylum suave
GTGTTCAGTGAGAGGCAAGAGATGCATTTTTATGTTTATGCATAATATGACATGCTCATACAAGTGAATAGTGAACTTTTCTGCACATGAAATTAAGCGTACATGCATTCATGAATAATTCTGGGTATAATTGGATTAAATTGTGAAATTTTGAGAATTATGAATGTTTCCATGTTGGTATTATTTGTTAGTAGAATTGTGAGATTTATGAATTTTGGTGAACTTAGGACTTATTTTTATGTAATTTACAGAGTATTATAGAAAATAGGAAAAAGAAGAATAAGAAATCAAATGAGGATTTGGGAGATAGTTGGATTGTAAAGATGAGAGTTAAAGGGAGTTAGTTTAAAAGAAACTAAGTCAGAACTTAGACCTTAGGAAGATGACAAGTATAAAGTTGCTTTTATGATGTGTCAAAAGTTTGAGTAATTTAAGAGTTAAAAAGGGGTTGGTACTTTTCCTAAGTTCTTTCCTTGTGATCATCTTATCCAAATTCTTCCTATGTACAGAGTTTTCCATCAAACTCCTTTTGAGAGTAAGCTCTGATTCTTTATATCCCTCACCATTTCCTTTAATCCTAAAGTGTTTCTTCTTCCTTAAGAAAAACCAGAAGTTGGTTAGTGTTCATTCACAGAGGAGTATGTAATTCTGCATGAAACTAAGGCTTTGGGAATAGTTGGAGATCTTAGAGTTTTTCAACAAGAAGGTAGTGAATAAGTTCTTTAGAATTGGAGATTTAAATGATTCTCAATGAAAGTTGAATGCCGGACTTAGGTCTAATGACTCTGAAATGTTGTCTGAATATTCATATAATAATGTAATTTATGAGATATGCATGAATCGTTGCACTTCATAAAATGCATGCTCAGATAAAGGCGTTGTGACTTGAGTTGCCATTATTAAGCGCTTCCAAGTAGAGCTTTGCTCCGTGATTCTCTAATTTGGCACGTAGAGCTATGCTTCGTGACTCTGTCTGATTGAGCCCTAAGGGCCAATATTTGTATAAGTCTGTGATAGGCACTCGGTCACAACAATAAGAAAGAAAGTGAGTCTCATGTGCATTGCTGATACATGATATGAATGATTATAAAGTGTTAAATGTTCAATGTGACATGATTTATTAAGTGTATGTGATCCAATGTGATTATATGTTATGTGAAATAATGTGATGCATGAATTGAGCGATCCATCAATGATGGTTACCTCATTGAGTTCGCAAAACTCACCAAAATTGCAAAGTTGTATTTTAAGGATCGAGAGATGACTCTATCGAGTAAAAGGCTCTATGTGATTTTGGCAAGTGAAGTCATGGCTCAAAGGTCGGTCAGCTGGGATTTTGGGGTAGATTGGATAGATTATGTATGTTTTCCTCCTTCATGTAGTACTTTTGTACTAAGTTTAATGATGTACATGTAGTCAATATTGAAAGATACAATGTAGACTTTCGAGTTTGTGAAATGAAATGAGAAAAAATGTTGGATTTTAAAATATTGTGATTTACATATGATGCTTTATAATGAACAATGATATGATGCCATGTGAAGTTTATGTAGTGATCGATAGTAGTTCACCCTTATCGTAGGATATGTGCCGGAATGAACTCCAGGCATCCCGGTGTGTACCCTGCGATAAGGGGGTGCTAAAATTTTCCTACTTCCAGAACTTCATCAATGAGAAAGGAAATCTACTCAGCTCGACAAGACTTTGATAAGTCTCTCTATGATTATTGGAACCGTTTTCAAGATCTATTGTCACGGTGCCCTCACCATTAAATACTAGACGAGTAGTTGGTGCAATATTTTTATGATGGGTTGAAGAGTCAAGACAAGGGGATGTTAGATGCAACCTCAGGAGATTCACTGATAGACCTCACCACTGAAGAGGCTTGGGATCTGATTAAGAAGATGCCTCTGAATCACCAACAGTACAATGCAAAAGAAACTAGAGGTGTACATGAGTTGGGAGCTTCAACAGTAAACTCTAGAAAAATGGAAAGTCTTGAGTCTAAGGTAGACTCTTTGGAAAACAAAATGACTACTCAATTGGCCCTCATTACTGCGGAGTTGAAAAATATGAGTGTGCATCGTCCACAAACACCTATGGACCTTATTGCACCAACTTGCGAAACTTATGGGTTCGTGATGAATATTGCTAGTGTCTGCCCTAATCGATATGAAGAGGTATCTGCTGTGTATTAAGGGAGGCCAAATTAGAAGTGGGACCCATACTCTAATACATATAACGAGGGATGGAAAGTAAACCCTCGGTTTAGTTAGAGAAATGATGAGAGTGGACCTTCAAACAGATTCAAGAGAAGCGGAGGGTTTGGTCCATCTACTAACTAGTTCCCAAACCAACAAAAAGCTTTGACTGTTCCACAAAAGGAGGACATAAATTAACTCTTGTACAATATGATGGCATTGATGGAAGTCGAGAGGACTTCCAATGACAACCAGTTAAATTCTATAGCTTCTCTGATCCAACAAGACTCATCCAAGAATGCTGCTAGATTCAATGCTTTAGAGAAAAGGATGGAGCAATGGAAAACAAAGATGGAAAATATCCACTCCTATCTCGCTCAGTTATCCAATAATATGAGTGAGCCACAAGCAAAGAACAGTGACACTATTCCCTCAAACACTGTTATAAATCATAAGGGTTTGAATGCCATGACTCTTTAAAGTGGGAAGCAAGTGAAATTCCGGGATTCGGATGAGGAAGTAGTTGAGGAAGAGATTAAATATGATGAGTTGTCTTCCACGCCGGAAAAGATAAAGAATTTTGAAAGCGCAAAAGAGAAAGCATTATTGGATGGGAAGAAGTCCACAATTTTGAATAACAAAGGAACAAATCTTGAGAGCAATAATGAACAAGCCATAGCAAGGGAGCAAGATGAGTCCAACAGGCATGGAGCCAATAAAGCCAATGGTAAAGAGGTAAATCTCAAAGACCTTCCCGTTCTTAATTCTTATTTGATGAGCAAAAGAATGATTGACTCTAAGCATGAAAAAGATATTATTGATTTGTTTAGTAGAGTGGAAGTTAATATTTCTTTACTTGATCTTGTGAAACAAGTTCCTGCTTATGCTAAATACCTTAAAGACTTGTGTACATATAAAAGGAAGTTTAGACCAAATGATAGAGTTCAAGTAAGCTCAAATGTGTCTGCTCTTTTTAAACCTTAACTTCCTGTGAAATGCCAAGACCTTGGATCTTTTACCATCCCCTGTACCTTAGGTAAAGTAACTATAGGGGGAGCTTTGTTAGATCTAGGGGCAGCTATTAACGTAATGTCAAAGTTAGTCTACACTTCATTGGGAGTTAAAACTCTTAAGTCCACCACAGTAGTACTCCAATTGGCTGATAGGTCTATTAGGTATCCTAAGGGCATTATAGAGGATATTTTGGTCTAGGTTAAAGGTTTGGTTTTTCCTGCTGACGTTTACGTGCTTGACATGTCTTCTGAACTTGCACATGACACCACATTGATTGTTGGTAGACCTTTCTTAAGAACTACTAATACCATGATTAGTATGAAAGAAGGCACCATCACAATGGAAGTAGGTGATCAAAAAGTTTGTTTCAACATGTATGAAGCAATGAAACATCCATGTGAAGATTATTCACTTTTGGGTGTTAACATGATTGATGTTGTAGTTGATGATGCTTGTTCTGCATTAGAATTGCAACAGAGTTCCTTTGATTCTGAATTGTGTTCACTTAATTCTATTGTCAGTGACCCCCTTTGGGAAAAGGTTTTTTGCTAATATTTTAGGTGATTCTGGCATCGTGAAGGAGCACTCAGATGAGGGAAGTGATAAATCCATTTCATTGCAACAAGAATCTCAGACTGAAGGTGACAGCATGGAACCTCGCTCACCATTGCTTGAAAATTAGGGAAGAAAACTTTTCTCTCTTGAACTTCATGAATTAATACCTTCTATTGTGCAACCACCTGTAATTGAATTGAAACCACTACCCCCTACTTTAAAGTATGCTTTCCTAGAGTCAAATGAGCGATTACCTGTTATAATTGCCAATTCTCTGTCTAGCAGTGAGGAAGATAGACTCCTTAAGGTTTTGAGGGAGCATAAGAGGGCTATAGGGTGGACTTTAGCAGACATACCTAGGATTAGTCCAGCTATTTGCACACATAGGATTCTACTGAGTGAGGGTTCCAAACCAGTTAGACAACCCCAAAGGAGATTGAACCTACTTATCCTAGATGTGGTTAAGAAAGAGATAATTAGAGACCAGGTTCGGACTTCAATTCAGGTAACATTGATGTTATTGTGTTATGGATTAATTTTAATAATGTTCCTCTCAAATTCTAGACAATAGATGGATTAAGCTTCCTTGCAATCTCCTTAGGAAAGTCTCTAAGTATGGATGCCCAAACTGCTAAAATGGAGAGAGTATGCTTTGCTAAAATTTGAGTTGAGGTGAGAAGAGATGACACTCCTCCTAATCAGTTACCTATCATGAAGTTAGGAGTAGTGGTGAACTTACAAAACATGTTGTAGCTATTTCCTATCTATGAAAGCCCAGCACAAACAAGAAAAATTGGAAGTCCATTGGAAAATTGTTTAGATCTGGTAGTCACAATGAGCTCATGGTTGTCGATGAACCAGAGACCTCAAAAGGACAAGCAATAGTTAAGGTAATTGGACATTTAGACAATACCAGTTCAGTAGGTTCTAAATTCCTTACTGCCAAAGTATAATTGAAATAGGAATCCTTAAAGCATAAAGTTTATGTGAAGAGGATCATTTATGTGCAAGGAGACAAATTGTCAGCAAATGAGTAAAAGATCTTTCTAACTTGGAGATGCAATGGGAGGTTGTTAAAGAGATTTTTGATAGTTTTGTCTTAGCATTGGTTTTCATGAATAGGCCTCTTGATAACATGAATGTGCAGGGAAATATATATATTAAGTAGTTAGAAACAGATAAGCAGTTAGAATATGTTGAATAGTTAAAATCTGTTGAGCAAGTAACAACATCAAATGAGTGGTTGGAATATGAGAACTCTAATGTTACAAGCACGAAGTATCCAGTAGCGAGTGAAACTGATAGCCAAAAAGTATATTTTGTTGATCCTTCGACAAATAAATCTTTAGCAAAATGTACTCAATAGAGGAAAGGGTTGATAGGGAAGTAGTTCGATCTATGCAGGTAGTTGAAGATTTAACATAGGGATAGTGTGCTAATCTGACTACTTCTGTAATTTTATCAAAATATTCTCGATGCACCATTGCATTTCAGGAGAAAATTGTGGATAACAAATTGATGAAGGAAAGTCAAATACGTGAACAAGTTGACTATTCTAAAGATGAGTTAAGATAAAAAAACACATATCAGTCCTACAATCGCTCCCAATTCTCAGGTTATCCTAATTATGGAAGCGGGGAAATAGCTAATGAACAAATGTTCTATATAGGTACTAAAATTCAAGTTGAGGCTAAACCTTTGGAAAAATTAGCACCATAAATAGTTGGTTCGAAGAGGAGATGCTTAAGGAGAAAGGAAACAAATAAACTCAAAGGGGAAACTTCCCTAAATGATTCTAGTATGGAATGTTAGGGGATTAAATGACCCTTTTAAAAAAGCAATGGTCAAGGAGACGGTTATGAAAAAAAACCTCTTACAGTATGGATTTTAGAAACTAAAAATAACCCTGCTCATATGGCCTCTACATCTAGACTTTTGGGAGTGGATTGACAAGCTATCTCTAATCATGCATCACATTATAATGGAAGGATCCTTTGCCTCTTTGACTCTAATAAAATAATAGTTCATGTGGTTACAGAAATATAGCAACATATTCATATGAATTGTAAGTTGATTAGGGCCTTCTAATAGTTGTAATTTGCATCATGTTTTAGGGTTTAAATTTTTATGTATTAAGTGTTAAACTGAGTGTTTAGTGTGCATTTAGGTTAGGATTTTGTTAATTTATATGTTTGAGTGTTTTTATGGGTTAGTCTTTGTGTTTAAACGATATATTTTTTAGGTACCTTGATGTATTTGTTAATGTTTCAGGGCCAACATCGAAGATCAAAGGAGTTTTGGAGACTTTCGGGATGAGACCATAGGCCATGAAAATGGCACAATAGCCTACAATCATGACAGAAACTTGTAACCAGAACACGATCGTGCCCTAAGGGATAAGATCGTGATAAAAAGACTTTATCACAGGCCATGATCGTGGTAGGCAGGGCCACGATCATGGCCTGCATTGGGCAGACACACAAACAAGAGAAAAGGTAAGATTCTGAGGGATTTTTTGAACCATTCGACCCCAAATAAATCCTAGGGCTGCCAAGGTATAAAAAGAACATAAAGAATATAGAGAGGGAGTGCATCAGCAAATTCTGAAACCTTGGAGAGTTTATCGAGAGTTTTGAGGAAGGAGATGAAGGAAGAGAGACACAGAGAAGAAGCTTGACGCGAAGTACTTCCCAGAATATGAAGTTTCCCGCTATCGCTGCCTCCGCTATTCCATTCCTAACATATTTTCCAGTTGTTTCAATTTTATTGATGTATAGAATTGAGATAGTTGTTGAGAATATGTTATGTTGGATGTTGAGTTTTGGTCTATACCCACCTTCGGGATTTTATCTTTGATATTAATGAAATTCAGTTTATTATGTTTTTATTGAGTTGTTTGTGATTCAATCTCTATGCTTAATAACTAAGTAACAAATTGAGAGGGTAAACCAAGTAAATATCATGGAATTGGGCTAACAAGAGTTAGGTAGTTTGATAGATAAAGAGTTGAATCAAACCATTAAATTTATGTAGTGAGAGATAGTGCATAGGTTTTTGGTAGGATATTGGACAATTTCAGAATTAATTTAGGTTTTGGGTAAATTGGGGAATCTAGAGATTACAATTTCATAATTTAAATTAAGGATTATACATTAGGGTTAAAGATTATATCTTGAGAGAGAGTAATCCACCCTAGGATCGTCTATATTCGGTAATTCGATAATCTCAAAATCAATTAGATTTTCTTTAAGGTCAGATAAAACCCCCTTTCTCTCAATTGGTAGTTCCTAGGTTGATTTGTGATTGAATTGTTTGCTAGCTTGTTTATATTTCTGAAATTTAATTCTCGTAATTGATTGTTTGATTGGTTAATTTTCTGCATTAGTTGTTTATTTTGAATTGTTGTGATTTAGTTCCGCCTTAGATTTTAGGATTAGATTAACCTCCTCATGGGATTGATACCTTAGGTACTATGTGAAGGAGTCATGCGCTTGTGGTATTATCGAGGTTAAAAATAGTAAAACTTAGCTTACGTAAACCATCGATCAAGTTTTTGGTGTCATTGTCGGGGAGGAATTAGTTTAGTTCTTTAGTCTAGGGTTTTTCACTATCGTTTGTTTATTAAAAAAATTTAAAGAAGGAGTTTGGAACATAAAGTAGAGACACATGTAGACATCTTAAAGTAAGAATTTTGAAGAGTTGAATGCTAAGAAGAGGTAAAAAGAATGATCATCGAGGATGTATATTATAGGGACCAAGAGACACTTGTGAAATTCAATGAGCCCCAATTTGGTTAGGGAAATCATCATCCTTATATGAACCCATACACTTCGGGGTGGCTGAACCACCTCGATTTCTATTGGTCCAACAATGTAGGGACTCATTTAGGACATCAAGACCTATTAGGACTTCAGCAAGACGAGTCCAGTTTATGGGACTCCAAATTGGACAAAATCATGGATAAGATAACATATATGGAAAAGAATCAGAAGAGACTAGAAGAGGAAGTTGATCAAGTAATGGAAAATCATGCCACTTCTATTCATAACTTGGAGATTCAAGTAAGACAGCTTTCTCGTGAATTTTGTATGAGAAGTATAGAAGACACTATGAGAATTATAGAATTACATCAACGAGAGCAATATGAGGCTATCAAACTTAAGAATGGGGAAGAACTAGCGGAACACCGAATTGAACCCCACCTTATTGAAGACCAAGAGACGAAGAAAGAGGATGAAGAACAAAATGCCTACCCTCCCTATTGTTAACTAGTTCTTGATAAACCATGTGTAAACATCATAAAATCTTTGGTAGATGTCCATGAAAAGAACTTTATCCTTCAGATTAATGATGACCAAGAAACATTCAACATGAATGATGTATTTAAGAATCCGTAGGATAATAGCTCATTTAGGATAATTGATCTCTGGGAATCTTCTAAAGAACGAAAGGACAAAGAACAGATGACAACAGACATCGAGTCTGAAGAAGCTATGAAAGTCTCTATTCTTGAAACAAAATAAGCGAAGGAGACGAAGATGATTAAGGAAGAAAGAGAACAACTCACCTTCTTATCAGGCAAACTGCTGGATTCCATGGAAGATTCAGCGAGTTTTGTTATTCCCTATTTTGTGGACAGTTTGCTCAAAAAAAAGGACATTACTAAGCTTAATTGGTTTTCATAATTTCATTAATATTGTCTTTTTGATCATTTTACAATTTTTGGCTTACTTACAGGCTACAAAACTAATATTGAGTGAAACAGATGGAAGCAAATTGCTCATAATTAATCCTGGTTGAGTTTCCAACAATAAAAGGTCAAGCTAATGACCATAAATTAGCATGTTTAGTAGTTAGGTTTAACTTGTTGCATACTTAGATTTGTTTTAAATTTCAAAAATAATTTTTTAATGATTTGGAATGTTTTGGAGTGCTAACTCTCTTACTCTTTTCAATAAGACATTAGTAAATTTATGTTGATTCTCACGGCGTTCTATCTCCACGAGATTTTGTTCTAACCCATTTTCTTTTTCTATTTTGTCTTCATGTTTTGTTTCTGTTTTACATTAATTTATATTTATGCTTTCTTTTATGTTATATTTATGTTTTCTTTTATGTGTGTGTTTGATCCCTTCTCACATTGAGGACAATGTGTTATTCAAGTGTAGGGAGGGATATTTGTTTTGTTTTGAATGTGATTTTGCATATTGTATGATAGTTGTTAGGCTACATTTTGTGAGTTATGTGAATATGTCAATGGCCTAGATGGATTGAAACTGATTTAATTTTGAACATAGTTTATTAGGCTGTAAATAATCCTTAGCTCGTAAAATTAGTGAATTGGGGTCTTTGGATAAATATACAGTTTAATTAGGATTTAATGCAAGTTTTAGCGGAGTCTGAATTGCCACATTCATTCATAATTTGAGGCCTTTCAGCTTAAATAGCTTAACTAGTATTTTTTTACATGAAAACGAGTAGCTAAAACAACAAGGTAGGTAAAAAAAGTGTGTTAAATTAATAATTATTCTGCTGAGCTTCGGGTTATGAATATAGCTAGTAGCCAGTTGAAAATGTGATAATATTCGAGTAATCATATCAACACACATCATAAATATGTACCACCGCGTCAAAAAGATATAATGACATTTCAACGAAGCTGTTTAATAAATATAACTTAGTCGAGTAATTGGATTGACATTCATTACCAATTTTTGCCTCCACGTAAAAAGAGTAAGTCCATGTTAAAAAAAAGTGTTTTCTTAATAATCCTATCTGACTTTTAATAAGCTTGAATTTTCATAAAACTGTACTTATGAATAGTTCCAAAGTATAAAGGACTAAAGAATTATTAATGTGTGTGTGCAAGTGAAAAGGGTAAATAAATTAACACTTGGATTTCGATTAAGTTGTATATTTAGTTCAAAGCCCCTAGACACAGATTTTACATGTTAATGATTTGAAATAACTCAAATGATTGTGTTCATGATTAAATTTATTTCATGAAGTTGAAGCCACTGCCTCATTATTGTATTGTGAGTTGTGTGTTTGTTATATGTTGTTTGTTTTGTTTGCTTGAGGACAAGCATACGTTTAAGTGTGGGGATGTTGATAGTTGCAATTTGCTTCTTGTTTTAGGGTTTAAATTGTTATGTATTAAGTGTTAAATTGAGTGTTTAGTGTGCATTTAGGTTAGGATTTTGTTAATTTATGTGTTTGAGTGTTTTTATGGGTTGATATAAGTCTTTGTGCTTAAATGTTATATTTTTTAGATACCTTGATGTGTTTATTAGTGTTTCAAGGCCAACATCAAAGATCGGAGGAGTTTCAGAGACTTTTGGGCGGAGATCATAGGTTAACCAAACCACAATTGTGCCCTAAGGGACACGATCGTGACGGAAAGACTTTGTCAGAGGCGATCAAGGCACAGAGAGGTTAGATGTTGGCCATGATCATGGCTTGCATCGGGCAAACAAGTAAACAAGAGAAAAAAATCATATTTTAAAAGATTTTTTGGACCGTTTCAATCCCAAATAAACCTTAGGGCTACTAAGGTATAAAAAGAACATGAAGAATATAGAGAGGGAGATTTTTACATAGAGAGCTTATCGAGAGATTTGAGGAAGGAGATGAAGGACGAGAGACACGAAGAAGAAGCTTGATGTGAAGTACTTCCGAGAATAAGAGGTTTCCAACTGTCACTGTCTCCGTTATTCCGTTCCCAACATATTTTCTAGTTATTTGAATTTATTGTTGTATAGAATTGAAATAGTTATTGAGAATAGGTTTTGTTGGATGTTGAGTTTTTGTCTATACTCACCTTCAGGATTTTATCTTTGATATTAATGAAATTCAATTTATTTTGTTTTGATTGAGTTATTTGTGATTCAATCTTTGTGCTTAATAATTTGGTAACAAAATGAGAGGGTGAACCGAGTGAATATCATCAAATTGGGCTAACGAGAGTTAGGAAGTTTGATAGAGAGTTGAATCAAACCGTTAAATTTATGTAGTGAGAGATCGTGCATGGTTTTGTAGGTTATTAGACAATTTCAGAACTAATTTAGGTTTTGGGTAAATTGTGAATCGAGGGATTACAATTTCATAATTTAAATTAGGAATTATACATTAGGGTTAAAGATTGTAACTCGAGAGAGAGTAATCCACCATAGGATTGTCTAAACCTGGTAATTTGACAATCTCATAATCAATTAGATTTTCGTTAAGTTGGAATAAAACCTCCTTTCTCTCAATTGGTAGTTCCCAAGTTTTTTCATGATTGGATTGTACAATTTGCTATCTTGTTTATATTTCAGAAATTTAATTCTTGTAATTGATTGTTTGATTGGTTAATTTTTTGCATTAGTTGTTTATTTTGAATTGTTGCGATTTAGTTCCGCCTTAGATTTTAGGATTAGATTAACCTTCTTCGTGGGATCGATACCTTAGGTACTACGCAAACAACCCATGCACTTTTAGCATTATCGAGGTTAAAAATAGTCAAGCTTAGCACACGTAAACTATTGATCACCTTCATAAAATTTGATATTTCGTTAATATATGCTTCCAATTTTTAATTTCAAATAGATACTCTATGGCAATCCTTATATTCTATGGCAGCTACAGCCAATATTCCTCGGCTTTTAATCAGTGACTACAATTGCATTCTTATTGATAATGAACTAGAAGAAGGTCGAAGGTTTCATGCAGCAATAGGATGGGAGCTAGCAAAGTTGTTCTACAAAGCAAAAGTCATAGACTTGAGATTCCAGGGGATGTTATTTACTTGGTCTAACAGACAACAAAGCCAAATGCTTATTAGGAAAAAGCTTGACCAAGCTTTAGTAAACCATTGTTAGTTGGCTTAATTTCCTCATTCTTATACCAAGTTTGGGGAAAACACATTCTTAAACATCTATACTAATAATCAGCTTGGAGCTCCGTTTAACTTCTTTAAAGGGCTTGCTCAAAAGGATGGGTTTACAGGATTGGTCAAATCTTGTTGGGAATACAATGTTGAAGGTTTTAAGTCCTTCCAACTTATACAAAAGTTGAGAAGGGTTAAATATTCTCTTAAAGCTTTCTTGTAAGATAATCTTAGGCTAACTAAAGTCACACATCAGCTACTCTCTGAGGCTTAGAAAGCTTGTTATATCTCTCCTCACAGTAATCTACTAAAGCAGACTAAAAGTCCTAGGTTAAAGGATCATCAGGATGCTTTGAATTTGCAAAACTTAACATTAAAACAGAAAGCTCGGATAAATTGGCTTAGGGATAAGGAATCCAACACTAAATTCTTCTATATATCTCTACTTGCAAAGAGGAATAGAAACAAGATGGTGGCACTTAAAGATCCCTCGAGTAACTTAGTCTCTAACCAAAACTGTTTATTTAGACTTACAAGAGCATTCTTTCTCTAGCTTATGGGCACAACAACAAATTCATATGATACTATATTTGAGACTTCTTTGATAATCCCTTTTCGTAGGATCTCAAGGACTCCATCTCTGCTTCTTTTAAAAACTTGGAAATTAAGCTGATCTTATTAAAATTTCACCCCTTTAAAGCTTTAGGCCCTGATGGGCTCACTACTGGATTTTTTCAAAAAATTTAGGAGATTACAAATATTCTGTTTACTGAAGTAGTCTTACAGTGCTTGTCCTTTTGTAAAATGCTGAAGGAGATAAACCACACTTATATTTGTCTAGTCCCCAAAAAGTCGAATCTGGATACTTTGACTGACTTTAGATCCATTTCTCGTTGTAACACGGTTTACAAGGTAATTGCCAAACTCCTTGCTAATAGATTGAGGTCTGCTTTATCTTCAATCATTAATCCTTCCTAGAGTGCATTTATTCAAGGCAAATCAATAGGGGATAACATACTGCTTATGCAAGAGAATTTGAAGGAGTATAATTCAGGAAGAAATATTAAAAGTTGTTGCTAGAAAATTGATTTCTTCAAGGCCTTCAAAACTATTAACCAGGATTTCATATATATTTTCTTCGAAGCTCTGGAGTTCCCTCCTTCTTTCTTTACATGGACTAGGATGTGCTTAACAATGACTTCAATTGGTATTCTTATGAATGGGCTTCTTACCAAGGCTTTATCTTGCACCAAAGGAATGAGACAAGGGGAACCTCTCTCTCCTTATCTATTTACTCTAGTTATAGAAGGCCTCCCTCTACTCATTAACAAGGTTATTGGTTCTAATGATAGGCTTTCGATCATAATAAATTTAAAGCTTCCAAGCTTATACACTTGATGTTTGTGAATGATTTGATCCTTCTTTCAGGAGCAGACAACCATTCAATAAGGTTGGTTAAGGAACTTCTTATGTAATTCTCCAAATGGTTGGGCCTGCAAGTGGATGTCAACAAAAGTAGTTTATATTGCTCAAATGATGTGAGAAATATTTGGGAACACTCCAAGATTACTGAACTTCATATTCATGACCTTCCTCTTAAATATTTGGGAGTTCCCATCTTATTTGCAAAGCCTAAGTATTCTGATTGCATTTCACTCATATAAAGGATCAAAGCTAGAATCAATGCTTGGTATAATCGATTTCTGTCACTAACTGTAAAGGTTAATCTGATAGTTTTTATTCTTGCTAATCTTTTTGGTCATTGGGCATCCCACCTTATTATGCCCAAGAAGATAAGCAAGGAGATTGATAGCATTCTGAAAGCTTTCTTAAGGTCTGAAAATTCTAAGACTCTAAGAAAGCTAAAGTCAAATGGAGTGAGATGACTATACCTAAAAAGCAAGGGGGGACTAGGGATCATCTTTATTTCTCTTATGCAAAAAGTGCTGATGAGCAAAAGGATTTGGATGATTATTAAAGATAAATAGGTTATCTGGGTAAAATGGATACGTAGTTGGAGGACGAGGGTAGTGACTCCATTGATTCAGACGCTACTTCTAAGCAGGATGAGAGTGCCCAACAGGTTACTGATAAAGTGCCTGAGCCATCTTTCCTTGACAAAAAAACAACACCTACTCAACCTTCATTGGAATGTGCAGGAAGGGAAGAAAGTACTCATAAGGCATCTGATAAAATGCTTAAGCCAGACTGTGTTGACAGACAAGAAGTGCCAGCTAAACCTTCTTTTGTAAGTTTATTCAGAAACAATGGATGCAATTAGGATTCTTGGAGGTAGATGAGAAGGTAATAATGGAGGCCGAAGATGTGATATGTATTGAAGAGGAATGGGGCTACTATCTTGTAGGCTACTCCACGGGATGGTTTCCAACCATAAAAGCTCTAAAAGGATTAATTTCTAAATGGGAGGTCAGCTACAGGATATTGGCAAATGATAAAGGATAAAGGATGGATCATCTTCCAGTTTGAAAGAAAAGACGATCGAACCAGTATATTGGTAGGGGGGCCGTATCTTCTCTTTAGAAAAACTTTTCTGCTCAAACGTCAGTCATAAAGATTTGCATTCGATTACAATGACTTTATGGAAGTTCCAATTTGGATACAATTCCCCAATGTCCCATTGGAACTATGGAATGAAAGAGGGTTGTCAAAATTAGGCTCCCAAGTTGGAAAACTGATCTACACAGATAGAAATACCAGTACTAAATCTCAAATTGGGCTTGCTAGAATTCTAGTTGAAGTGACTGTGTCGAAGCAACCAGTTACCTCTTTTGATGTTAAGATGCTAGGAGGGGGTTGCTACACACAATCGGTAATCTATAAAACCTTTCCTAGTTACTGTTACTCTTGTAAGAAATTTGAACATAACCCTTTTGAGTGCAAAGTCATTGCCAAGAACATGAAGAAACAAAAGAAGGAGAATGGGAATGAGGGAGGTGCACAAAGTACACATAATGTTGAGTCTAAAGATACAGAAGAGGGTAATGCTAGTAGGGAATCTGCTTAGCCTGCTCAAGGTGAAGGGGCGTGTGTGAGTGAAATTCCTGAAGAACAAGAGGGGATAAATATGCCTCAGCCTAATCAGGGAGAAGGGGTGGTTTTGAGTGAAATTCCAAAGGATCAGGAGGTGTTGAAAAAAGAGGTGAGAGTTGAAAAGCCTGGTGATAAACCTCCCTAAATTAAGGAAAATGTTGTTGTTTCCAATTCTAGGGAAGTTTTAACTGGAGGAGGGAGTCCTAAGAGTACTCAACCATGGACATAACCTAATTCAGGGGGTTGGCAGAAAGTAATTAGTATTAGAACAGTGAGCAAAGGAAAGATTAAGGTTAGACACATCAATAGGCTAGGGATTGGGGGTGGTAATGAGAGTGCTAAAACCTCTATTACTAGATTTGGTAAAATGGGCACTAGTACTGAAGCAACAAAGCAGATTAGAGGTAATAAAACCTCCAAGACTGACCAATGAAGCTTTTCTATTGGAATCTCCGAGGCCTTAATAAGGTCTCGAGACAGCATAGTGTTATCAACCTTATTAGAAAACATAATTGCAATTTAGCTTGCCTTATTGAAACTAAACTCTCACTTGTGGCTTTAGGTACAATGATGAAGAATAGGTTTAAGGGTTGGGAATACTCTCATAATTTTGAAGCCATAGATGGATGCAGAATAAGTATTCTTTGGAATCCTATCTTCTTTCACTGTCAAGTTTTGGATGTGGGGGAACAACATGTACATTGGCAAGCTTAATGTAGAATCACATAATACAGATTCACAATTACTTTTGTGTATGGGTTTTATAGTGTGACCAAGCGAAGAGAATTGTGGTTGTTGGACCCCGAACTTTTGGTGAAAATTAGAAATATTAAAATGAATTTAAATGAGAAAGAAACTGATGAGAAAATT
>JAOSBN010000179.1:20230464-20268426 GCA_027563595.1 Erythroxylum suave
TGTCACAAACTCACAAATCTCCTACACGTTAAGAAGTAATCAGCGGGCTCCAACAAGAGAGGAGAATTTGCAACAGTGCCACACTTCCAACAGAACAGCTATTTCATGGATCATTGTGCGTACATGAGAACGTTGCTATCGACCCACGTATGGAAGCAATCAAGAGCCACCAGAATACAACCCAATTGACAAGTGCAGGCCACGCAAGAATTTCTCTTCACGCCAACAGCGACAAGAATACCAGACCTCCAAAAACAAAAAGGACGCCACACCAGCAACTGCCCTTCACGCCAATACCAACAACAATACCAGACCTCAAGAAAAACAAAAAAGACGCCACACTGATGCTCTTGCACTCCACAAGTATTTTTGCCGCAAAACAAAAACAAAGATCACTACCCTCAATTGTTCAGCACTCAATTACGTACTGTTTGCACACTTTACACACACGTGACCGGCTAGAATTCCATCTCAATTTGGATAACCACTTCAGCTGTTATCAGACTTCAACTAGGATAGGTTATTCCACTTCAACTAGAATTGGTCACGTACATGGATAAGTAGACTTGATACTATAATATCGTACAACCCAAAAGTAGTGCGTCAGATAGATGACTTCATTTATTTAATTTACTAATATGTCCAATTTAAAATGCCAAAATCAACTATATTCTAACAGTGTAGATTAATCAGTTTCATACTAACATAGAAGAAAGTTAGTCATTAATTCATAGAAACATTTTCTAAAACATCAAGTGCGTAAAATTTCCAAATACCTTTTAAACTTTGTATAGAATAACAAAATCCAAGACCACACGGACCGACTGTACTTTGTACATGGAACAACATGCAGATATAACAGCGAGACTGTGAGAGCGATGGACTTGGAAACCAACTACCATTATTACAAGCCTTACCAAATACAGTATTCAATAAGTGATATGCTCTCTTTTTGCGGCTTATGTCAGAATCATCACGCATTATTCGAGCAGTACTGCCTGAATGGGTATATGGATAAGCTAAGAATCTTTCCTCTTTTTGGTTATCTACAACTCTCAGCTTTCATGAATCAAGACTCCTAATGAGAGTTGGGTTGGCAAAAAAACTTCCATTAGACGACCCTTCTGTGCTTCCTTAAAATGATCGCTCCATTACATTTTCTTGCTTATACAACAAGCACATAAGACATCATATATTGAGCTTACATATCCCAAAATGTTACAAACGAAAGTGTAGAAGAAAATGTTGATTAAAATAAAAAATCACCTGCTCAAATCGAAGAAATTAAGCAAGAACCAAGGTGCTGCCACAACTGAAAGAACTGGGTCTGGTCTAAGAACATCAAGAATGGATGAGAATATATTATAAACTTGAAGACCTTGAACAAAGTTGTGGGACTTGTTACTTACAAGGGCTTGTCATAGCAAAGGCCTTGGAATATGAGTAGCATTTTCATCGCGATTTCTCGGAAACTGGGGCCAATGTTAGCGTGGAAGTCAAATCTATACAATCTTAGAACAAAGTGGAAAATGTAGAGGCACATTACTCCTTGGATTGGTTTCTTGACACATATCTGACATATGTCTTGCGCTGGGGTTTCAATCATCTTTACCATAGCGTATAACCAATCTTATGATCATTTTGAGCGCACACTGTCAAGATATATGGTTGGTTAAATTTCAAATTTTCCTAAATTTGATTGTGTTTACCTTCAATTTAAACTACTCTTTTTTATAACTTATTCTGGGTAAAAATTACAAGTAGTATTTGTTTAATGGATGATTTGCGAATTATTAGATACAAAAGTAATACAAATGTTAAGATCTATTTAAACCTATTTCCTCGTGACATCACCAACATAGGGACGAAGGATCTTACTGATTAAAGCATGAGGGCCGCATGCCTACGAGGCTAAGAGAATTTAGATGACGTATTGTAGACATCCATATGTGCCTTTTGCTTTTAAATTACGTGTTTGTTACGTATAACCAACCAAAAATTTAGGGTTGTTTGTTTGTTTTTATTTTTTTTATAAAAATAGAAACATTTTAATAAAATACTTTTGTTATAGATTTTTGTTTTTAAAAATAAAACATAACATGATTATGAAAATGCAAATTATATTTTTAAAATTTTACAACTTATTTTAAAAATTAAAATAATATTTTCCTCTATTCTTCGCTTGCTATTCGCCCCTGTTCCATTAATGACTTTGTTCTTTGTTTCAATTCTCCTACCGTTTTAACGGTGATGTGGATTAAATTGCTTTTTGTGCTATCTATAATTTCTAAAAGTGAAGGGATTTAAGTTGTTGGATTTTTTGTCCTATTGTATTTTTATTTTATTTTTCTCCAAACAAATTAACCCCTAATTTTCTCTCCGATCCAATCTTACCATTTCTTACACCACTTCAACAATATCTAACTTGCCCACTTTGTTCCTATTGTAAGTTATGGCAGTAGAAGTAAAGATGAGTGAATATAAGACCAATGGTGACAAAGATCATGAAACATTATTAGTCGGATAAAACCTTAACTTGTTATGCAAGAAAGGGACTAAAACGTTTTATGTGCCTATAATGTGCACAAATTATGCATATAATAGGCACGTTATCAATTATCATAGCTTCCATTTATAGCAACTTGAAGTACAATTGCAACATCCGAGGGAAGATCTTTGATGTTTTCAATTGATGCTTTCGAAGATGCAAGGATCATTCTTGAAAATCCAAATGCAACGTACTCATTTATTTTTATTGACTCTCATGTCACTTGGTATCTACAAAAATGATTGTTTAATTTCCTTTTCAATGGAATAAATGTGAAACTTTATTTATTGTTATGTTTGTAAGAATTTTGGAAACAACTTCTCTACTCGCCAGGGGTAAGGTTGAGTACTATTAGACCTCTCCAAGCCCCACGTATCAGCGAGATTCATACTAGGTGTTGATATTGTTATTGTTGTATCTATGTAAGAATTATTAATCTTCTAATTAAAATCTTGTTCTACTTATCTGCATACATCATTATATCATATTTCTTACAATTTTCAATATTTATGTATTATTATTTTATTGTTAATAAATATTAATGATTAATCAGCGACATTCATACTAGGTGTTTTTGTAATAAATATTAATGATTAAGAATAATAGTTAACTTAAATTTATTTATTTTATCTCATTAATATGTAAAATTTTAAGTATGTTTATCTTTTTATATCTTATAGAGTTTTAATGCATTAACTATATATTTAAACAAATTTATAAAGAAAACATAAGTCAAAAATATGAAAAATCATATATAAATGTCAATTATAATTAACCTTAAGATTATTAAGCACACTTACCATTAAAAAATTATCAACTTAGCATTATTAATTTTAAATTCTTTAATCTTGACCTTTTGCAACGATTTCAAAGTTTAGTCGCCAAAAGTTTACATTTGGAGATGAACTACATATTTCGTCACAAAAAGTTTGAATATTGCAACATTTTAAATTGTTGTCGCCAAACGCTCGACCTTTGGTGACAACCTAAGTAAATTGTCGCAAAATTAGGCACTTTTAGCTTCGAATCCAAAAAATCATCGCCAAATAAATTGCTTTAATGACAATTTTCTTTAACGTCTTCAAAATCATGACTTTGCGTGACGAAATTTTAAATTGTAGCCAAAAGTTGAAATTTGGCGATGATTTCAAATTCATCTTTAAAATGAAACATAACTAACATTATGTTCTATTGTAGTGATTGTGTTATAATCACCAAACTGAACATAAGCATATGAGGAAGAGAGATCGACGATGAAGATTTGAAGACCAATAGATAGGTCTCATGGGATGTTTGATTGTTAGTAAGATCTTGTTTATATTTGTAATTGTTGATAGTTTTTGTTTTAAACAATCAAAGGTTAACGAGAGAGCTTTTATAATAATTTTTTTGACCAAAACAATTATTTCTCTTATATCATACGAATTATGTTGCTTCTTAGATCTCTTATAGCGTATGAATCATTTAAGAACATTGTTATATCAAGAAGAAACTTATAATCTCGAAGAAACCTACTAACCTAGAAGAAACCTAATAACCTTAGAGGAGCCTTCTAATCTAGAAGAAACCTAGTAACCTAAGAGGAGGCTTCTAAACTAAGAAGGGCCTTCTAAACTCTAAGGAGCCTACTAAACTAAGAGAAAGTTTCTAAAGAATCAAAATCGAAGGAGCATGTTAAACGAAATGCAAAGACAAGTAGCAGAGAATATTTATGTAGAAATAATATTAGAGAGTTTGCACATACTAGGCTCTTTCCTAAACATGCAAAATCTATCTTCAGAGAGTGGCTTGGGAAAAATGTTAGCTACTTGATTCTCAGTATTAACATGTTGAGTTTTGATTATGCATTACATGCATCATATATCAAAAAATATGCTGCGAAAAATAAAAAAACCCAGCAAATACAAAATCAAACTTGTGCCATTAGATGTAGTAAAAAAATATGAATTTAAGATGTGTACCTTACAAACTCCTTCATTCTTCATTATCGTCACATCTTCGGGTTGTCATAAACTACAACGACCGAAAGAGGACGTCTCTAATCATATCCACATGAAGAGCAAAGCCTAAAACCTTTTAGGAAGAATGGTTAGAACACACACAAAGTGCTAGCTTTGATGTATGTTCTTGAGAGAATAAGTGTGTGAAAGATGAACTCTTCACATTTCTCACTAGTTTTCTTACAATACTATGCACAAAATTAAGTGAGTTTTTGCCAAATTTTAACCTCCTCTAACCCCCATCATAAATGGAGGAATAATGGGAATCAAGTGGCCATGACTGCCACTTAATTTGGCTTGAAACTTTTGCTAAAAATTTGGAAATTTTCCAGGCTGGCAGCCATGCAACACTTGCTTTCTTTCATTCCTTTGCAACGTTTCTTATTATGGTCATACCGGGATACAATCCCAAAACATTCTCTTATATCTTGGATCACTATCCAAACCTATTTTACTCGTTCTTTGCATCTCCAATACGTGTGACCCATTAGGTTCCCGGATATGTTGGACGCTTGAATTAACACTTAATTCAAACAAGTCATGAGCGGTATCTAGCAACACATCATAACCTCAATTGACTAAAAAGTCAATGATTTGACTATGAACCCTTCCATAGAGAATGTTCCCATGTAATTTGTCCTTTCACTATCTATACCTTATTAACTCAAGGTTACACAGGCTAAGTTTTACTATTTATAATCTTGGTAATTACCGCAAACGCATGGGTCGTTCGCGTAGTACCTAAAATATCGATCCCATAAGGAAGGGAAACTAGTCCTAAAATATAAGGTCGTCCTAAACTACAATAATTCTAAACAAATAATTAATGCAGAAATTAAATCAATCAACAATTAAATATGAGAATTTAAAGTGCCAAAGAATAACAAAATAGCAAACTCACAACCAACCCGAAATTAACCTAGAAATCACTAGATGAGAGAAACAGGATTTTAATTCGAAACTAAGAAAATCTAACCAAGTATGTAATTATTGAATTAACGGGTCTAGATGATCTTAGGGTGGATTACTCTCTTTTGAGTCATAATTCTTAACCTTAATGGATAATCCCTAATTCAAATTATGGAAATTACAATCTCTCAATCCGCAATTGGTCCAAAACTTAAATTAGTTCTAAAATTGTCTATTAACCTACCGGGAATCTATGCTCAATCTCTCCTTACACGACTTTACCGATTTGATTCAACTCTCTACCTATCAATTCACCTAACTCTCGTTAGCCCAAATCGACGATTTTTGCCCGGCTCACCCTCTCAATTTGTTACCAAATTATTAAGAACAGAATTAAAATCACAATTAAATCAATAAAAAACACAATCAATTAAATTTTATTAATCTAAAGAATCAAGATCCAAAGGTAAGTAGAAATGTAAACTCAACATTCAACACAACGATTGTCAACACTTATTTCAATTTTATACATAAATAAAGCTGAAAAAATGGAAAATACTGTAGGGAACAGAATTTCGGAAGCGGCAACGACGGAAAACCACCTGCTCCAGGAAGTATGTCACGTCTAGCTTGTCTCCGTGTCTCTCTTCCTTCGTCTCCTTCCTCAATCTTTTGATCTCTCTCTAGCTCCCTCGAAATTGACAGAATCACTCTCTTTTGCATGACTCTCTATGCTCTTCAAAAACTGCTAATGGTTGTTACATCATGTTCTATTTATTCTGTGAAAGCCCTAGGTCGAAGTCGAGGTCAAAACGGTAAGAAAAATCACTCAAAAGTTGAGTTTTCGTGTCAACGGGACCTAAGGCATGATCGTGGCCTTGCATGTCACGATCGTGGCCGGTGCTTTAACCTTTCTGTCATAATTGTGGCCTAGCTACTACTGGCTCTTCTTTCTTTGTCACGATCATGGCCAACGTGCACGAACGTGGCCTATATCTTTTAGCCAAAAACTCTTTAAATCTTCAATGTTTCTTCCCTGTTTACCATGCAACACTAGTATACACATCAAGGTACGTAAAAAAATATAACAATTAAGCTTAAAGATTCAAACTGACCTATAAAAAACACTTAAACACACAAATTAACATAACTAAACCTTAAATGCACACTCAACACTCAAATTTATGCTTAATTACATAACATATCACACCCTAAAACATCATGCAAAACACAACTATCAACATCTGACACGTAAAGATTTATTTGTCCTCAAGCAAACAAAACAACAAACACATAACAACATAAAACACAAAATGCAATAATGAGGCAACGAATCTAATCTTCATGAAATAAATTTAATCTTGGACATAATCATTCAATTTATGTCAAATCATTAATATGCAAAATATGTGTCTAGGGGCTTTGAACTAAATATTCTCCTAAAGCAAGACCTAAGTGTTAAATTATTTACCCTTGTCAATTGTACACACACATTAATAATTTTTTGGTCCCTCAGACTTTATAACTGTTCCTAAATAAATTCTATGGAAATTCAAGCTTATTGCAATTCCAGTACATTTTTTATTTAATACAAACTCATTTTTTCATTTTTTTATTACTATCATTAAATCGGGACTTAGTCTTTTACTCGGAGGCAAACATTGATAATGAATGTCGATCCGATTAGTCAACTAAGTTATTTATTAACAGCTTGGTTGAAATGTCATTATAGCCTTTATACACAAAGTCATATATTTGTGATATGTGTCGATTTCGTTACTTAGCTGTTATCACATTTTCAACTGGCTACTAGCTCTATTCATAACCCAAAGGTTAGCGGAATAACAATTTATTTAACCTACAATTTTTTGAATTTATTACCTACCTTGTTGCTTTTAGGTATTCGATTTCATGAAAAATACTAGTTAAGCTACTTAAGCTAAAAGATCTCAAATTATGAATGAATGTGACAATCTAGAGGGTGCTAAATTTACCCTAAGTCCTAATTAGGTTGTATATTTATCCAAAGGCCCTCAAATTCACTAATTTCGTAGGTTAATAATCGTTCACAACCTAACAGATTATGTTCAAAATTAAAACAATTTCACTCAATCTAAGCCATTGACACATTTACACACTTCGCACAATGCAATCTAACACTATCATATGATATGTAAAAATCACATACAAAAGCAAAAAAATAGAATCCCTCCCCACACATAAACAATACATTGTCCTCAATGTGAGAAGGAGCACACACAAACACATAAAACAAAAGAAGGGACAAGAATTAAAGTAAACAAGAGATAATTAAAATTGAAAATGAACTAAAAACAGAAATAAGCAGAAACAACCTAAAACTGAAGGCTAATTTGGGGAAAAATTTAAAAGAAACAACTAGGTTAGAAATAAATCCTAAGGAGATTGAGTTGGTGAAGGTGTTGGAGGTGGTAATTGAACACCTTGAGACTCCGATGCAGTCGTCGGATCTCTTAGCTCTGACGATGTTGTGTATGCACCACCTCCTTTAGTGTTATATTGATTTCGAAAATTGCATCCAAAAAATTCGTCCAACGTTGATCCTCTTCTTCCTCTTCTTTTGACTCTTTGCTTGTTGAGTCCTCCCGTGCCAGTCGAGGTAGCACCGAGCTTAAACTCGCTTGACCTGCCCTATTCCCATAGACTCATGTTGGTGGAATAGATGGTTTCTGCCCGAAATTAGTGATGGTGATTGAGGAAGTCATGGAGGTGGATTGTTAACCCCCTTCGTTCCATACCAAAATGTTTGGCGATGACAGTTACTATATATCCCATTCCAAGATGGTTGCTTCGCTTACGTGAAATCGCAACAATGGCATTCAGCACCTGCATAGATTTGCATACCGGAATGTTATGGTCTATGCACCACAGTATGAAAAGTTCATTGGTCAAACACTTGTTGGTTTTTGACTTATCAAAAACTAGCTGACACATAAATTTGTGCAACAACAGGTGTTCATGGGACCGAATGATATTGTTGTGTGCATTCTTGGCATAGAATTGCTCAATTTCAGTAAGTTCATGCCAATATTGAGAGGCACGGAAATCATCAAGTTAGACAACGATGGAAGATTTGGGAAATCTGTGCACCTCACACTTGATCTCTACATTTAATTCATATGCTCATCCTCTCAATCTAAACCATAATTCTTTCGTATTTTTAGGGTCAAAGTTCAAAGTCGTGAAGAATTCTAATGTAAGCTCCTTATGAACAAGAAATTGAAACTTAGTGAACTGGCCCACTGGATTCTCTTAGCTAGGGTTTCTACCCACTCACACAATTCTAGAGAGATGTAAAAGCATTTGTATGCTGGAGTTTTAGAGAGATAAAGTGAAAATGAAAGTGTAGGTGAAAGTTAAGTAAAAAATTGAATATATAGGTGGTAAAAAGGGTGAAAAGGTAAAAATGTCTTAAAAAATTTACGGCCTCCCCTATTTCTTCATAGTCGTAGGCCACAATCGTGGCTTGCTATGCCACGATCATGACATGCAATGTACCATCAATAGGGTTCTCAATCGCAGGCCACAGTCATGGCCAATGCCTGCACCCTAACACCAAAGCTCTTCTTTTGCTCTTTTTCCAATTCTTTTCTATTACACTTGGTAATTCTTTTTTACTTCTTTTTACGTGCTTGTGTAATCTTCCCTATGATTTCAAAATCCTATTCCTCTTTTCGCTTTTATTCAACCAAACAAAATAGCCTAACTACGGAATTCATCGAGTCTAGCAAAATTCAATACGAAACTAATTTTTTCCATGAGTTGCCTCTCTTTAGCGCTTCTTTTAATGTCAGTAGCTTGACATTCTTTTAAGCTCATGGTGGTTGAAATGACTGGTTTTATGATAGCGTTGCCATTAGTCGCAAAGTTTGTACCTTAGTTACCATACTGCAATTGTCATCGTCCTTGTAATTTTCTTTGCCTCCCCTTCTCCTTCATTAGCGCTTCTTTTGGAAAGCATTTGCAGGACCTCAATATCTTCCCATTCTCCTCGAGGTTTGGTTTTGTCACAATCCATTCGAGTTGAAGGAGCTCAGTAATCTCTAATAGTCACTTTGAAGGTCAATTTCTCCTTCCCTACTCATAGAGTTAGTTCGCCCCTATCCACATTAATAATTAAGCACGCAGTGACTAAGAACGGTTGTTTAAGAATCATCAGGGTGTCGTCATCTTCACTAATATCCAAAATATAGAAATCTGTGGAAAAAATAAATTTATTGACCTTTATCGGCTCATTTGCTATGATTTCCATCGATCTATGTGAAGTTCTGTCAGTCTTCTTAATAAAAAACGTAGTGGGCACTAACTCTCGTAACCCCAATTTAAGATTGATAGTGTAGGGCATCATATTTATACTCACACCTAAATCCGTGAATGCCCTATTTATAATGATCTTGTTGATACTATAAGGGGTGAAAAAGTCCCCTATATCATCCTTCTTCACTATGTTGGGGGTGTCTTCTAGTAGTCGCTCCTTCCCCTTATCTATGACGGACTGCTATAAATTAAACTTCGACTGTACTAGTTCCATCACATCCTTGATCTTATTTTGCTCAATCTCCTGCAACTTCTCTAGTTCTATCTTTCCATAATACTCTTTCTGAGCAAAAAACTGGTGCGGAAATATCCATCGGGTTACTTGCACTGATTTGCTAGCAGTCTCATTTAGAAGGTCTTCTTTAACCATTTGACCTTCTTCTTTGCCCCCTAACTTTTCCAGCTTCTCGTCTTGAGTCTAGCTTATAACCATGATATGCTCCTTCAGGTTTGACTCGATGTTGCTTGGAAGAGTTCCAGCATTCCAAGTCGACATTGCTTCCACGAGCTGCCCCACTTAGACTTCTAACTTATGGATGAACAAGGCATGATTATTTGTGACTTACTCGAATTTACTCTCCAGCCTCCTATGCGCTTCTTCCATGCCTCCTAGCTTGTCTAAAATCCTATCAAAATTTGAATCCATTGAGCTTGCTTTATCCTGCTGGAAGCTCGATTGCCCTTGATGTTGGAACTGCCCTCCATTGTTATTATTTGACCAGGAGAAGTTATGGTGATTCTTCCACCTAGGATTGTATGTGTTAGAGTAAGGATTATTACCCCTTCCTTGCCCAAATTGTTCCCCCATATAGTTGACTTGCTTTGGGTTATCGTCTCTCATCAGGTAGCAGTCCACCATGTCATGGTCCAACTAACCGCATAACTCACACTTCAATGGTATGGCCTTTACTTGAGCTGAAGATGACACCTTTTTATTACTGAGTTGTCGCGTCAAGTTGTCGATCTTATCTTGCATCTCTGTCATTTGATCGACTGCAACAACCCCCTTCTGGTCTCTAAAAGTAGTAGGTTGCCTACTTCTTTCACTCGCCCATAAGCAGTTATTGCTCGCCATCTCTTCTATCAACTCTTCTACTTCATCGACCGTCTTCCTCATTAAAGATCCTCCTGATGACGTATCGATGGTGCATCTGGTATGTGGGTTCACTCTGTTGTATAACCTCTATAGCAGGAATTCCTTGGGTAGGTTGTGGTGTGGGCATCTCCTCTGCTGGTCCTTGTAATGCTCCCATGCTTCGTAAATAAACTCCCTGTCACCTTATTGGAAATTGGTAATTTCCTTTATGATCTTGGTGGTCTTCGTTAATAGGAAGTACTTGTCAAGAAAAGCACACATAAGCTGCTCCCACGTCATAATGTTAGCAGGGCTCAGTGAATGATATCAAACCTTCACTTTATCTCTAAGCGTGAAGGGGAATAGCCTAATTCTAACTATGTCTTCTGACATTTGGTGATACCGGAAGGTATTATAGATCTCGAGAAAACTCACAATGCGTGCTTTCGGATCTTCATTCGCCAATCTATAAAATTGGATGTTCTGCTGAAGCATGTTCAGGAGGGCCAGTTTGATTTCGAATAAGATCGCTTGAATAAGCAATCTAGCCACTCCTTGGTTTGCTGGATTAAACCCTGGGCTTATAAAGTCCATGAGGGTCCTCTGTTGTTGCCTCCCAGGGTTAACTTCTTGATCCACGTTTCTCTGAAATTCCTCAGTCATTTGTAATTTCTCGATCACTTTTTCTTCCTCTCACCGAGCTCTCCTAAGGGTTCGTTCTAATCTCGTTATGTCTAAATCTATCGCCTCTACTGCTCGAATCAAACCCCTCGTGACTCTTGTATTCATGCAAGAGCATGATTCCTAAGTAAAACAAACGAAAACTAAAGCTAAAACTAAAAACTATCTAACTCCTTAAACTATAAAACTAAATTACCTCCTCCGACAGCAGGGCTAAAAACTTGTTTGCTCAAGGTTACACATTCTAAGTTTTACTATTTATAACCTTGGTAATTACCACAAGCGCACATGTTGTTTGTGTAGTATCGAAGGTGTCGATTCCACGAGGAAGGGAAACTAGTCCTAAAATCTAAGGTCGCCCTAAACTATAATAATTCTAAACAAATAACTAACACAGAAATTAAATCATTCAACAATCAAATATGAGAATTTAAAGTGCCAAAGAATAACAAAATAGCAAACTCACAACCAACTTGAAATTAACCTAGAAATCACCAAGTGAGAGAAAGGGGATTTTAATTTGAAAATAAGAAAATCTAACCAATTACGCAATTATTGAATTAACAGGTCTAGATGGTCCTAGGGTAGATTACTCTCTCTCGAGTTATAATTCTTAACCCTAATGGATAATCCCTAATTCAAATTATAGAAATTGAGATCTCTCAATCTGTAATTGGTCCAAAACCTAAATTAGTTCTAAAATTGTCTATTAACCTAAAGGGAATCTATGCTTAATCTCTCATTACACGACTCTATCAGTTTGATTCAACTCTCTACCTATCAATTCATCTAACTCTTGTTAGCTCAAATTGATGATTTTTACTTGGCTCACCCTCTCAGTTTGTTATCAAATTATTAAGAACAGAATTGAAATCACAATTAAATCAATAAAAAAACAATCAATTAAATTTTATTTATCTAAAAAATCAAGATCCAAAGGTGAGTACAAACATAAGCTCAACATTGAACATAAAGATTCTCAACACCTATTTCAATTCTATACATAAATAAAACTGAAATAAATGGAAAATATTGTCAAGAATGGAATTTCAAAAGCAACGACGGCATAAAACCTCCTGCTTTGGGAAGTACGTCGTGTCTAGCTCGTCTCTGTGTCCCTCTTCCTTCATCTCCTTCCTCAATCTCTTGATCTCTCTATAGGCCTCTCTCGGAATTGATGGAATAACACTCTTTTGCATAACTCTGTAGGCTCTCCAAAAACTGTTGGTAGCTATCACATCATGTTCTATTTATTCTGTGGAAGCCCTAGGTTAAAGTTGGAGTCGAAATGGTTTGAAAAATCACTCAAAAGTCGAGTTTTCATGTTAGCCCGACGCAGGGCACGATCATAGTTGACTTTTTAACCTTTCTGTCACGATTGTGGCCCAATGTGCACGATCTTGGCTTGGCTGCTACTGGCTCTCCTTTTTCTGTCACAAACGTGGCCAATGTGCACGAACGTGGCCTATGCCTTTTGGCTCGAAACTCTTCAAATCGTCGTCGTTCTTCCCCATTTACCCTGCAACACTAGCACACACATCAAGGTACCTGAAAAATATAACAATTAAGCCCAAAGATTTAAACTAACCCATAAAAAACACTTAAACACACAAATTAACATAATTAAATCCTAAATGCACACACGAAACTAAAATTCACACTAATTACATAACAAATCACACCCTAAAACATCAAGCAGAACACAATTACCATACCCTATTTGGTTTAGAGCATGGTTAAAATGTCAACTCCTACTAGACTGACTATGTCATATCTAGCCCAAGTGATATTAGTTCTTATCCCAAGGCTCATTACTCAATTGAATATGTCACTGAAGACTATCTTCATGACATTTCTACTTTGGATAGAGATTCCTAATTAATAACCCTGATAAGAGGCCATAGGTATCATCTCCTTCTATCAGGAGTGGTGGATCCTTCATTGGCTACTCAATTACCTTCAGATACCTCAAGTTGTACCCAATCACCACCCTATGAACAACTTGTGAGAGACAACGTGGAATGGCATCAAAGTACAGGATCAGTATCCAAGATATCTTTGAGCATTTCATTAGACACCATTGCTATAATGAGACTATCATTAACACTAGAATAGATTATCAATATGATTATCTCATGGCAGGTCATCCAATGTACTAACTACTCTTAGTAAGCATCTACATGTTAACTCTAAATAACTTATGCTTACAGCTTATGAGATCCACTGCTTGATCCAATCAAGAGTATAACATGTGCTAGTCTATCTGGATTAATAATATCCCATCTCATTAATCTTATGACTATGGATAAGTTAGATACTAACATAATTACATATGATAGGAATCTTATTATCATAATCACATCATGATTTCCTTCATGCTATGTAAGGTATTAAGGACTTCATTAATTCGATTAAAAATCATTATCAATTCATAAAGAACATGAACATCAAATTAACAAATGCCTTTTACTAATACTAAAGATTTGTACAGTAAGTGTTAAAGGTGATTACCTTTAGAGCACTTCTCTAACATAATATGCAAAAGATCAATGGCTCCTTATAAAACATAACCTTTAAGAAGTTTGAGTTTTATATGCTTAGTTTTAGAATCATCCGCAGGATTTTTAGAAAGATTTATAGCACTAGTATTATCACATAATGTAGGAATATATGAAAAGTTTAGAGAAAAATCTTATAGTTAATTTTTCATCCATAAGATTTGAGCATAACAGCTGACAGTTGCTATGTATTCCACTTCAGTTGGTGAAAGCACTATGCAATTTTGCTTCTTACAGGACCAAGATATTAAACATCCTCTAAGAAATTGACAGTGAATACTTGTGCTTTTTCTATCAACTTTATCACCTATATAATGTACATTACAATAGCCCACTATGTCAAATGAATCAATTTTTGGATACCTTAGTCCAAAATCCATTATTCTATGGAGATATCGAAAGATTCTTTTGACTGCTTGAAGGTGGCTTTCCTTTAAATTTGATTGAAAGTGTGCGCAAAGACACATTAATCATCATGTCTGGTCTTTAGCTTGTAAGATATAATAGTGATTTAATCATTCCTCTATACTTTGTCTCATCCGTAGCTTGGCCTTCTTCGTCTTTATCAAGTTTAGTTCCAGTGTTCACAGGAGTACCCATCGGTTTGAAATTCTCAAAATGATATTTCTTGATGAGTTCCTTTGTGGATTTGTCTTGGATAATGAAAATTCCTTTTTTTGTTTGTCTAATTTGTAATATGAGAAAGAATGATAATTCTTCCTTCACGCTCATTTCAAACTTCTCCTGTGTTAATGCTAAGAATTTTTCATAAAAGGATGGATTAGTAGCACCAAATATTATTTCATCAACATATTTTTCACTATGAGAAATCATTCTCCTTTCTCTTAATAAATAAGGTTTTATTATTTTCAACTAGAAAGTTACTTAACCTCTCTTACCATGCTCGAGGTGTAACATACCACCCCACAGAGCATATGCTCGAATTTATTGACGAATATTCGAGAACATACTCTACGAGAATGGCATATTAAGATAATCAAATCAACTCTTTACAAATTTTTCTTTCAAACATCAAACACATTTTAAGCAAACCAATGTTCACTTTATCTCATTTCATTTACAAACATGTCCAGTCATAAATGTCATATACAAACATGTCCAGTCATTAATTCTGATTGCAATGGCTATACTCCAATTAGTCTAACTAGATATCCCAATGTTGCAATTTTGATAAGTTTTGCAAACTCAATAAGTGAACCATCCTCTGCATGCTCACTCAAACCAAACACATAGATCACATATCAAAACCAATTTCACAATATATCTCATCACAAATATACAGCATGAACATCATACATTTCACGTACTCATTTCATAATAATTTGATCATTTTCTCAATCATTCATAACATCACAATTTAATAAATTCATGTAATCTTTCATATAATACAAGTATGTGTATAAGTGTAAATACACATGCGACTCACTTTTTTTTTTTACTTTTTAGAGCTCCTTTTTAACTATCCTGTATCTGTTATAGATACAGGGCTCATTGATAATTTTCTCGTATCTATTGTAAATACTAAGCTCATCTTTTATACCAAGCCTGTGGCTCTTTATGCATATTTATGAGCTTTAAGCTCTTTTTCACAGGTCACTCTGGTCACAACTCCTTTATTTGATTATGCATATCAAAGTGATCAAATGCATAAATTCACATTAAACACTTTCAATAGCTTTCATTCATTACAGGCACAATCATTTTTCATATTCATCGGACTTAAGTCCGGCATTCAAAGTTTCGTTGACTACACTTATTTCTTTCAGATTCACATTCAATTATGAACACTCCCAATACAATCTCAATTATTAGACTCCTCAGACCAATCACTATCCGAAATTAACACATTCACATCAATAATAGTTCAATAATTGAAATTTAAGCAGATACAATCAATCCTAGTGAGAAAGATCTAGGTTGACTCACAGTAAGCTCTACACAGCTTTTGCCTCGACAAACTGGCAATGTCTAGATGCTGGCGTTAGACTTGAGCGTCTAATTCATGCAATACATACACATTTATACACATTACTAAATTAATCAATCACATAAGTAGTTAATCATACACATATGTACTTGTGTTCTCTTCAATGCATGCTCAATTGACTTTCCTGGGTATATATATATCTTTAATCACAAGTCATAATCATTTAAACATTATCACTTATGTATGTCTAATTTACTCTTAGGTTTATATTTCAAGAACACTTGATTATTCTAAATTTATCAATCATGATTATTCTAAATTTATCAATCATTCATTCATAATCCTTTCATCGCATTACACAATGACACGATATCTAAATTTTCATTCGTTCATACCTAATTCACATTCCTCATATTCTTTGGATCACATTTACAATCATATGAACACTTTCATTCCTTTAACACTTTAACTTTCCAGATTTTATATACATTGATATCAATAATTCATTCTTAAGTTATAAACTCAATTAACGACCTAAATATATCAAACACTTTATCAACTTATTCAACATCAAACTAGGTTCATTTTAAGCCTCAATCAAGTCCAAATACACCATAAGAAAGTAATTTATCATTAGTTGATTCAACAATCACTTAAAAGACAACATTTCACTTTCCATACAATTCCCACGATCATGGAGGACTTCCTACGATCATGGGATGATTCATCTAAAAATTTTCACCTTAAATGCACTTCCCATGATCATGGAGGCATTCCCACAAATGTGGGATGTGTAATTCGTAAATTTCCCAGTATTTTCCTTTAATGACTTTCCAGATTTTAACCCTTACTTACTACATCAAACATATCTTCTTCATAGTTCATCATTTAGACTTCATTTCCTCATCATTTTCATCTCAATTCCATCTCAAAATCATGATCATCCATACTACAACTTATAAACTATTATTTATCTTGTACCGAAAAATAGAACATCATCATTATCATCCACTATCATCTTAGTTCTTTTTATTTTAAGAACACTACACTAGCCTTTCTAACAAAAATTTACTTTTATTTTACTTCAAATACCAATCTATTTCATCCATATAATAGCCTATAATATTTGGTTTTCATATTCTCAAAAACAGAACACAAACTTATACATTTATTCATCAACATTCCAGTACACTTCATACATCAGTAACACTATCAATCTATCTCTAAACAATTATAATAAATGTTATGCTACATATATCACAAGAATTCAATGATTCACTTACTTGTTTAACTCCAAAGCTTCTTCAAATCATCAATAAGCTAGTTTCTTCAAGCTTACAATATCATCACCATTTTAGAGAGGAAAAGGTTGGATCTTTGGTAACAAGAAGAAGACAACGAAATCTTGGAGAGATAAAGTGAAGGAGTTTGGAAAAAATCATCGATCATGAGGGTTTGTAGGTGTGTTGTCAATGAGAGAAGAAAGAAGAAGAAAAGAGTTTGTAGCAGAAAAATGAAAGACAAAGATGGTCTTTTATGGGTAAATATCGTGAGTGAGTTGTGTGGCAAGTGTTATGACACTTGTCACTTACCACATGTCCTCAACTCATGGTTCCACATATCTCTTAATATCTAGTCCATTTGTCTCTCAATCTCCATACCATTTGTCACTCAATTATTTAATGCTACATGTCAGTTATTTCTATTACCAAGTGTCAATTATTTCTAATACCATGTATCAATTTGTCTTGCTACTTTGCATTTTTCCTAGTCCAAAAATGCACATTAATTTCAAAATCCCCCAATTGTAACAATAAATTCCAAATCAATAATTGATAACCGTCATATCAAAATTCAAGACATAATAATACACAATTTACTTTATAACCATTTTAAATCTTTTTTTACTCCAGTATATGTCAATTGAGTGCATATATAGTCTTTGCAACATGTACAATATCATAATTCATGTGTGTATGCTAATGATATGCATGTTGATGCAATGCACCTCTTAAATTCTCAATGCTATTTCTCATATACTATGGTCTAGGATCCTATGTCCTAACCTATAGTATGGAAAACGAGTTATCACAATTCTCTCCCCCTAAGAAATTTCATTATCGAAACTCTTACTTGATTGATCAAATAGGTGGGGGTATTATCTCTCCATATTCTCCTTGTTTCCCATGTGGCTTCTTCACTCGAGTGATTTCTCCAAAGGAATTTAACTAACAGAATCACTCAGTTTCTTAATTGCTTATTATGGTAACCCACTATTTTAATCAGTTTCTCAACATAACTTAGATTACTTACAATTTCAACTTCTTGTGCTGGCAACACATGTGTCGAATTTGATTAATATCTCTTAAGCATACTGACATGAAACATATTGTGAATCTGAGACATCTCTATTGTAATGCTAAATTATAAGCCAATGGCCTAACTCTTTTAATAATCTCTTATGGACTAATGTATTAAGGCTTATCTTACCTTTTTTACCAAACCTCAACACTCCTTGCCAAGGCGATATTCTCAGAAACACCTTTCTCTTACTTGATACTCCATGCCCTTTCGGTGCTGATCCGTATAACTCTTTTGTCTATCTTGAGCTGCTTTAATTTTATTATAGATCAGTTTAACCTTATCAACAGTATCTTGAATCAGTTCTGAGCCTTCCAAAATTTTTAATCCCTTTTTATCCCACTATAAAGGCAAGTGACACTTTTTGCCATATAACGCCTCATATGGTGCTATACCAATACTACTGTGATAATGATTGTTATAAGCAAATTCAATCAGAGCTACATATTGATCTCATACTGTTTGGAACTCCAAAATAAAAGCTCTAAGCGTATCCTCAACAATCTTAATAGTCCTCTCATTTTGTCCTTCTGTTTGAGGATGAAATGTTGTACTGAAGTTTAACTTTGTACCTAAAGCTGTTTGTAAACTACTCTAAAATCTTTAAGTAAATCTGGGGTCTTAATTTGATACAATAGACAATGGGACCCCATGTAATCTCACTATCTCATTAACATATCTCTGAGCTAATTGATCTATTGTATTGTTCTCTCTCACAGGTAAGAAATGGGTTGATTTCATCAATCTATCAATAATGACCCATATGAAATTATATTTCCTCGAAGTGCTCGACAAACCCATAATAAAATCCATAGTGATCCTCTCCCATTTCCACTCTAGAATAGGTAATGATTGTAACTTCCCAACCGAAGCCTGATGCCTACTTTAATCTGTTGATGTGTTAAATACTTAGCTACATACTCAGCTACTTGCTTCTTCATCATTAGTTACCAAAAATATTGTTTCAACGTATTATACAACTTAGTGGTACTAGGATGCATAACATAGGATGCTATATGTGCTTCCTTCAAAATCTCTTTTCTCAAATCCCCAATATTAGGTACACATAATCTCTGCTTCAACCATAATTTATCATTTATGAACTCAAAATCAGAATCCGAATTCTGTTTCAACTTCTCAATTAACTTCATAAATTCTAGACCCTTACTTTGGGCTTTTCTAATTCTTTTATGAAATATCGGTCTAAGCTTTAACGTAGCTAACAATACTTTATTCTTCCCTAAATTCAGCTCAACATTCAATACTCTTATTCTACTAGATTTGTTAACCTCGATGTCTGAATTTGTGTTACATTGCTATCCAATTTTTTGCTTAGTGTATTAGCTAGAACATTAGTTTTACCATGATGATAGTCAATCATGCAATTATAGTCTTTAAGCAATTCAAACCATCCCCGTTGTCTCTCAATTCTTTCTAACTTAACGAATATCTTAAACTTTTATGATCTATATATATATCTGAAATGTTTCACCATATAAATAATGTCTCCAAATTTCCAAAGCAAATACCACTACAGCAAGCTTTAAATCATGAACCAAATGGTTGAACTCATGAGACCTTAACTTTCTCTATGCATATATAATCACTCTGTCGTACTGCATCAGAACACATCTTAATCCCTGGTGTGAAGCATTGCTATATACTACTTAACCTCTAGATCTAGACAGAATAACTAACATTGGTTTAGTTATTCAAAACTCTTTTAACATTCATCACTCCATCTGAAGGGTATATTCTTCCTCAGAAGTTTTGTCAAAGGGGCTGAAATCACAGAAAATCTCTCGACAAACCTTCGATAGTATCCTGCTAGTCCAAGAAAACCCTGAATCTCAAACAAATTTCTTGGAGCTTCCTATTTCATCATTGCTTCTACTTTCTTTGGGTCTACCTGTACGCCCTGTCTAGATACTATATGACCCAAGAATATCACTTGGTTGAGCCAAAATTCAAACTTACTGAACTTGACATACAATTAGTTCTCTCTTATTATCTGTAAGATTAACCTCAAATGCTCTTAGTGTTCCTCTCTACTCTTTGAATACATCAAAATATCATCTATGAACACAATCACAAAATGATCCAAGTAAGGTTGGAACACTTTATTCATCAATGCCATAAAAGTTGCCGGAGGATTTGTTAACCCAAAAGGCATCACCAAAAACTCAAGGTACCTATATCTAGTTTTGAGTAGTGCACTCTTTGGTACATTGGCCTTTTCTATTTTCAATTGATAGTACCCTGATCTCAGATCTAGTTTAATAAACACTTATGCTCCCTATAATTGATTAAGTATATCATCTATTCTAGGTAACGGATGCTTATTCTTCAGTGTCACCCGATTCAACTACCTATAATCAATGCACAACCTCAAAGGCCCATCTTTCTTTCTCTAGCAATAGCAACAGTGTCATCTAAAATTTAAGAATCCAATAACGTAGTTTGGATACTTTACAACAAAAAGAAATACATGCACTCTTTATAGTATATTCAGTTTCTCATGCCTAAATCTCATATCTATCCAACTCCAATATTCATTTCTGATTTGTTTAATATTCATTCATTCCTAGAAATGGAACATTTGGTCTACATGATACAATTCAATGAAAATCTTCATCAAAAGAAGATTTCTCTCCTCAATCACTTATGTTGTTTATGTAATCCTTATTGGTCAATTATGTTCATTATCATTTTTAGCCATTTTTAGCCATTCATAATACCTTAATAAGATCAATTGCTATCATATCTTACATGATCAAAATTTTCTAAATATTAAAGCTTAGTGAAGCAATAGGCATGCATTTACTCATATGCTTAAGTATGTATCATTAAGATCAATCAATGTTTTAAAAACCGGATCGGACATCGAACCGGTGGAAGGAAAGGTTTAAGGTTTAGAGGTTTAATCGGTAGTGAACCGTTATAAAACCGGTATAGAATAAATAAGAAGTAAAACTTATAAGATTAAAGGGATTTGTCAATAGAAAATTTTTATCGACCCCTGATATACAAATTCAATATCTACAAGGAGACTAGCAAGTTGATAAGCATCTTATTAGTTAAGGATCAAACATATCAAAGCTGGTACATATCTTTGAATAAAAGCCAATATTGGCGCAAGCCCACGACACTAACTTATTAGAATCAGATCACCTCTTTAAACATAGATGAAATAAAAAAAGATCATTTTCTACTCTATCTATTCAATAAATGAATTAAAAATTCAGATGGGAGATTGTTAAAGTAGTTGAAGCTAAGAACTCATAAGCGATTTTAACATTTAATATTAAACAAAGGTAACAGTTAATATAATACTTCTAAAAGTATAACAATTATGCATATCTCGGAATTATAATTTACTGAAAACAACTACTAAAAATAATGAAAATATAGTGCTATATAAGGTGGCAAAAAACAAGATTCAGATAAAGAAAGATGCAGTAAAATAGTAAAAAGTCCAAATTAAATATAGAATTCTGCACAAGAAAAAGGAACCGCGAAGCCAAAATATACCCCTAGTTGGCTCTTTAACGGGCTGCTCTGTTGGATTTGCAACATCATTAGAAGCTCGGACAGCCTACACACCAAATGCCTGTGCATAGGTTGAATCATTCTCCTCAAACCTAGCTTTCTGGAGAGCAAATACAGTTGCTTTATTCTTGGAAAAATCAATATCATTAGAATCACTTTCTTAGGGTGCTAAAGCGAGCTGCTTCACAAAAGCTAAGGCATCGATAGACTGAAACGCATCCCTTGCATTCTTAATTTGGTTTACTGAATAGACTCCCCTAAGCTCATAATCCGGCACATCAACAGCAAAATATCCTTGTACACATTTGGGTTTGAAATTGTTGGCATTTCTACACCTACAAATCAAGCCAAGGCCTTGCCTCCTACTCTCCTCATCCGTGCCTCCTCCACAGCTTTAACAAAATTCCTCGAATTTGCTTGCAGAGATTTTTCAGCAAAGTTAATACTAACAGGGATAAGCTCAGCAGGGTCAAATCAGCCGTAACTACTATCTCCAAAAAATGCAACCAATACATGACCTTCCTTACGAGTCGATGAAGACAATAGGGTAAAAAGAATAGATATCTGGAGATGAAACTGAACCTGCAGAAGTGCATGTTTCGATGAAAGTAGAGAGAATAGTTTAAAAGGGTGAACAGCCACCGCACGTCAACATTCTCAGACCAAATTCTATGGGTTTGTACTGGTTAGACCGATTCGAACAAAGTCGGCCGGTTCAACAGTGAACCGGATGGTTTTAATACAGAAAGGTTATTACTTTAAATCGAACTGAACCACCGGCTGGTTCAAACTTTTTCCGGTCGGACCGGCCGATCCGGTCCGGTTTTTAAAATCTTGAGATCAATACATCTTATCCATAGATTTATTTTTGAAAAGTAACCAATTAATACCTTAAGCTAATCATACCTTGATCTCAAGTGATTCTAGATAGCATTTGAGCATTATATAACTATACAAAAGTTATTTCTTCTTAATAGTTACCATTTCAATATATCCACCTAAAATCCATGGTTCTACTATGTTACTCTGAGTCATCTGAAAAATTTAACTATGGGGACTAAGAATTATGAGCATTCAATATGTCATAGATCACGCCCTATTCCATATCCAAGTATCTAATACATATGTACTTAGTAACATCATTTATCAAGGTAACCACATTATCAGATATGTACTCATAATATCTGATCAACTTAACCTTGAGGTTTTCTATGTATATTGCTATCATTTATTTCACCTTCCAGTTATCATTTATTCCATCTTACATACATAGGTTCTCAATCAATTCAAAAATATAGATACATAACCATCATGAAATTCTGATATCAGATCCAATAGTATAACCTTATACTAAATCATACACTCTTAATACAATAACCAAACAACCATTTTGATTTCTTTCAACTTTGCTTGTACATTTTCAATCCTGTCATTTCTACCTGTATCTCTATTTCTTTCTTAGTCAATTCACAAAAATGTTTTCACCTTCATATCAATTCAAAGGTATACAACCACAACACAAAACTAATATTATATTTGTTAATATATCCACAAATACAAATACAAATACACTGAGTCTTTATCTAACATATCAAACCATGTAATATCTTTTATCTCAAGATATCAACAAACTTTCATTTTCTTACACTCTAACAGATCATCATACCCTAACAGTTCATACTTTTAATGAATGTTCATATGCATGACTTATTTAAATATAACTAAGACTAGGGATTAGTTGCCACTACATGCCATGACATGTTTAAAATGCATATACCTTAACATATCTTCTATAGGATTCCTATATAAGATGCTAAGCCTGGGTTCTGATACCAAAAATTGTAAACACCACCCCATAGAGCATATGCCCGAATGTGCTGACGAATATTTGAGAACATACTCTATGAGGATGGCACATTAAGACAATTAAATAAACTCTTTACAAATTTTTCTTTCAAGCATCAAACACATTTTAAGCAAACCAATGTTCACTTTGACTCATTTCATTTACAAACATGTTCATTCATAAATGTCATTACATTGCATAATTCACACATAAATTGTACAACAGTTTAAAAATACAATTCTTTATACAAAAAGAATTGAAGACATATATAGGTACAACTGATCCTGACCACTAACTCATGTTTGATTGTAGTGGCTATACTCCAATTAGTCTAATTGGATATCCCCTAAATCCTAAAAATCAACGTTGTAATTTTAATGAGTTTTGCGAACTCAATGAGTGAACCATTCTTAATGTGCTCAATCAAATCAAACATATATATCACATATCAAAACCAATTTCATAATATATCTCATCACAAATATGCATCATGAACATCACACATTTCATATACTCATTTCATAATAATTCGATCTTTTCCTCAATCACTCATAACATCACAATTCAATAAATTCATGTAATCTTTCACATATATAGTACATATATGTGTACAAGTGCAAATGCACATGCGCCTAACTTTAATTGTTACTTTGTTGTGACCAAACGCCTTTTTAATTGTCTCGTATCTGTTATGGATATTATTCTTATTGATAAATGTCATGTATCCATTATGGATACTGGACTCATTTTATATACTGCACTTGTGGTTTTTTATGTGTATTTATGAGCTTTAAGCTCTTTTTCACTAGTCACTCCGGTCAAAACTCCTTTATCTAATCATGTATATTAATGTGATGAAATGCATCAGTTCACATATAAGACTTTCAATAGCTTTCGTTCATTATAGACACGGTCATTTTTCATATTCATCGGACCTAAGTCTGACATTCAACATTTAGTTAACTGCCCTTATTTCTTTCAAATTCATATTCAGTTATGATGTTGGGCTCGGGTCTTAGTTCCATATTTCGTGGCGTCAAGGCGCCAAAATTTGAGTATTTTTTAGAGTAAAATTACAATTAATTACATATATCTATATAAAAATACAAGAATTAAAAATTCTTGGTGGGAGTAGAACCACTAAACAGGAAAAATAAATAAATAAAGTATAGAAACAATTACCCAACAATTTAAATGAATTAATATAGAATAAAATGAACATGAACATAAATTAAATTGGGATTAAAACAAATAACCTACAAATCAATAATGAAAATAAAAACAGAAAAACAAAAGGAAAAGAGAGTCACGGGCGTGACTTTTAATTCTCATACTCGTGAGAAATACAAATAAAAGTCATGGGCGTGAGAAAAATTTTTCACAGCTGTGACTGATACAGACAAATGGGGAGTCCGAAAAACAATAGAAAAGTCATGATCATGCTTGTGCACGATCTTGATGAATGGTGAACAGTGGCATAAATTCGAGGTTCGTTGCGATCGTGCTACTTTCCTGAAAATTTGGAATTGGCACGATTGCGATGTCTTTGTCACGTACACCTAATTAAAAACTTCATAACTTTCACTTCAGAAGTCTAAAAATTACAAACTTTATATCATTGGAAAGCTAAGAGAAAGATGTACAACTTTTATGAAGACAATTTTATCAAATTTTGCTTAGATAAATACAGTTTATTCCTTAAAGTTTCAAATCACATTTTTAATCCTTTATTTTCTTATTTTCTCTCATTTGTCAATATACTTTCCTTACAAAACAGAAGACTCGAATCTAACAAACATGAACCATGCATACAAAACTCCCATTAAAACAATTACTTAAAGGAAACCCATCAAAAGATCATCACACAACCAATAAACTCATTCCCAGCCATAATGACAACTTAATGGAAAAGAAAATTTTGCACATATATGTCAGAAAATCTCTGCAACTTTCACTGTCAACTTTCAATAAAACAAAGTTGGCACACATCTTCATACTTCGTACTAGAAGCCACATTAGTAGCTTAATACAACAATTACAATCTTATATGCTCATGCATGAGATGCTCCTAAATACCAAAAGATTCTAAACTAACTGGTTACAAAAGTTTGAAATTCTTGAAGTTTGCCAAACTTTGCAAGGGCTCAATAATGATCTGATTTCTTTCACCTAAGGAGTAGAAATTGATGGGGTGAGTTGAGAAGCTCAGTGGCTAATATGTTTATAGCCAGTGATAACAAATCACAATCATATCAAACACACACACACACACACACACACACACACACACACACATATATTCAAAATTTTGAGCTCTATATAACATGAATACTTCATCCCACAATTAGATCATAAAAGCAAGTCGTAATCAAATCATAAAACTCAATTATGCTTTATACTCAACAATTCAAGATGCAATGCACAAACATAAAGAATCCCATAAAACGAAATGGCGAAACTGAAGTTTACACCATAAGCGAAATGAGTCCATTGTTTGGAGCTCATATGCCACAAGCAGGCAGCTGGGAGAAGGCTTAAGGTCAACGTACATATGATGAATGAAATGGTATCTCTTTTGCCCACATAAACAGATTTTATAATACATACATATTTTATAGCATATTCATGTTTTCATGCTTCTTAAATTTTTTTTTCTGTTTCCTTTATCAGTACAACAACAGAAATTCTTACAAAGAAATAAAATATAAATTCACAAAACATTTTTCCCACATTTACAATGAGTAAAAGCAAGCATTTAAATACAAATACAACAAATAACTTCGATTCATTACCACAAAACTTTAAACATAATACCTACTTATTTACTTGATATTTCTAAGATCAAGTTTGTCTCTCCTCTTGTTCTTACCTTCGATAATCTTGGTTCCCTAAGAACAAATATATTTTCATTTAATCATTGTACACGAATAAAGCTTCAATAAGCTTAAATATTCATGAATGTGTTTAAACTTAATCTATTCTTGATTATCTAACTAGAAAAACCAGAATCTAGTTAAGGTTTTTAAAAATCTAAGGAGAAGAATTTTGGTTCTTTACTTTTCTCTTCATTTTATGCACATAACCTATCTTCTCTACTTCCTTCTTCTATCAAAACAAGAAAAGAAGAAAGATATTACCAAAAACTCAACTGAATCTTCTCTTCCTCTTCTTTCTCCTTTCTTTTTCTTTCCTTCTTCTTCTTTTCTGGTTCATTTTTTTGCTTCTTCTCTTCTACTCATTTCTACGATTCCCTCTCTTTTTCTTTCTTAGTAGACACACGTCTCTCTCTTTTTCCTAACCTCTCAAATATATCTCTCCCTTACACGAGACTCTCTTCTCTAGTTTCTTCTAGGTTCTTCTATGATTTCTCTCTTTCTTTCTTTCTTACACAAATTCTTTCTTATTCCTATTTTATTTTTTATTTAATTTTTCAGCTCTTCCCTCATGCACATACACTTGTACTTCTCTTATTATTCTAAACCAAACTCTATCCCTTCTACATTTAATCTAATACCTTCTAACTCCTTAACTTAATTTTAACACTTCCATTTAATGCATACAACCATATGTAAATAATAATATACCTAATAAACTCTAAAAATTATTAACTCAAAAATTCTGATTTTTATCCATGACGAAACGCCATCAAATTCTAATTTATTAATTCTAACTTCCGAAAATGTTCGAGGTCCAACATATGAACACTCCTAATATATCTCAATTATCAGACTCCTCAGGCCAATCACTGTTTGGAATTATCACATTCACATCAATAATCGTTCAATAATTGAAATTTAAGCAGATACAATCAATCCTAGTGAAAAACATCAAGGTTGACTCACAATAAGCTCCAGATAGCTATTGCCTTAACAAAGCATCAATGTCTAAATGCTGGTGTTAGACTTGAGCAGCTAATTGATGTAATACACACACATTTATACACATTACTAAATTGATCAATCACATAAGTATTTAATCATACACATATGTATATGTGTTATTTTCAATGCATGTTCAATTGGCTTTCCTAGGTATATATATATCTTCAATCACAAATTATGATCATCAAACATTATCACTTGTTTAAGTCTAATTTACACTTAGGTTTATACCTCAAGAACACTTGATTATTCTAAATCCATAAGTCATTCATTCACAATCCTTTTATAGCATTATACAATCTCACGATATCCAAATTTTCATTCATTTATACCTAATTCACATTCCTTATTTTTTTGGATCACATTTACATTCATATGAACACTTTCATTCCTTTAACTCTCTGAATTTTCAGATTTTATATGCATTGATTTCAATAATTCATTCTTAAGTTATAACCTTAATTAATGACCTAAACATATGAAACACTTTATCAACTTATTCAACGTCAAACTAGGTTCATTTCAAGCCCAATCAAGTCCAAATACACCATAGGAAAGTAACTTATCATTAGTTGATTCAACAATCACTTAAAAGACAACTTTTCATTTTCCATACAATTCCCATGATCGTGGAGGACTTCCCATATGATTGTGCGATGATTCATCTGAAACTTTTTCACCTCAAATGCACTTCCCACGATCGTGGATGTGTAATTCGTGAATTTCCCAGTCTTTCCTTTCAATGTTTATCTAGATTTTAACCTTTACTTACTACATCAAACATTCTTCATAATTCATCATTTAGACTTTATTTCCTTATCATTTTCACCTTAATTACATCTCAAAATCATCCATAATATAACTTATAAACTATTATTTATCTCTTATACAAAAATAGAGCATGATCACTATCATTCACTATCATCTTAGTTCTTCTCATTTTAAGAACACTACATTATCCTTTTCTTTAACATAAATTCACTTTTATTTTACTTTAAATCTCAATCTATTTCATCCATGTAATAGCCTATAATCCATGGTTTTCATACTCTCAAAAATACAACACAAACGTATACATTTATTCATCAACATTCTAGCACACTTCATACATCATTAACACCATCAATCTATCCCTAAACAATCATCATAAATGTTATGCTACATATATGACAAGAAGTCAATAATTCACTTACTTTTTTAACTCCAACGCTTCCTCAAATCATCAATAACTTAGTTCCTCCAAGCTTACGCGATCATTACCATTTTAAGGGGGAAAAGGTTGGATCTTTGGTAACAAGAAGAAGACCACAAAATCTTGGAGAGACAAAGTGAAGGAGTTTAGAAGAAATCAAAGATCATGAGGGTTGGTGAGTGTGTCATATATGAGAGAAGAAAGAAGAAGAAAAGAGTTTGTAGGAGAAAAATGAAAGACAAAGATGGTCTTTCATAGGTAAATATCGTAAGTGAGGTGTACGACAAGTGTTGTGATATTTGTCACTTAACACATGTCCTCAACTCATGCTTCCACATATCTCTTAATATCTAGTCCATTTGTCTCTCAATCTCCATGCCATTTGTCACTATATTATTTAATGCTACATGTTACTTATTTCTACTACTAGGTGTCAATTATTTCTTCTACCATGTACCAATTTGGCTTGTCACTTGGTATTTTTCTTAGTCCAAAAATGCACATTAATTTCATAAATATCCTAATTGTAACGATAAATTCCAAATCAATAATTGATAACCATCAAACCAAAATTTAAGATATAATAATAAACAATTCACATCAAAACCATTTTAAATCTTTTATACTCTGAAATATGTCAATTGAGCACATATATAGTCTTTACAACATGTACAATATCATAAGTCATGTGTGTATGCCAATGATATGCATGTGAATGTAATGCATCTCTTAAATTCTCAATATTATTTCTCATGTGCTTGGTCTAGGATCCTATGTCCCTTAGTATGGAAAGCGGGTTATTACACGAGGAGCTTGCTTTAAACTATACAGAGCTTTGGATAACTTCATCACGTAATCTAGATGGTTTTCATCTTCAAAACCTAGGAGTTGCTTAACAAATACTTCTTCGTTAATGTAACCATTTAAGAATGCACTTTCAAATTCAATTTGGAAAAACTTGAAGTTTCTATAGCATGCAAAGGTAAGTAAAAATTCTAATCCATTCCAATCTAACAATAGATACATAAGTTTCATTAAAATCAATATCTTCCTATTGATTGTAATCTTGAGCTACAAGTTTAGCTTTGTTTCTTACCGCCTTATCATTTTCATCAAGTTTGTTTTGAAATACCCACCAAGTCCAAATGATTGACTTGTTTTGAGGACAAGGTACCAGATTTTAGGCTTTGTTTTTGTCAAATTGATTCAGTTCGTCTTTCATAACTGAAACCTAGGTTTTGTCAGTAAAGGCCTCTTCAACTGTCTTTAGTTCTATTTGTGAGATGATAGCAACAAAGTTGTTCCTAAATGATGATCTTATTTTTAGACTTTCAAAGGGATATCTTAGAATATATTGATGTGTATCAATACGTCTCTATTCTCTTGGTGTTTTTCTTGCATAGGCTCCTACTGAGATGAAGGAGCCTACTCTGTTCTAGCTTCAGAAGGGGGTCTTCTTGATTTTGTACTTTTGAAAGTATTATAGGTGTAGTTTAATTCTCTGATGTATTTTTAGGAACCACTAGATGCTTTTCATCATGTGAGTTAGATGTTGTTGTCGAAGGTAATGCTTCATCAAATACCACATGTATTGATTCTTCTATCTTCTTTGTTCTTTTATTATATACTTTGAATCCTTTACTAGTGCTACTGTAGCTTAAAAAAATAGCTTCGTCTAATCTCGCATTGAACTTTCCAAGGTTGTCTTTTCCATTGTTTATAACGAAATACTTGCACCTAAAAGCTCAAAAGTAAGCAACATTTGGTTTTCTTCCTTTCCACAACTCATAGGGAGACTTTTTCAGAATAGGTCTTATGAGATACCTATTGAGTATATAATAAGCGGTTGGCACAGCTTCTGCCAAGTAACTATAAGTTAGGACACTTTTGCATAGCATTGTTCTGGCCATATCTATAAGAGTCCTGTTCTTTTTCTCAACAACTCCATTTTTCTGAGGAGTCCTTGGGCATAAGAAGTTATGAGTTATACCATTTTTGTTGCAGAAGTCTTCAAATTTTCTATTATCAATTTCTCCTTTATGATTACTTTGAATCGATGTAATGTAGTACCCTTTTTCAGTCTGAACTTTCTTGCAAAACTTCTCAAAGATTTCAAAAGTATCATTTTTATTTGATAGAAAATACCATGTAAACATGGAAAAATCATCTACTATAACAAAATCGTAATATTTTCCACAAAAGTTTTAAGTCTTAGTAGGACCAAATAAATCCATTTGCATGAGTTCAAATGGCTAGTTAGTAGTCACAATATTTTTAGGAAGGAAGCTGCTTTTGATTTGTTTTCCTTTTAAACAAGCTTCATAAACCTAATTGCTCTCAAATTTCAAATTCGTCAGTCCTCTTACCAACTCATTTTTGGAAAATTTTGATAAAATGTTCATGCTAGCACGTCCAAATCTTCTATGCTAGATAAATGAGTCCTTTCCTATTGAAATAAAACAATTGTCACTTTGAGAAGATATATCTTCCAATTGAGCACGACATATGATTTGATTTCTAGGACTAATGAATACAATATCATTATTAAGATTGTCAATTATTTCACAATGTGATGCATAGAAAGTAGCTCTATAACCTTTATCATGTAATTAACTTACGCTAAGCAAGTTGTGTTTCAATTCATCAACAAAAAGAACATTATCAATAGAAGTAGAGTTATAATCATCGATTTTACCAATTTCGGTAACCTTTGCCTCGTTTTTATCGACTATGACAACATTACTCCATCTTTCCTTTCAATATAGTTGAAATGCAATATTTCCCCTGTCATATGTCTTGAACAACCACTATCAGCTATCCATTAATTTTCCTTTTTCTCCATTTTGAAGCATATCTACAGAGTGTATTATTTCATTTTAGGTACCTAAATCTTTCTAGGTCTTTTCATGTTAGTAATTTGACCGTTTGGTTTCCAAACATACATTTGAGATGATTTTTTCATTTGCTGAAAGTAACAAGATTGACTAATATGTCCATGTACACCACAATAATCACACAAAACAAATGAATGATGGTTGTTATGATTTTTTCCATTTACCAGTTCTGCTTTGGCTATAGCTACTGCTGGATTTACCAAAGAAGTTTTTATATGGCTTGATATTTTGATTTTCATTATATCCTATTTTAGCCTTATCAAAAACACATTTACCACTCCCAATTAATGCACCAAGATTGTTTATTCCATTAACAAAATTAGCAAGATCTTTTTCAAGAGAAACAATTTTCTTAGCACAATTTTCTTTTTCGAGTTTTAAAGATGTAACTTTCTTTTCTATTTGTTTTATCTTAGCAGAGTCATTTTCAAGTAGTGAGATTTTTAACTGAATTATTTCTTTCCAATTATTCTTTTTTAGAAATTGTTTGTTTATTATCATTTACAAGAGAAGTGACTTTAGACAACAAATCTTTGTGTTTCAATTATAATAACTTAATCTTATTCGTTAAAGATTCATCATTATTTTTTAACTTCTCAACCTTTTTGAAATACTACACTGTTAATTTTTTGTATTGATCATATAAGTCATGATATGCATATCTCAATTCATCAATTTCAATTGTATAGCTTGGTTCTTAGAAGCATAGTTTATAGTGTTTAGTGGGAAAGGAATCAAGGTCTTCAAAGGTAAGTTCATCTCTCTAGATCATTTAAATGAATGCAACATTAGAAGTATTAAGGAGTTGCTTATAGCTAGAGGAAAAGGCTTATCACTTTCTCCACTTTTAAAATTAAATTGATCCCTCTTGTGACTCCCAGTGAGTTACCATAGACCTAATATGTTATACATGTGATGCCTTAATGAGCTTTCATAGCCTTGAATTGTACTTGATGTTTTATTTTGTACATTCCATATAAACTCTGTTTATTTACCTTTTAAATAGAAGTTGAAAAAGAAGAAAATATTAATAATATTATATTTTTCTAAAGGATAAATTATTTATCTACTGTTTATATTTCTATTATAATATAATTAAATTTGTTTCGAGTGTTTTAAATGGCAAATGACTAACTATAGTTAACCACGAATCCACTACGTAGTGGTATCCAAACTTTAATTGAAATGAGATTGAGGCAAGAATAATGGCATTAACAATTTTTTTACTAAAACAACACTAGAAACAACTTTACCAAATATTATTCAACTTGATCATCAGAATCAATGTCTAAATTAAAGTGGCAAAGCCTGTTCTAATTCATCATCTTAGTATAACCTTGGTAAAAAGGAGTAATATCTCTAACATTTCTTGAAAGAAAATCTGGATACAAGAACTAGTTACAATGCTCTTGGGATTTAGAATGTCGATGTTCAATTCTTGCTCTCCAAAAAATTTGATTGACATATAGATACCAATGACAGATAATAGACCCAAAATTGCTCTTTTCTAAACAACTTTTCCTAAAGAATATAGTCATCAGAACACAATGCCTAAATAATATTATTCTAATTAATAAAGTTAAATTAAGTGAATGATCGTCCATTATTTTGTTCGTATTAATTGCGTTCTTTTTACATTAAGAAAATAAGTCAGAAAAGCTTAGTGGAGACTAAATACTGAAAGCAAAAAAGGGAAAGAATCCGATGGAAAACTATGATGTATAAATGCTTATGTATGAAATTTTGATCTACGGAAATGAAGTGCATGCTCATCAATAGTGTTTTTTATTTCTTGGAGTCGGGTTTAATTCATGAGTATGAATTGCATTATTTCCAACCATTTTCAAAACTTGGAATAATAACCTTATCAATAAGTGGGAAAAAATCATCACTCCTTTCCTCTGTAGTCCTTTTCCCTTCACCGGTACGCAAACTCAAAGAAGTTCATGCCCATTATATGATACAGTGTGGCCATCATTCTAATCTACGATAAAGCAATACAATAATTCTGTAGAGCTTTATATGAATTAATCAAAATTAGCGTGCCATGCTGAGAATAAGAACAGAATCTTAATCATGGACCGTCAATTAATATGTCTCCAGCGTTCTAATTCTATACATTATTAAGCATAATCACCTGAGATGGATACTAATCTTCATTTTGCTCAAATCGCATTAAGAATTCATAGGACCCTACAGCTTTCTAAACAACGTTGAATTAGACATATGTGCCCCCTATCCTGGAAGTAATCTAGTAGTTATGGAAAACAAATGAGAAAAGAACAATTCAAAGGGCATATTAGCCAGTGTAAGGCTTTGGCTACTAATTTTAAGACATTTAACAGCCAAAAACATTAAACAGCATACAATTCAATTATTTTATTATTAAGGTTCATTACTATAGTTCTTTCAAGCCGAGATCTTCAATGCTCATAATCTGATTCCAATCTTATGTTAGAAAATCTCATCCACGTAATTGTGTATAGAGAAAATCTTTTAGCACATGATTGAAACTAGGTAATGGGTACAAACATATTGTCTAGTTTTTCCTCGTTAAGAATGGAATTAAATAAAATTTCTTCGTTTAAGGAACGAACTATCTGAAATGCTCCTGAATGTCAAAAAGAAATTGTAATGATGGTACCACATGGTGGCCAAAACACATACGGCAATGCCACTTTGATCTATAAAAGCCATTCAAACCCAACATAGCCCACCAACAAAGTTCTAAGTGAGTGAGAACAAAAATGTCTTCCAAATTGACTGTTTTGTTAGTTGTCTTCTCTGCGTTAATCCTCCTGGCATTGGCCTCGGATCCTGACCCAGTTCAAGACTTTTGCATAGCAGACCGAAATGCTGGTCTTGTAAGAACTGCAAGGTTCACTACTCTCCCGTGCAAAAATTCCTCCAAAGTAACCACTGACGACTTCATCTTCTCCGGCATGAAAGTCCCTGGAAACTTCTCTGACACTGGCCTGGCCGCCATTCCTGTCAGCCCAACAAACTTCCCTGGTCTCAACACACTAGGCATGTCCTTTGTACGAGCTGACCTCAAAGTTGGTGCCATCAATCCACCACATTTCCACCCAAGAGCCACAGAGATCACCCATGTTGTGCAAGGAAGTGTTTATTCAGGTTTTGTTGATTCTAACAACCGAGTTTTTGCAAGGGTACTGGAGCAAGGAGAGGTCATGGTGTTCCCTAGAGGCCTAGTGCATTTCCAAATGAACGTTGGTGATAAACCTGCGACAGTTTTTGGAAGTTTCAACAGTCAAAATCCTGGCAGCCAAAAAATCCCTTCTGCTATTTTTGGGTCTGGCATTGATAATGAGCTTCTTGAGAAGGCATTTGGATTGAGTCCGAAGCAAATTGGAACGATGAGAAGAAGGTTTGATCCCAAAAAGGTGTGAGTTGGGTAAGGCACATTATGAATCAAAAATCTTCTGTCTACTTGTGTCTTATGTTCTGTACCTGTTGTTATGTATGAGAGTAGATGAAGGACGTTATGAATGTCAAAAGTTAAGATATTGCCTTACTAATGTTTTATGGAAACAGAAGATACAAGCATTGCGTTCTGGTCGTAGAATTATGTTTCTTTATGTCTCTTGTGAGAGTGTAGGTCAAGAGGCAGTCATCTTTTTGCGGTTGCTTTTTAACGGAGAGCGTTGAACCCGACCAAAATGTTATGAGAAACAGAGAAAGTGGGCTTATACAATATGACCTAAGACTAGTTGAGGGATGAATCGAGATCCTGAATGAATTGCATATTACTGGCCCTACATATTAAGTCATTACAGAAACTCGACGTGTTTAATTTCCTATAAGGGAAATTGTGTATGTAATTTCACTTAACAATAAGCTCATTCAAGCACGGATGTACACGGCTTTTTTACAGGTTCTATGATTACCCATACCTAGCCTTCATACGATTACTTAATATTGAGATTCATCAACCTGATCACAACTATCTACCTAACATTCTCTTTATGATTGTATCCACCAGTCCTTCATCATATGGAAACATATGTCCCATACCGGGTAGCTCGTGGTAGTGTATCCAAGGAAGCTGTCTAGCAATGTAACGCTGCAGCTGCAGAGGGACTAGAGGATCTTCAGCGCCATGCCATAGATGAACAGAACCTTCGTTGTTTGGAAATGGATTTTCAAGCTCCAACGGATCAAATTCCCAAGTGCCAAACCCAATGCTCGCATCTCGATGGATGGATTCGTATTCTCCTTGCTGTCTTGCATGTTCCTGATCGAGTGCTTACAAATTAAAACTATAGACGATAAACATATAATAAAAGATCAAATTGCTAATTAGGAATTAATGATATTTAATGTTAATACATTAATTATACCATCGTCGACCTAAAATTTTATAATTCTTTTAATTTATAAACTAAATTAACCTTATTTTCTTTCTGCATACAATAAGGCAATTCACACATGAACTAAAAAAAAAAAAACTTTCATGATAATTAATATAAGAAAGATTTGAGGAGATGAAGACGTACCACGTTATTCTCAGTAAGTTTAGAAAAGATTTCCTTGTCTTTAGGCGGAAAGTGATCAAAAACACCAGCAATGACATTAGAACCAGGGAACCAGGTTTGAGTATTCCACCAATAAGATAGCCAAGGGGCATAATGGGCAACACGGCTTGCCCATAGATCTGCTGGTAGTTGTTGGTAGAAGGCTTCCTTACTTAAGTTTGCAGGAAAACCATGCCACCAGTAGTTAATTACCGGAGCTAGTAGGGCTGCTCCTGCTAACCTTCGTAAGAGGAAGAACAAAAGTCATATAGCTAATACTTGCATAGGTTTAGACATCAACTGTGTGCCTATAAGCTTAACTTTTACTTTTAATTGACATACATATAATTTTACATACTTAACAATATCAGTACATACTCAAAAAAAATTGTAAAAGATTGTGAACATTTATCATAATTAATGAAATTTCGTGTTGAGTTTAGATGTTAGATATTGTTTTCAAATTTGGAATAGAAGTTAAAAAATAATAAAATACTATTTCATTTGGGTTTTAGAGAGAACCCACCTAATTAGTTTTCTTGTACCCACAGGCAACTAAGGGATGTATAATTTGTTAAAATTTAAAGTATTTATTTATATATATTCTAAAAAAGGTTTTGTTAAGTAAATGATACCTTTTGAGACTGCCTAATCCTACGACAAATTAAATTGCTAGTCAGAGGTTTAAACCTCATTCTTTCATCTATGAATTAAAATTTGAAGCTTACATATTTGGTTTTCATTTTTCATATGAAGGACAAAGGTATGTATACAGTCTTCAGATTATAATTTCATTAAGTAAAAACACAAAACAATGATACCTGTGAGGGATGTACTTGAGGCAGGCCCAAGTGAACTCACCACCCATGGAATAACCAGTTACATAGAATTTGGGTCCTAGACCCAAGTGATCAGCGAGCTCCTCAACGCCCAAAGCAATGCTGTTTAATGTCTTCTTTGGATGAGGATCACTCTCTCCATACCCTGCTCGATCAAACGACACTATGTACAACCCTAGTTCTGCAACAAGTTCCTGAAAAATGACCAACCGTCAATTAAAGCCAAACTACCGGGACGTCAACGGTCAAATTAAGGTAATTTTTTATCAGAGAATCCTTAGAGTCATTACCGATGAAACGTGATCGGCAACTACAGCATCATGTCTGCAAGAGTCAAACGCATGAATGTAGACAATTTTATAATTGGCCGTGTCTTTTGGGACTCCATGCTCTTTGTAGGCTAAGTGCCTTCCATCTCTAAGCTTCACTCTTGGTGAGGTAATCGGAGGCCCATATGGAGAGCCACAGGTCCTTGGTGGAGGAGGATGGGTTGCCTGGTATGCCCATGCAATAATCCCAGTAAACAAGACCAACAATATTCTACGGAAAATCCCTGCAATTTATATATTAATTATTTGCTAATTATAGTCCCTGAAATTTTCATCTCAAATTCAAGAACAGTTCAAAAGAGTAGACAGAAGCTAGAACTGCAAGTTTCTTGGAGATCACCATACAAAAGTGGCTGTACGATCATGAAGCCCAGCATCTTACCTTCTGACGCATGGACAACCCATGACGAGTATTTTACTGCAGCAGATGGTAATTCTTTTAAAATAGGGCTTATCAGTAA
>JAOSBN010000179.1:20268526-20280207 GCA_027563595.1 Erythroxylum suave
CAAAATTTTCCGATTATTCGTTTCGCTCTGATGATGCGATTTGTTTTCCGACTAGCGATTTCTCGCTTTTCGATTTTTCGTTTTTCTGTTCCGTTTTTCTTCAGTTGGGATCCGGTTTCCGGATCGGGTCCCAACAGTGGTAGTATTTACTAGGTCTGGGGGCAAATGTCTTGATGTCTTGGGTTATCTTAGGCGAATTTAATTGTGTTTATACAACACGGGAGAGGCTAGATTGCCGACCTCCATTGGCATATTTGCTCAAAGATCTTTTAGAGTTTCGGATAATGCTTGGGTTAGAGGATGCTTTAGCGAGAGGTGAATTTTTTGTACGGCATAAAAATCACTTATGGGCTAAACTTGATCAAGTTATGCTTAATCAAGAATGGGGAACCTCAGGGTATGCATTGACAGCTCATTTATTAGAAACAAAGGTGGAATCGGATCATTGCCTCGTGGTGGTGGATTTTCAGCAATCGGATACTACAGGGAGAAAACCTTTTAAGTTCTTCAATATGTGGGTCAATCACCCTCAAATGCAGAATATTGTCACTAATAGTTGGAAGGCAGAAGTGAACGGAAGCGCTCAGCGTGTTCTTTGCTCAAAGCTGAAGTCCCTCAAATGGCCTTTGAGAACACTCAACACCGAAGCCTATGGCCATATTTCTGTTGAAGGCTAAAATGGCCACAGAAAGTTTTACCTTGGCTTATAAAGCTTCACTAAGCAACCCTGATAATGTTGAGTTGAAGAATGAAGTGAACTTAAAGAGGAAGACGATTGAGTTTTTACTAAAGGAGGAGAGACATTTTTTTTAACAAAAGGTGAAGTGTACCCATATTATTGAGGTTGATAAATGCACCAGGAATTTCTATGCCTTAGTAAAGAAGAAAAATATGAGGAATGCTATTTCACATGTTATTAAGGAGGATGGCATTCTAACCAACTCAATGACAAAAGTAGGAGGATGTTTTGTGACCTTCTTTCGAGAGCTCTTTGGCACCTTTATTCCTTTGGATAGGGTGGATTTTGATATCATTCGAATTGGTGCTACCTTGAACATGGAATCCTCTGACTCATTGATTGCCCCGGTTACAGAGACTGAGATTAAGCGGGCATTGTATAATATTGGAGATGACAAGGCTCCGGGACCGGATGGATTTACTTTGGCATTCTTCAAAAAACATTGGAACATGGTTGGTCCAGACCTTGTGGCAGCCGTGAGGGAGTTCTTCACTAATGGCCAGTTGCTCAAGCAATTAAACCACACCATCATCACTCTCATCCCTAAAACAAAGGAACAGCTGAAAGTTGTTGACTTTAGACCAATAGCCTGTACAAATGTTGTATACAATGTGATCACCAAAATCCTGATGGTGCGTACGATTTTTGTTATTGGTGGAATTGTAGACCAAGCACAAGCTGCCTTTGTCCCTAGTCAAAATATGGTGGATAATATATTTCTAGTGCAGGAATTAATAAGAGATTACACCCAGAAGAGAATATCCCCACGATGCATGATCAAGCTAGACAGCACCAAAGCTTATGATACGGTTTCTTGGACCTTCCTTAAGGATATGTTATATGGCTTGGGTTTCCCTCGGCAATTTATTGGCTGGATTATGGAGTGTGTCACCACAACCTCCTTTTCTATCTCGGTGAATGGTGCACTATATGGTATGTTCATTGGTTGGCGGGGATTGCGACAAGGAGACCCCATGTCACCTATTCTCTTCCTCCTATGCTTGTAATATCTATCCCAATTACTTAAAGAACAGACTAGGAACCCTCAATTCCACTTCCTTAAGCTTGACCCGACTTGTGCATTGTGTGTTAACTATTTATTTTTCAGATGTTCCTTTGCTAATAATGTTTGGTGTGCAGTGTGAGAGTGGCTGGGATTAACAAGAGCTATATCCTCTCTATCAAGTGCTATCAAATGGCTTCGGAGAGACTACACTGGAGCACGTCTAAGAAGCAAAGCCACCGGATTGGCATTCGTGTGTACCATATATACCTTATGAAAGATAAGGAATGCTATGTAGTTAGATTCTGCTTGTTTGACGAGCTTTGATGTAGTGTATAAGATAAAGTCTATATTGTACAAAATTTTGTATAAGATTTATCCAAGTGAACTGATTACCTTTTGATGATTTTGATTGTATTGTTGACATGGACATTTTTCGATTACTGCTAATGGTCGACACATGCCCCAAGGACCGTGTACATATACTTTTTGGTTCAATATATTTACCTTTTAAAAAAAAGATTGAAGACTAGATGACATTTGTAGCACTTTCTATTAATTTCAATCGTCTCTATAATTTGTTGTTGACTTAAGTATTTTAATTTATTTCTTAGTGAACTCATTGTAATGTTTGAAGTAGCTTAGGTATAGTTTAATCAATTATTATTCAAATTTTTTTTTAAAATAAATTTATTCTATTTTTTTTTTTAATGCGACAGTTACAAGTAGTTATGTTTGTATAAAATACTTTTGTCCTTCACGAACAACTTTCTTTTGGAACTAGTGAGAATTTTGATAATTAATATTATGCTTTGAGAAATATTTGGATAATTGTGGTTTAATAATTTCTGGGAGTTCACACTAACTCTTAACTCTCCCCATCCATATCCTCCTACTATTAGGATTAAGTAAAACAGTAGGGAAGAGATGCGGCTGAGAAGTTTGGTGTCATGGATGAGAGACAAATAACTTGGAGCTTGTGAAAAGACATCACTAAAATAAAGAGAAGCTGCTTCCGTTAAAAGTTAATGGACATTTATTACTCTCTGAACAAAAGCTCCGAGATGAAAACACCAAACAAAGTGTTTAATGTAATCTTGCAGGTCCCTATGAAACCGTGAACATGACATGCAAATGACGTGCAAATTCAATGGTAGTTTTGGTTCCTTTGGCACTCATTGCTAGCGATTTGTAATAAATCACTCAATAATGGCTTTGGCTGTGCACTTCCAAGTGTCAGGGAAGACACCAAAAAAAGAGCTCGTAAGCAAAGCCGTGAGTCGGAGAGAATTTAGTAACTTTGGACCTACAATTGTTTATTTAAAGTTTAAATTAAACATTTTACAAATAATAAAATTTATTGTCATTGTCCTGAAATATTAAAATCTAATTAATATTTTGGTGAAAATATTAAAATTAAAAATACACTTCATACTCGTACGGTAAATAGCCATTTCAGAAATGTATATAGGCTTTTTATCCGAAAAGAACAATAATATTACAGTTTTGGAGCATGTTTCAATCTCGTTGCTTATTAGTAAATCCACGACAACAGGTAAGCAAAAGCCAAACGAAATTCAGATATTTAAGTTACATCTCCAGTCCATACTAAACATTAATAGCCCAGATCTATCCTGGAAGGGCACTGTTAACTGGTTAATGAGAATCAAAATGGAGAATCAGGCAGATTACAAGTCTGTTAAGATCAGCTGGAGCACATTGGTATACAACATCTGGAAGGGAAGGCACGGAAGGATCTTCAAACACGAAGCAGGAACTTGGAGGGGGTTTTCTAAGAAACAGTACTACAAATCAGGCTGGCATTACTAGCAACAGGGTTAACAACTAAATTATCTACCAATACGAGAAGGAGATGGTCATTGGAATGAATCAACTTGTATATGCGAGTAGCTAGTAGTAACTATTCTTAGATTCTGTGTCGATTGTTAGTCCAAACAATCGAGCTTTTGTAATAACCTAGAATTGAAGCATCATTGTAATGTACATTATTAGTTCAAATGTATTTAATTTCCGAAAAAAACTTTGGAAGGTCCTTAAGCGTCTCAGCAGTGTAAGGCATAGGCATTGTTTTCTCACCTGCCTTAAAAGTCCTACAACTGGTACGCTTCCTTGCTTACCTTCTCCAAAATTCCTTTCTGTATGAAACAGATATGAAAGAATTAGTATAATCATTACCATTACACTTCCTCGACTACAAAAGAAGCAACCGTGTAAATAGTCCCATATGGCTTTGCTAATCGTTTATCGTAATTGGCAATGGTCTTAACTCACGATGAAACCACAACAAAATTTGAAATTATAGCATGAAAATGAAGATGGACCTTACCTGGATAATTGATGTGATCATCCCTGGCTCCCCCTAGTGATGATGCATGCAAATTTGTGATGAGGAATACGAATAGTTGCTTCCTATGGAAGTAAATTATTAACCATAATCAGAAGTTCCTATACCTGAAATTGCTTCTCTTCCCATAAAATCTCATCAGAGGATTTCAACACCAGTAACTCCCATCGACTAGGGACTTGAATTTTCTCTACATGCTGCATTAATCTCAAGCTACCTGCAAAAAATACCACTTCATATGATCTTGAAATCTTATATACAAGATTTTTTTAATAATCAACAATTGGAAGATGCAGAACTAAAATACCAAGGAAAGATACATAATCTCAAGAGGTTTAAAATGTAACATGGGGAGACTATATATTTGTCCTTCAACTTAACGCCTTTTTTTTCTATTTAACCCTCCCAACTATTAAATTTTGTTAATTCAGTCCCTACAACTCACTAATCTTCAACGGAAAATTTGCATGCATCAAGGGAATTCCAACTGGACATATGACTGGAAATGACCGTGTATGTCCAGCTAAAATGTCACATAAGATCTCCTCTAAGAACATTAACAGAAATCCTAATAACACAAAAGAGCTTAGACTTTATAAAAAAACAGGAGAGGATAAATCTCTCAGCACAAGATTTAATTTAGTAGAATAAAGAATAGGAGTTAAGGTGATAACACAGACAAGAGTTGAAATTCACTTTATGCCAGGTTTTTCTATTAGACATGGAACATAATAAGTTAGATCTATTGTCCCAATTTGCTTAGGACTTAAAACATATTTAAGATTAAAAAATCCTTATTAGAATAGGATTTAATTCTATTTTTAGTCAGGTATCCCCTTAACACTAAAATAAGGGTTTCAAGAACTTAATTATATATATATATATTTGTGTGTGTGTGCGTGTGTTTTCAATAATAGATTTTAAATATTTTTCTATAAACGAGTTTTCAATGAAAGGATGTGTTTTTTTCTTCTAATAATGATTCTTTAAGAATAATTCCGAGTTCCCTACCCTTCATTATTTGTTTATCTCACAAAAATTCTTGAATTCCTAGCGACCAAAACTCTAAAATTTTGGCACAAATTTTCAACAACCAAACCCTAAATTTCTAGCTATACCAATATTGAAATTCCAACAATCTAAACTCAAATCTCAAATCTAAAACTCAAATGTCAGCAGCTAGATTTTATAAGTTCAATGGGTAGTTTGATATTTCTTGTACTCGTTCTACATCAATTTGGTACTAGAACTTTGGTTTACAATGGCAACACATAGTGAAACGGCCTATAAAAGAACACTCAGTGACTAAGAGTGAGATGAAATAATTATGCAAAACAAGACATTGACGATCCTCGATCACAAGGTGCTCCAAAAAGTAACTAACATGTAATAACTCCCACAAGAAAACACGTTCAACAATTTTTGGAGAGCCTAGACAGCCTAAAAATTTATTCCATAAAGTTAAAACTCCAGCAAGAAATAATTCTACAAACCAACAACCTATACTTGACGCTAAACATGGGAAAGGTGCTAATAAGCGAGGAAAGGAGATTAATATCAATCAACGGCGCACAACGCAAGGGAAAATCTTTACTGAAAAATCATATAATGATTTTGATTCCCCAAATCTAAAAACCATTTCCTTTTAAAAAAGTGTTTATTCTAGGTGGTGAGACCATTGGCACTTCTCTGCCAATTGATCAATTAGAATCTTTTACCCTACATTTAGAATGTGTCCAAGAACTCGATGACATTGACAATTCGACAATTGAAGATGGTCAGAGTGTTAAAAGTTGAAGAAAAGTAGAAGGAAGTGGATTCTTTGGCAAACCATAAACGCAAAACAACTAAACAAGTTGAAACATTTAAACAAGAAGCAGAAACACCTGAACAACAAACCAAACACAAGAACATTAGGCTGCAACAACAAGAAAGTAGGCTGAAATAATAGGAAAACAGCTAAAATAATATGATAGGGAGCTGAAAAAGATCAACTTGCAACTACTAAGGATGCTAGAGCTTTTGGATTTAAAACCTGATGAATATTGTTGGAGTTGAGAAAACAACTAATCAAGCTAATATAGATATAGATTTTGCTCAAGTAGATTTGAATGAACATGCATTGAATAAAAAAAGTCATTTGCTTATCAATATGACAGTAAAAGTTGTAAAGTTTGAAAAACTAAAAAGAGAGTATGTTCCAGGCCAAGATTTTGGGATGATTTATTCAAAAATTGTAGCTGGATAAAGGGACAATCACTTCCCTTTTGTGACACATGATGACTAAACTTTTAGAGGAAATTGACTTTGCCTACCCAATATTTCTATAAAGGAGAATGTGATTTTGGGATCACACAGAGGGACAAAAGGTCACTTTGGAAAGGGATAAAATGATCGCAATAGTTGAAAATCACTTTTATTGGCCCTCTTAAAAGCAGGATTTGTCCAAAGTTATATGACAATGTCAAGCATGTCAATTCGCTAAAGGAAAGAAGCAAAATTCTGGACTATACACACTGTTGCCTGTGTTTTATGAACTATGGTAAGACATAAGTATAAATTTTTGCAGGACCATACACACTATTGCCTGTGTTTTATGAACTATACACACTGTTACCTTTAACCATTGTCTGTAATGACGATGTAAAATTTATGAGTTATTTTTGGAAAACTCTATAAAAATTATTGAATACTAAGCTTCAATTTTCAAGTTTTTTCTATTCTCAAACTGATGGACAAACAAAAGTGACGAATAGAAGCTTGGACTTGTCAACACACTTGGTTAAGGATAATGTGAATAATTAGGACCTAATTCTTTCTATGACAAAGTTTGCATCGTTCTATAAATAGGTGAACCTATACGAGGCATTTTGAGATATTTTCAAGAATTGAACCAAGAAAATCCTATTTATTTGGTTCCTTTACCATAAACACATGAGTTATTGTTGAATATGAAGGTTTTGCATAAAACATTAGGGATTTGATGAGATATGACAAAAGATAACAACCAACAATTTATAAGCAACCTGTTGATCAACATCATCGTTTGTAGAATTCAATGAAGGGAATATGGTGATAGTAAGAATTCATTCAAAGCATTTCTCAAGCGGAAATGTAAGAGACTATATTCAAGGGGCATTGGAGCTTATAAGATCATCAACAAGATAAGTGTTGATACTTATGTTTTAGGATTACCAAGTGATATTAGAATTAGTCTTATTTTTAATGTTGCAGACTTGACTATTTATCATAGTTATGATGGTGCACAATCTCCTGCTACAACTATTTTGAGAATTCCAACCATTCCTCATATTAAATAAGAAATAGAGGATATTCTTAATGAACGAATTATAGCTACAAGAGTTGGTTGACATCGGAGATAAGTGGAAAGTAAGACAAATTTCTAAGGCCTTGTTTGGCTGGCATGGATTCTTGCTTGGGAAAGTAATCTTTTTCCTAAAATTCACATTATTATGTTTGGTTCATTTTTTTGAGTAGTTAGGAAAGTAAAAACTTTCCCAATTTAAGGAAAGTAGTAGCACTTTCCTTGGATTCTAAATCCCACCACCCCCTTGGTATTTAGATTACTTTCTTCAGGACTTTAATCTAAAAATTACACTAGTCAATTCAACCCTTCCTTTTCTCTCAACTTTACGACAATTCTTAATAATAATAATAATAATAATAATAATAAATACATTTAATAAAATTAATAATAATAACAATAATAATAATAATAATAATAGTTAATTTTCTACTAATTATTACTTTTTATTATTTTTATCAATTATTTTTATTATTATTTTATTATTATTATTGATTTTATTATTCTTATTAATTTATTATTATTATTATTATTATTATTAATTTTAATAATAATAAAAAAAAATAAATAAAATTAATTATAATAAGTAGAAAAATAATAACAATAATAATAAAAAATTAATAATAATAATACTATTAATAACAGTAATAATAATAATAATAAATACAATTAATAAAATTAATAATAAGCAAATAATAATAAAAATCAATAAAAATATTATTATTAATATTAATAAAAATAAAAATAATTGATATGATGTAATTGATAAAAATAATAAATTAATAATAAGTAGAAAATTAATCATAATAATTAATGATATTAAGAATAATAAAATTAATATGATTAAAATATTAGAAATGAAAAAAATTATCATTTAATAATATAACTTGTATTACAAACGATTTCAATTTTTATTCAGTTTGTAAGGATATAAATGGAAACACAAGTCAACATTAAATTACATTCCATGAAATACTGTTGCATACCAAACACTATAATAAGAATTCACTCAACTTTCCTATTAGAATTCTTATAAATATCCAAACATGCGAATATCTTTACTTTCCATAGATTCATTTTTCAAAGAATCAGATTCCAAATTTACTTTACTTTCCCGCCAACCAAACGGGGCCTAACAGTATTAGGATTTTAGAATATGAATTTCAAAGTTGAATCAAGACTTATATGATCAGTATTTATCACATTCTACATTACAACTTTAGACAAGCTAGGGAAACTTGATGTGAAAAAATTTAGAGTTTATAAAAGAAATATGAGAGTTCAAATCACTCAACCACAAGTTTAATTTGGGGGAATACAAAGCAAGAGTTGAGGTGACAACAAAAACAATAAGGGTTGAATTGTACTTTATGCTAAGTTTCCATATTAAATAAGTAATAACAATAAGTTAGATATATTGTCCTAATTTATTTAGGGCTTAAGTTTATTTAAGAATAAAAAATCTTAATTAGAATTTGAATCAATTCCATCTTGGATTTTTTGGTTAAGAATCCTTTATTACTAGAATAAAGGTTCCAAGAATTTTTTTTAAATTTATGTGTGTACTTAACCTTTCAATAAGAGATCTTCAATATTTTTCTATAAACTTGAGTCTTCAATTAGAAGGTGTGATGCTTTCTTCTAAGAGTAATTTTTAGATTTTACCAAAAAAAGAGTAATTTTTAGACTCTACAAGTGATTCTTAGTTCCCTACCATCTGTTACTTGTTTATCTCACTAAAATTCCAACAACTCTAGCTTGAATTTCCATCAACCAAAATCATAAAATGCTAGCCTAGATTTCTGACAATCAATCCCTAAATTTGTAGCCATAGCAACATGAAATTCCAATAATCTCAAGTTGAAATCCCAAACCTAAAATTCCAACAGCCAGATTTTATAAGTTCTATGGGTTCTAGCCACAGATATATCTTCCACTTGCCCTACATCACCTAACATATAGGGATTAGTAAAGTTCAAAGATTGAGCTAAGAAATTTGATAATTAGATGATTGATATAGAAAATCACATTGAGTTGAAAGGAAAAAACGTGTTTGTCCCCAATGTCCAAAGCTGATCTAGAATAGGCTCGAATCAATAGGATGAATGGTTAAAACATAAGTTACATACTATGGCAAATTGCAAATAATAACAGTTTACTTGTAACAAAAGCTTCTTGCCATAGTTCACGCTTTGACCATGATGGTGCAACTTCTTGAAAAGGAATTCCATTATTCAAACACACCCTATCACAAATGAAGAACCAACAGTGAGGAAAGATAAACCATGACAATGTTATAGGCAGCAATAGTTCAGTCATTTTCAAAGTTGCTTAAAATTGAGTAAAAATAAAAATCCAAGCCATTGGATAGTATAAGATTCCAAACATCAAATTTGGTCAAGTACACAATCCCACTACCAAAGATGTGTAAACTTATTCACAAAATGGTACAATAAGAAGTATCCAAGCGTTTAGTGATTGATGATTTCACTCTCAGTAAAACCAAGAAAACAAAACAGTTATATTAGTGATAGTAGGCTTGATTATATACTTATCAAGAATCTTGAAAACCTTACACAACAATTTGAATAAAGAACGTAGTTGTGAATTCCTTTGTGGTATAGTCCATAGTAATTGTAACTCGATTACTACAACCTGCTCCACATTTGGGGAGAACCAATAAGAAGCAAACTTACTCAATGACTAATTGTCGCATGATACCTGGAAGCACGCCATCACTAACTGGAGCAGTCAGTACTTCAAAAGGACCAACACTTTTGCTGCAATCACTATATTTGTCTCCATTGTTATCCTGAAAGTAGTCCAAGATTTAACTAAAATAAAACATCACATAAGGCAAAGTCAAGAATGAACAAGATAAAAAAAGCTACAAGAAAGAAAAATAGCGGATTCTAGCTAACCAGAATAGGTTGGTTAGTCCACCAAATGTCTTCATTATACCTAACATTGACTAATATCATCTGGTATCTCAAAAGCTATGTGGCTAGTAAAACTCATACAGTTGGAAAGCTGGCTAAAACAATGCCAGATGCAAACAGGAACCAAAATTTTCCATTCATATGAAAGATGTCTAGAAAAATAGATAGCAGTATGATCAACTGGTTTTGAATCTGCATAAAAGGTTAATAAAGTTGAGAATCCAGCATCTCAGATCAGTAATCACTCACCTTGCGAGATACAACGAATAAGTTGGTGACAGTACCTTCAAGTAGTCGATCCCCATCATTGGACAACAAGAGTTCAGTGACAGAAGGAGGCCTCCATTTCTCCAAAGGTTTCCTAAGCCTGCCTAAAACATCAAAGAAATTTTAATATCACAAATCACAACGCATACAATAGCAACAACAAGGAGACCCATACTAAAACTGACCTAACCCAATCAGAATACTTCGCTTCCGCAAGCTCCCTCCCGCGGCCAACCACGGCCAACCGCGCTCCATTCCCGACAACACCAAACACCGGAGGAACATAAGTCCCGACATGCACTTGCACATCAAACGCCTCGAAAACACTCACCTCGCTTAACCTCTCCATGTCTCCAGTCACAAGTGTCGTAACCGCCAACTCCTCCCCTTCGCTTCTCTCCTTCAAAGCAACTGGCAACACCTTACTCATGGAGTCATTCACCAGAGCCCTAATCCTCGAGTCCCACATCGGCGGAGTAATCATCCGCGGAGCGAAGGAGTTGCCAGATCTAAATAGAAGCTTTGGATTGGAATCGAACAAAATTCTGGAGGAATTCGCGAGCCTCAGTAGATGACGCTCCCAGAACAAGAGACGGTTGCTATTGTCGTGAGTGCGCGTGGTCGTGTAAGCGCCTGAGACGGTAATTTGGTTTACGTGCTTTCTTTTTTTTTTTAACATTAATTGTATGAATTAGAGCACAGTACCTGGGCGGGATTCGAGGAATGTGGTCACCGAAGGAGTGTCCGTTGAATGAGAAAGAACGCCGTTGCAGAAGAGGAACCTTGAAACCGCCATTTGCTTTGCTGCGTTCCGGGCTTTGATGAGGTTAGTGCCATCCCATTCCATGAATTGGAGTTACGAATGAGAGTCCAACGTGGAATGCATAGGTGGCTAAAGTGGACCAGGCTTTGTCCACCTTGCTCAATAATATACATTATTTTTTCATTACAAAGACCTATTACTACGAGTCCGGATCGTCTGTCCAATATTACTCTATCTTATTCTGTCTAGTATCAAAACGGTGGTGTTTTTGTTCAAATTT